>JAYKKM010000052.1:340000-672500 GCA_035772405.1 Chrysogorgia sp. JL179-B06 | reverse complement strand
GAGATACCATGTTGTGAGTTTCCTTTAATTGTAGACTGTTCCCACAAGATATCTGGTGCACTAAAGTCACCTGCAAACCAAACGAGGAAATGATCCTTGGAATTGTAATTTATTTAATGACTTCTCAAGAGCTTCAGTGGTTCTTCTTTATTCCCAGGTGGCCGATAACTAAATGATGCAAGATATAATGGTTTCTGTTTGACAAACTGAATTTTAACTCAAATAGCTTCTGCTTCGCAGTCAAGTTGTAGTTGGTATGGTAGCAATAATACTGTTATGCAGGATAGCAATAAATACTCCCCCACCAGCGTTGATATCCAGTCTATCCTTACGAAAAATCTCATAATTATTTGGGAATACTGAACTGTTGCTAATGGGATCATAAAGTTTAAATTCACAACCCAAAAAAACATGGGGTTTCTCTGAGTCGAAAAGGGTTGTTGCAATTTATACTCAGTACTTTCAGCTTCGTTGTCTTGTTCTTGTTTGATTTCTTAGTTGGTTGAATGACATTCTTTGATGCAATAGGTGACGGGATCAGAAATTGATAGTGAACTTAAAGACGAGAATGAGTTATTTATGCTTTGAACTAGTGACAAATCAAAAAACGAATCAGAGAAACTTGGTAATCCACACTGAGAACAGATCCAAACGCAAGATGAATTTGCTAAGATATGCTATACATTTCATCGCCAACAGCACAACACTTTGTGTGATACAAAATACCTAGCTGGAAGAGCGGATAATAATAATAGTTTTGACTTAAAATTTGTTTTTGGGAAAGCACGGGTGGCGCGTGCTGTTAGCGCGCTGCTTCTCACCGCTGAGTTCTGAAGTTAAGCCCGATCGGACGAGGTTAGTACTTGGATGGGTGACTACCTCGTTCGATTCCTGAGCTTCATGAGATTTATGTGAGTAGAGTTATTGATTCTCTCCCGTGCTTCGAGGGTTTTTCTCCGGGTACTCCGGTTTCCCTCCCTCCCTAACTTTAGCTGTGCTCCGAGGTCATCATGGGTCGTATGGTGCCAGCCTGTGGCGCCTTTACTAAACCTTCGACTCGGCCGCGTTGAGCTGCGTCCGTCGTGTAGTTCGTCGGATGATTAGCATGACCCCTTTACCTAAGAACGGTAGTTTGAAACATTACTCTTTAATAATTCTTGATATCGGCGTAAGCCAAATCCAATAATTATCTTATTATACATGCATGTCGTCACTGTTGTCTTCATCGTCACTGTTGTCTTCATCAACAGAAGCGAATCTACTGCAAGCCATTTTGTTATATGGTAATTTTCGCGCGCTTTGGGGTAATGTAGTGACGTCATCAGCGTCCAATAATTTTTTTTGGAATACCTCCTTTTTGGTCTTCTCCATTGCGCTTTCAAAATGGTTCAGGTACGTTTACGATTTAAACTCGATATTTTAATATTTTAAACTATACTTTGGTACCCAATTATCGTGGATAGTACCTTTAACTGTTTCTCTAAAAGAGGAACGGCTATATACTTCCCAATTTTCATTGAAATTAACAACATGAATTCAAAGCCACGTCAAGTTGGAAATTCAAAATGGCGGTCGTCCGTCCAATAATTCAAAGTATTCGATGGAAATGACGTCACAGCTGCCGGACATTGAGAATTAACTAGAGTATGTTGACCAATAAGGAACAAGAATGAAGTTTCAATGTATGGTAAAGTAGATTATTCCCTCCCCAATAATATGGGCAATATCTCACTAATATATGGGTAATATCTCACTAAAAAGTCTAAGCGTTATGTAATTTGTAGATCGAGTGAGACTGAGTGATAATCGGGATCCATTTGGAAACATCATTGTTGCCACAACAACTCTAGAAACACTTTATTAACATTATTCGAAGCCCGGAATGTTGGGAGGGATATTTCATGCGCAATATTGTAGGTTGAAGTCAAACTCCGACAAATTCGATGTTTGCATGTACTTAAGTGGCAATCGGCTATGCTAAACGCTGGCTGTACTGCAGTGTTAGAAAAGTGCGAGATTCCACTACATAGCATAAGCAGTTCGGAGTTTTGACTGCGCACGATATCTGAGTCGGGATAAAACATTGTTCAGAGTACATGAGATGCTCATTGGTTGACCATGTATGTGATAATCTAAATCGCTAAACTGCATATAAACCCTCCATAGTTTTTAGATTTCTGTATAGAGGATGCCAAAATAGCTGATAGAGTTTTTTACCGTTTTTTATTTGGTTAATTCGTTTCAGAGATCTCTCTTAGAACATTGCCAAAAAGCGCTATTTTGTAAATGCAAAAGGGTCTGGTAACTACCTCACGTAACGTAACTTAAAGGACATTGACAACAAAAAATAAATACTTTTATATGGAAGAATATGAATTAAGGTGATTCCTCAGTTTTGCATTGCGCACACTTACTGCGCACATCCAATAATCAGTGTTTTAATGGCCATTATGCAACACTTTCAAAGAATTCCGACCATTTTAGGACAATTTAGTGCCAAATCTAACAATGGGCGCTTATGTACTGGTAGGGAAGAGTTATTAAGGGACTAAATCATTTTTTCCGAGAACGGTTACACAAGTCTAGCTAGGGCTCCCTGTGCAAGTAGGTTTGTAAAACTACATGATAATGCCGGTTTAAGGCCATAGTTCTTAAAGAAGGTCGGTGACCATAATTTTTTCCTTTTTACGTGTTATAACAGAAACTTAGAGAAAAATCATTTCTACAACTTACAATATTTCAATTTTTGATGAATGTTTCTTCAAATGTCAAAGAATATGGGAAACGACCTTTCTTTATCATAATAAACCCTGCTAGCTGTTTCTTTTTCCCTAAATTACCATGTTTTCTTGTATAAAATTAGTAGTTGCGAAAAATAAAAATATATCTTTGTCAAAAGGTTCAAGAAAAAGTTGTGCAATGCGGTTTTTACTCAACTCGTAAATTGGTCACAATGACGTCACCATACTGAGTAAGAGGTGATCTGCGATATGCCATATCTTCTAAACAAGGTCGGTGACCCCAACTTTTTTTTTTGGTTTTAATATAAGTATGTCAGTAACTTTAAGACTGGGAAGTTTCAGCAAATTTTCATTTCGGAAAGAATTACTGAGGAATTACCTTAACTAGTCGAAATATAGTAGTTTGGAGCTATGAAAATGCTCGTAACACATTTTAAATGTTGAATAAACCAAGTAAATACGCAAACTGTGTTGTATTTCGTACTTTCGTGCTACTTATCGTGGGGCCATCGGCCAATATATTGCCCAGTTTATATTGTAATAGCGATCACTAAAATAACGTTGAGAAGAAGCTTCATTTCTTTGCATTTCTGACAACACTAACCGCTTTACCCTGCGCATGACGTCACAGGTCATGTGACAGACAAGCCTATTCACCTTGAATAAGCTTTACGAGCATTAACCTCTGCGATATTCCGGTTGTTTAGGTCACGTAATTCTGTGATCTAAAAGGTACTTATTTTTTGTTGCCAATGTTCTTTAATTTAAAGGACGGAAGTCGCTCATAAGAGTTATTTGTGCATTTTCTGTTGTGTATTTATATTATTTTATATTATTATTTGTATCGAATGGGGCAACATGCGAGATAGATGTGTTGTATTCGTGTTTTCAAACTAATCAGACTTAGAAAACGGAATTTCACATCACCACATTGCTACGTTACAAGTCCGAAACCTAGGCATTTTTCGTCTCTCGTTTATTGCAAAAAGCAATGTTTAAAAATAAATATCTCCGAAACGAATGGCCGGACCAATAATAATAAAAGACGTATTAGGAGCATTATACAATAGTCTCAATACTCTTACAACAATATATTCTTAATGTTATACTTAAAACTAATTACAGTGTCATTATAAGATAAAGCCTACTACATATTATATTACCACTATGAACAAAAAAACTATTAATTTAAAAAAAAGGAAAGTCTTAAATAAGGTGCATGGTCGAAGTTGATCCGTTGCAGTATGACGAATCCCGCGAAGAACCAACCAAACAAAAAGGATAAGGTGGATTGTTCGGAGCAAAATCATGGTGCGTGTGTCTAGTACAGTTCGATGAGTTTTATTCCAAGTTAATTACTGTACGCACGCGCAGCACAGATCAAATTGAAGCAAGCGCACAGTCGTCAGCATACGTAGCGTGCTTCAACTTTTCAACTATTCTCGCGTTCTCTATACAAAAATCTGAAAAACTGTGCACTTTATAGTGATACGTATACGTCCAAAAATTAAGTTTACAATCAAATCCCCAAGCCTATATGTTATATTCGCCGTTATCTTTTACTCGACTGGATTTTATCCCGGATCTCATTTGCAGTTTGAAAATCTGAGCTGGCGTTTTTTCCCTTCCCAATACTATGTGGGCAATATAACTACTAGTGCATGATATTTAAGTTAGAGATTGGTGAAAACTGTATTTTGTTCCCATGTAAAACGAAAACAGCATTGTGTTATTGACACATACATATCCATGTATTCTCTCTGTTTTGGTTAAAACTCCTAGGTATATGAAATAAGTTATCGTGAGCGTTCATATTTTTGAGGTTTACGTGACCGAAATCCCCCTGTACGTGCAGCCATATGAAATATGTACCACGGCTTAAATAGTGCCGAAGAATTAAATATATATAAAACAAGCTAGTATAGTCACTACGACGAGGACTGACGGAAATAACACTTGAGGAAACAACCCATGACGTCCGATATATTCGTATACTGGATAACCCCCCCCCCCCAGTTCCGGTGTCCCTGAATTTACGACTCCTTGTTTTGGACTGCAAGGTTCTCAAATTGCAGAAAAAGGCCTGGAACCAAGAAGTTTACCCTCCAATTTGCCCCATGCTTTTAATGGTAACAATTTATTCACTGATCAACTCATTAATACAGAAATAAAAAGTTAAAATATATATAAAAAATAGTAATAAAAGATAAACTTTTTAATAAATGAAATTGTTCAAAAATAAAATAATTGTAATTTATTCTCATACAAAACGAAATCAGCGGTTATTGGATTATTATTTACACATAAACATGTATTCATTCTATCTATTTTTGTTAAAAATCCTATATATTCTTGAATTTATATATACATTGTATATACACATTTTATCATATAAATATATATATCTATATATATATATATATATATATATATATATATATATATATATATATATATATATATATATATATATATATATATATATATATATATATATATATATATATATATATATATATATATATATATATATATATATATATATATATATATATATATATATATATATATATATATATATATATATATATATATATATTATATATATATATAGATATATATATATATAGATATATATAGATATATATAGATATATATAGATATATATATATATATTATATATATATATATATATATATATATATATATATATATATATATATATATATATATATATATATATATATATATTATATATATATTTATATTATATTATATTATATTATATTATATTATATTATATTATATTATATTATATTATATTATATTATATTATATTACATTATATTATATTATATTATATATATATATATTATATATATATTTATTTATTTATTTATTTTACCATATTTATCTTAAATGTATTAGTATAAACGCTATAGAAATTTAACCTTATTATTATAAAAGAGTTATCATTGACAATTCACATTTTGATTTTACTCACCAAGACTGCTTCGGACTCACTCAGCCGACTTTCAAATTGACTGATACAGTCAATTTACCACGCATTTACAATTAGTATATATATATATATATAGTCAATTTGAGGAAGAGTTGTTGGTATTGTATACACGCTGCTTTTAATTGGATCGGATGTCAAATGAGTTGACGTCAAACTAATTTAAGCCGTTGTCGTGCATTCACGTCACAGAGGGACTTCGGTCACGCAAACTTTATCCACTTGATCTGGGATTTTGGTATATCATCGATTAACAGTTTCATTATTAGCAAACAAAATTATATAAGGGTTTCGGTTTAGGGTTTGGATTCTGGTTATAGGCTACAGTTAAAACTGCTAAAAGTTGAGCAGTATATATTAATGGCATTTTCAACAAAATACTGGACGAGAAATGCTATACCTATATACGTTCATATTGACTGATATACATGCAGTCAACGTTTACAATTACTATATATAGTCAATTTGAGAGAAAGAGGATGGACTGGTCCATGAGTATACAATTCAACGGAAATCATGGGTTGTTTCGGTCAAGTTAAAACATTTCTTTCAGTCGTTGTCGTATAGTGACTATCCCAACTTATTAGTTATATCTTTCAAATTCTTTGGCATTGAGATTGGTGTACCGGACACAAAATGGACACAGACTACGTCATAAACACGTCAAGGTTATTTTCTCAAGATTCGGAAGCTTTTAGGAACAAAAACTCTAACCATAACCATAACCAACCCAAATAAAAACTCTAGCTATAGTCCTAACCCTGAAATAAAGAAATAAATACTAACCCTACTTTTAACTCAACATTTTAATGATGTAACATTCTGTGTCCGGTACACGAAGTAGCAGCCGAGATTTTTAAGACATACAGGCATTTTTTACAATTTTTTAGGCCGAATCTCCGTGTCATTGACCCGCACGCATTGCGTTTTACTTCCAAAGATCTTCGGAGTCTGTGTATTGAGAAAGATTGTATTAACTATATGGATGGCCATGATGTTTTGTTATTTAATGTTGCCTTGTTTCTGTGACTGAAGAACAACGGAATACTCTGTGACTGGCTGAGGTTAGACAATGGCTTTTGTATTGTTGAGCTAATAATACCCCAATTTGTTTTGATAGGAAAATTTTATTGTATGCATACAGAATGTATGGTCAAGGTGCACGTGCTCGTTTTAGACCATGAGTTCCTATCTTAAATAGGTCGTTTTTGTCTCCATCTGATCAAACCATTATGACAATGCCTTTGGGACAATTAACGATATTTCAAGAAAACATCGGGCTCTATAGAACCTCTAGTTACCATATTTACAGCATGTATATTTACAATCGGACATATGTCGGAGTGTATATAACAATACACAAAACAAATTATAGAAAGCGCAAAACGGAGGCGTTAACCCACGCCTTCCCTGCAGTGTGTTGGCGTTTTATATAGCCAACCGAATTTGGAACGATATATATTTAATTCTAGAACTCTCGGGTAGCATCGATCGATCCAAATAAAGGCATGATTCCCCTTTTGGAAGGGAACTGCCGCACAGAAACAGTGTTTTTATTTTCAATGTATCCCTAAGACTAAGTATATAATTGTCTTTTTTGTTGATTGTCTCGCTTTTATAGGCTTTATTTATAAGATTGATATGCTTTTATAGGCTTTATTTATAAGATTGATACGCTTTTATAGGCTTTATTTATAAGATTGATACGCTTTTATAGGCTTTATTTATAATATTGATACGCTTTTATAGAATTTATTTATAACTTCACTGACCGGTAGCAACTTGCAAGTTTCTCGGTATAGAAATGCATGTTTCGTTCCCCTCATAATGTTTGTTCTAGGCAACTATAAACTATACAGAATTATAATAAATCCAGTATAACTGCGACATAATTATATGGTCATGCACTATACATAGCAATGATGATTCTTTTATCCAGTGATAATGATATGTTCCCGAATGAAATTTAGGAGTAACATCGTGCCGGATATGTAGTTTAATGCTTTAATACTTGGCCAACTCTCACGGTGAGAAATGCGAATTTAGTGTCTATCTCGCTTCTCCAGTACGCTTTGTTCCAGCAATTGCTTTTTCAGAATTGAGGTTTTACTTCAAAATTATTTTAAATTGGAACTGCAGTCAAAAATAAATTACTTTTAAATAAGATACCTTTAAGTATAATGAAAAGATGGTAAACTGCCAAGATTTTTGGTCAACGAAAAAAATCTTGGCAGTTGACCACGTTTTCACTTTGCTATATATCCAAAACACTGTCTACGCAGCACTTTACTTTAAGTATAATGTTATGCCATGTTAATAGTTTTATTTTTACGGTGTCTGCTTTTGTAGTCGAGAAATAACGTTTTCATTCTCGTATTTTATGCTACTGTGCGCCGCCGCAATTTTCCGTTTCGTAAACGGTCGTTGCCACCAGTTACGGTCGATGCCACCATTTCACTGGCGTTAACGCGTCACATCCTGTCCTTCTGAAACACGATATGATCGCACACGCGTATGAAAATGTCACGCCACGCAAACCGCATTTTCATCACTGATTTTCATACACCAACAATGGCGGTTATAAAATAACATGTACACAACAAGCGCTCTGATTGGTCAATACCCGTGTTTGGATAAGAGTATCCAAACACGCGGGAATTTTGAGGTCGATCTTGTACACACAAAAAGCAAATCATGCTGACCCATGATCGTTTTTAAACATTTATTAACATTCTATACATATGCACAATAACTATAAATAAAATATAGCAATCTTCCCTGTTAATTTTCACAAGATTTTGCAAAAATAGGCCGAAATTATAAGTATTTGAAGTGGACAAAGCAACGCTATAAAAGTGAACGAGAATTCCCGTATAATTTGTAAGGCGACGTTTACCTTATTGAAAGTTTCAATAAAACCCCAAAACAAAACATTCTTATATATATAGTCCACAAAGAGAACATGGAAAAGGTGTAAAATGTTCATTTTACCTCTCGTCGGGCAGGATATTCACGAAGAAACCATTCATTTTCAACAAAAAATCACCGAACAACACTTCGACAGTGAGATAAAACCACAAAAAAGATTCTGTGTTGTAGAATATGAAGGCTAGGCAAACTCACAACATCACTTTACATCTGCAGCAATCCAACATAAAGTTAAACGGCATATTTTCGCGATTAAATTCATCTGTTTCATCTTTCTAAGCATTTTTCCTGATGTTTTTACCACTTCAAACTTATTTTTGGCTGTCTGCTGTCCGTCAGCATCATAAATCATAATAGAAAACCATCCATGATTGGCCGATCAGCTTAGAAGAACATGAAAGACCTCCCCTGATTGGTAGTTGACGGTTTTTGGGAGAATTGCAATGTTGATCTAATTATATTAATAACTTTTAGTGATACTGTGGTTATTTTATAAAAGAAATACCTAATGGTTTTCCGTGTTTGGATACTCTGATCCAAACACTTGGGATGTTGCTCGACTTTCGAAAAGCTAAAAACACTGGCCTAGCGGCTCGTGTTTTTTTACGCTTTCTCAAGTCTTACAACATCCCGCGTGTTTGGATCAGAGTATCCAAACACGGAAACCATTAGGTATTTCTTTATTAATACACGGAAAATTAATACACGGAAACCTATCGATTGTATTTAATAAATAAAGAAAGAATAGTTATGTCTTGAACAGTTGAACTCATATTATAAATATTTTCGCACGATTTATATTACTGGGAGATTGAAGACGTATGAATTCAACACATTTAATGCCACGGCATGCACATGCAAACAACAAGAATGTATGCTTAAAGCTATTCCGTTCTAAAGCAGGGTTAGTTTTAAGGTTAGTGTTTTAAGGTTAGTGTTTAGTGTTCTTCGAACCTTTTTGAAAGTAAAAGTTTATTCAGCACTCATGTAAGTACGGAATAGCTTTAAGAATACATTCTTGTTGTTTGTGGCATTAAAATATATTACTGATTCTCGATCGTATGTTGAATTCATACGTCTTCAATATGAGTTTAAGACATAACCATTCTTTCTTTTCCAAATTAAAAAAACGGTCGCTCTACATCGAGTTTGAGCCGTCGTGCAAACTCTAAAATGGCGACGTCCAGTGGCAGTAACAGATTCATGGGAAGTAACAGATTCATGATAATTGTTAGGATCTTCATGTTAGGATCACAAAATGGTTTTGGACAAAATTTTGGTTAGGATTATAGTTGTGTTGGATGCATGAAGTAACCAGCTTTAGTCATACATGAAGTACCTACCGATTTATGCGTCATAACCGCTGACCTCTATATATAACTAGACTGCGGGATCTTCCCAAGAAGTGTCGTGAAAGAGATGGCGTCAGCTGAAATAATTTTCCTTCAAAATATAGCGTACAATTTTTATAAGTCAGTCTGAGTGTTGACAAGTTGAAAGCTTTTTGGTCATAAAGTTTTGGTTAGTTTTCTGGTCATAAAGAACATCTGTTACAGACAACAGTTTGTTTAAACTCTTAGTAAAATAATGAAGAACATCAATTTATAAAATAACGTTTTCCAAAGGTGTGTTCTGATTGGCTAAAAGCCATGTTTCAATTAACATTTTCATTATTTTAATAAATGAACCTTTTACTTATTTTCAAAATATAATTTTATAAAAAAATAGAAAACATTTTTCAGTATTCCAATACAGTTATAGAAACACTCGTGGAAGTTTGGGAGAAACTAAATCGCAGTGGAATCACTCGCCCTTCGGGCTCAGTGTGTTCCCTACGGCAATTTCTCTTTCCCCCAAACTTCCACTCGTGTTTCTATATGGATACACAGAAAATGTTTTCTAATTATTTCGCCCAATAATTTTAAAATATACACAATTTCTAAAATGTTGAAATGCTGTGTAAACCTTTTGATGTCATACTAGATCATCTTATTTGAACATCACGTAAGTCTAAATATCTTAAGAACTAAATGGAATATGGTAGATCGAGCTGTAAATTGATATTCTTCATTATTTTAAGAGTTCTTTCAAATAAATTATATTAAATAAAAGACATTGCCGCACAACGTTAATCCTTGTTATCTCATCACGCACCCACAATTCATTGTCCCAACTGAACAATTCATTTTTCCGACTAAATAACTATTTATATAAAGAGTGATAACCAGTTATCCATAAAGATATAGGATACATACTGTAGATTGTGCGGACTTGTATGGAGCTCCAAGATGGCAGCTCAAGCGGGAAATCGTCCAAAATGGCGGCCCAATTAATTATAGGGTTAAGCCATCTAGCTGCAGCGTGCTACTTTTAGAAAATTACTGATTAGAATTAATAGGAAAGGGGCATATAAATGTAAGAGACAAGCGTTTATGAGAGATTTGGTTGACAATCACCAAAGTTAAAGACTCGCTGTATAGGGTGGTGCTTTTTTATTTTCGCAACGGCAAATACTAATTATAGTATATCCTAACAGAAGTTTTTATACAACAAATTTAGGTTATCTTCAATGAAATATGAAAGCGACAAGTCTCACCACGTACATACATATGTATGTTAACAGATGAGCTAAGCTTTACATGGTGGTGAACTGCTGAGATTGTTAGTGAACTAAATAATCGACGTCTGACGTTTCAAGCGGAGCCCTTCAGTCAGGATCGAAGCCCTTCATCGTCTTACTCTGATGAAGGGCGCCGCTCGAAACGTCAGTATTTCGTTGCTAAATATCTCGGCAGTTCACTTTTCACTTTACTATATTCGCAGCATTCTACGCACCATTCTATATTTTTACATCACTTACTTTAGTTGCCATACTTGACACGATCCTAGGATATTGGAACTATCAGAACCTCTCTAAAATTCGGTTTTTCAGTAGCGGCAGTGCTGACAGTGTTTCCACTTTAACTTGGAAGGAAATTTCCTTCCACAGATGCGTCACTAGGGGGCAGTGGCTTCGAGGAATGAGGGACACAAAGAACTTTGGCAAAGAAGGTTAATAATATCTTATTGAAAACAAGAGAGGCTAATAACATCTGTGGAAGGAAATTTCCTTCCAAACTGGAAACCTAACTGCAACTAGCCCGGAGCCGTGTTGACTATCGCTCATAGAAAGCGAGCTAGGCGAGTTGTATAATTGTCATTAGTATAAATTTACAAGTTTCCAACCCAAGAAATAATTTTTATTTTACATTTTTATTTTACATATTTTTATTTTACATATAATTTTTATTTTACATTTGCATTAAATATTCTTTCGAAAACACGCGACTTCTATCCCAGAGGTTTCTATCAGCGGATAGTACGTAACTCCTGCATAGCCAATGAAAATTGAGGGTTTGTGATATAAATTTATACTAATGTAGGATATAATCCTTGTGGAATATGCGCAGAACATGTAAATGTATTTAGAACAATGTATTTGCTCGTCAAGACAATCTATTTGCGCCCTTATATGGAATACGTTACTGTAAGTCCATATATATATACCGTCAACTCAAATGATATCTTTGTACAATAATCTCACGGTATCGTTTGAGAAGCTATGTCAAGAACTCACCGGGATTTCCAAACAGTCGCAAAACAACATAGCACTTGGTCTTCTGCCTCATACTTTTATCATGTTTTCTGGTGTATGGAAAATCCCGCTGAAACACTCGCTCTTGACATATTACTTCCCAAAAGAAATTAATTAGTGTTGTGAAAATGGAGGAAGAACTCTCTGAAAGGAGGTAGCGGTTTAAAGACCTTCCAGAGCTGATTTAATATTACATTTTTCATTTCAAAACAAATATAGTACCTTATATAGTAACAATATAGTAAAACACAAGTAAAGAACCCGTTTAGAACGAAATAATGTAGTCTATGTTAAATCAAAATAATATATTAATGCTTCTCTCTGCCCTTTTACCATCCATTTGTCGCTATATTGCAGAAATGATTTGATATAAGTTCTTTCCTGGATATCTTTCTCCTTTTTTATCTCGCATTTCTTGGACAAACTATCCTAACCAAGTATCGATTCACGCGCCTTCATCTCATCATGCGGTTCAAATACATCTTCGACAAACTCGACTTCTCGAACGCTCAGCTATATGTTCCGCATCAGCACGTTTGTTTTCTTGCTGTGTTTTCCAATCTTTAAACAATTTAATTGCCCATTTATATTTCTACACTCCGTCGACCTCGGAACCGCTGCAGCTAAAATCTTACTTTGCTTTGTTGAGGTAGCTAAAATCATTACTCGCTTTCGACGCTTCGATGTCTTCCACAATTTCTACCTGCACGGTCAACACAAGTCTATATACCGCAATAAGATTATGCAATTCCAAGCCCCTGAACTGGCCGGTCGACAAAATGCATCAATTCTGCGTATCGATATTCGAAAATACCCTATAGGGACAATTCAATATATAATTGTTTGAAAGTTAGTTCCAATACTCGACGTTGGACTTTACGAGGATTTCAAACTAAGCCCAAGTGCATTAAAATGTCTCGCCTTTTCAATAGGCACTCGGACTTTGACTCGCTGTAGGGTGGTGCTTTATTTTTTATTTTCGCAACGGCAAATATTAACAGTATATCGTAACAGTAATTTTTATACAACAAATTTAGGTTATCTTAATGGATTAAACCCAGAGAATCGAGTAGTGAAATAAAAGCGAAAAGTCTCACCACGTATACGTGTATTAACAGACGAGCTAACTTGCTTTATATGGTGGTGAACTGCTGAGATTTTTGCAACGAAATAGTCGACGTCTGATGTTTCGAGCGAAATTTGGTAAAGTACCCCATCTCGTATTTGAACTACTAAGTAAGAATTAAATCAGAACGGAAGTACGGAAGTTTTAGCTTGTGCGTCGTTTACCGACCGCTACTGATTTGAGCTTGTTCAAATTTCACCTCAAGTTTCTTTCAACTTGCGCGGACTTGTGACAACTCTTTCGTGCTCAATATAAACAAAATAATAAAATGTTAGCAGCTTATCTCTTCCTCTGAGATGACATTTGTAACAATTAAAATTATTTAAATGGAAAAATATAGTTCATTATCAAGCCATCTTTTATTTGTTTTATACTTTGCCCACGGCTTTGCCGCAAAGAAACCGCCAGAAAATCCGCAATCGCCCACGCCGGACATGCTAATTACGACAAAATCCGCACCGCAAACTAACCAATCATATTAATTGTTTAATTCCACCAGACGTAGCCCTAGCAAAATAATAAAGGATGCTAATCATGCTTAGCTCAAATAACTGGAGGAAATTTGATGTTTATTTGATTGTTTAGGACGACCGACTGCGCTACAAGTAGTACTGCAGCTTTGTTTCATTTCTTGTTTTAAGACCTTATTTTATAAACGAAATAAGAGAAACAATTGATACACCAGGTAGAAAGCGAAAGGTTTTCAGGAAGACAATTGCCCAGCAATTTTTAAAAAACCCATAACAATGAAATTTTTATCATTCTGAAGATGTTACTTGGATAGTGACGAATCGTTAGTAAAATGAAAATTATGTTTTCCCAAATCTTGCCATTGTTATGGTTTTTTTAAAAATTATTTGCTGTGCACTTATACCTTCCTGAAATAAGAGAAGTTTTATTCCTAAGACTTTATCGAATTATTAAATCACTTGGGAAGTCGAAAGACCACTCAAAGAAGCTTTATCGATGATTAAAATTGTTAAGTATTGAGCAGTAGACGTCGATTATAGGTACCAGTTCTCACCTAAGTGTTTTGTTTAAAATGGCACCACAAAGCTGAAGAACTGACAATTATATTGTCAATATGAGGAAGACACTATCGTCTCCTGTGCAGTTCTTTCTATACTTTTCGCCTGACTTGATATACGGAACGCATTTTTTGTTTTCTTAACGTGTTGCGTAGTTAGTCGCGAGAAATTATTTTCAGTTATGATTCATATTCGCAGCTAAAATGCTTGTGGGCAAACATCTATATGAACTCAATTATTAAAGACATCTGTCAATAGCTATTACATATGGCCAGACAACAAGACTTGAAATAATGAAAATGCGATATTATCAACAACGTCAGAATTGATGCATGTTCTTGATAACATTTCATTTTCATTATTTCAAATATACGTTAGTACGTCTCATAAACACAAGAATCATCTTACAAACACAAGAATTCCCAAGTAAAATATTACGTGTGGCGAACGGGGATGTATGTCGACATTGGATCGCCCAATTTTTCATATACCTGCATGAAAAGGACTCGCAATCAATGAAGTCGAAGAAGGGCCTGCATTTCACATGATCTAGATTATCGGGTCACTATATTATATAATCGTGAATCGTGCATGAGTTTTAAGATGATGCTTTTTTATTTTGTTTTTCAAATACCGCTTTAAAAACTATATATTTTGCCATTAAAGCCGTATAACTACAATTGTATGAGTTTTAAATATCGTATTTGATAATACCAAAGCATCGAATGCGATTTCAGCGCCAACCCGACAGTTTCAGTTGGCATTATAATTTCCGTTCTCGTTTACCCACAGTGCTCACCCAAAGTGTCGTTTTAAAAAATTGTGTCTGTAAATTGTGTTTGTGTCTGTAAAAAATCAACCGCAGAGTCAAGTATATTCGGCATCTAAGATGTCAGAATTAAGTAGTTTACTAGTTCTTCAATGTTGTCATTTATTTACGAGAGCATGCAACGGCCTTAGCTTTGACTTTTTTTATATACCTCTTTCAAACCGGTATGAATTATTGTACCCAGGCGTCTCAATGAGCGGCAAGGCGGGGGAGCGGGGCGAGCGAGGCGCGAAGGGCCTTTACGCTCTCAGATTCCAATGTATTCATGGTGTTATTGAGCCAAAACTACGTCACAGTCATATCTAATAATTAAATGTGCGCATCCTTATTCTTCACAAAGGGAATATCAGTTCAACATCAGGCAATTACTAGCTCAGATCACCAACATCTCCGGAAATTGCAAGTAGAGTTTATGAAGAGTCGACAAGTGTTGTTTTTGGTCGTAAATATTTCCCCAAAAAATAATCGGATGCATGTTTTGCAGCGTTCTGACCACTCTATTAGGCTCATTGTTTATTTGGTTCATTTATTGCCATGACTCAACAAGAGATATCTGATCCACCTTGAGTCATTTTCATAAATCAACAATGAATTGATATGGATATTTAACACGTATACTGTCTTGACTGGGTGTCTAAAGCCCAATTTACACTACGCTCGAATTTGTGTACTGCTCGGATAAAAATGGTACCCGTACCAATTTAACCCTAATACTAACCCTAATACTAACCCTAATATACTAACCCTAATACTAACCGTAATACTAACCCTAATACTAACCCTAATATACTAACCCTAATACCAACCCTTATACTAATAGCTGGTTCCTCTCTTTATCGGTCGCTAGCACGTAATACGAGTTCTCGTAACTTGGAAAAGTCAGAAAAAACTCAGACATCCGCTTTAATATGAAACAAAGAAAACATACAGGAAATGTTCAAGAAGTTCAAGTCTCGATGCATTATCCCTCATAAACACTTATAGGGTAAAAAGGGCCACTCTGTCACTACTATTTCATCAAATATCTTTGCAAGGTCAAAGAAGATGCTGAAAATGTTGGACTGTATATGTTGGACTGTATATTTTTCTCAGATTATCTTTCGGCTTTCCAAACTCCTGCAGTACGTCGACTGGCATGTATGCAATGCGACTAGTCTCCGCCGACTCTGTGGCTTATTTTTTCCGAGTTAATAGCTTCCAACGCTGTTTTGTCCATTTTTGGCCGAAGTTCCCTGCAATCCCAACCAAACATTGTTCGCACAGTCTCGGAAAAAAGAAACAGAGTTGCCTGTGGAGGAGGCTAGCATGCGACTCGATTATTTGTTTTTGTATTTTGTGGTGTATTGGATTAGGGTCAAGTCTAAAGCTCGTAAGGTACACTGAGGTGGATATACGTAAAGCAGCTTCAATATTATAACTGCTAAAAGATCGAATATTTATATATATATATATATATATATATATATTTCTAAAATTCATTAATAATTCATGAAATAATCGTCCAATGAAATCCATCGAAATTCGTCACACGATGACCCCTTTATACCGTGATATAGACCGCCACAGATTCATTTAATATGCATATATAGATCCAATCACATTTCCGTATTTAGTCACGCGCAAGGCTTTTATACCTGATAAAATCCATGAATACTAATCAGCATGAAAATTATATAAAGTCTCTACGAACTTTATATAAAATTCCTGCAAATTTGCATTTCGTACATCAACCCAATTTACCTCTAATAGAAAATAAAAACCAGTACACTCCCTACAATCAATTGTTTTTGAAGCTATTTAAAACACTCGAACTCGCGTTTTATCATATCTAAAATGCTCGCGCTGCGCGCTCGCATTTTAAATATGATAAAACGCTCCTTCTCGTGTTTTAAATACTACTTAGAACCTGTAGTTTAATCGAGTGAAATGCCAAATATTACTTGTAATATACCCAGAATCTTATCCCGGCATGCCCGGTTTGGTCTTAAAATGTATATATTCTTACACTCGAAATTTTCCTTCACAAAAATCCTTAGATATATATATTATATATATATTTACGCTCCTTCACTTCGGTGTTGTTGAGCACTCTGTGAAGTTTAGCGATAATGCAACGCCCACTATACCCTTGTGGTAGTTTGAGCACTCTGGCCCTATACGCTTCACGCTTTCTGGATGTGCGCATGACTGCTATTGTCCCACAAGCGGTTGTTACTGGTAATCGCTTGGGTATAAATAGTTCTCCTGTCATATCTAGATTGTACCGAGCTACACTGATGATCTGTGGAACAGCGAATATATATATATAATATATAATATATACTATAATATATATATATAATATATATATATATTATATAATATAATGCGGTAAAGAAGTCCCGGTTCCAGCAAAAACATTCCGATAATATATAACTATATATATATATATAACCTTCGTTCTCCATCTGTGTCTCATTTGCTCAATGGTTATAGAGCGTCTGACCGGCAGTCAGAAGGTTATATGTTTGTTCCCTGTCCGGGATTCCGCTGAGAGCATTTTCTTAGGATTTGAGCTTGACGATCGTCCATATAATAGCTACATCTACTTCAAACTAACACAGAATAATACACAGTGCAATTTCAATGATGAAGAATATATTTACAATATAATAAAAGATTCTTGCATACGAAACTATAGTTATTTAAGATACTCGTGTTCAGGGCATGAAAAACTGACTATATTAAAGATCAAAAGGAATTAATAAAAAGAACGCAAAGATCAAAAATCTGAATTTTACAGATAAGATTGAACCATATATTACTACTACTACTACAACAGCAAGTTAACCGAGCTGTTTAACTAGCTTTGTTCATGTTTTATTGTTTATAGAAAAGTGCGCCAACACTAGGTAAGCGGAAACTCAAAAAAGCAAATACGCAGCTCTCACACGTCCTGTCCATGCCCTTGTGGGTGTGAGAGCTTATAGCTTCCTGATGGAACATCATTGTTCTCCCATTTAATTCTCATGACCGCGCTTTCATATTGCGTTGCATATTTTGCCTTTCACTTGTTTTCCTGTGCACTCCTTAACAAGGTCGACAAAGGCATTTCTTTGCGACCGGAACGGTGTACCTCTTGTAGTGAGTTGAACAATTAAGGACAACGCGTTTGTTCTTGTGCTCCACAGGTGCACAACATGAACAGGTGTTTAGAAAACCGTTGTTTTTAATCGAAGGCCGCGCCACGGAAAGGCAACGACCAAAGCAGCCCACAGTTTCTATGATTTTTTCCTGACATCCTGTCTCTTTTATGGTGATCTTCAACTTTCTAGTTCGGCAATTCCTTCTGCTTGCCGCGATATCTGGGACGATAGCCAAGAGTATACCCAGAACCAAAACGAAGACAATTTTATTTCTCATTTTCTGACTGTACATCCCGAATCTGCAAGCCAAAGAAATAATGTAAGAATACTATTAACGATTATTTAAACGTTCTGTGATGCGTAGGCAGTGCAGATATACCAATCTAATATTCGAAAATGTTGGTGTACTGCTTGTGGGAGACCAATATATATATATATATATATATATATATATATATATATATATATATATATATATATACTATTCTATCCAAATACATCTGGGAATTGAAGGATGCGAAAGCCGATTACGTAATCAATTGGTCTATTCTAAAACGTGCAGGCGCGTATAATGGTGTCAAATATTGTAATTTATGTTTAAACGAAAAAATCAGTATTCTAAACCAAGTTATGAGAACTATATATATATATAGTTAAAGTTAAAGTTTCATGTTTATTCAACAATCATATAGTTAAATATAAATCATATAGTTTATTCAATCATATAGTTTATTCAATCATATATAGTTTATTCAACAATATATATATAGTTAAACTTAAAGTTTTATGTTTATTCAACAATCATCAGGCTAGCCTGTTTAGCCTATTTTGACGTTTCGGGCACTGTCCTTCAGAATGTTCAAAAAAGATGTGCCAACCAGAGCACTTATAAACAAAAATGTATATATTAATATAATATAAAATTAAAATTACATAAATTAAAATCGCGTAGAGGAATAAAATAATCAAGTTTGTATGTCCAGGATGCTTCTCTATCGGTAGGATTACGCACATCCCTCTTATCAATTATATTAATTACCCTCGCTCATGCATGGCCTTCTTCAAAAAAATAGGCGCACAGATGGTCGCCAGGTATATCGCGCTGACCCTTCCATTCAAACTAATTTTGTGATTATTGAATCGTTTCCAGAAAGAGTTTATAGTACTATACCTATATAAAATTTATTACACTTTTTAAGACTTAAAAGATAAATATCTCCAGAAGAGTCAATCAAATGTATAATTGATAAAATAAGTATGCCAAAGGATATGCGAACCCGAGACAAACCGACATTATTGACATCTATATTTGCCACAAGGCTGTATGCCCTTCAGCAGATTTTTAGGCCTAAGAAAGAAAACAAATGGCGCCGACGAAAATACTTCTTTGGTGGTAGCTGTACTAATCGATGTAGGATAAAGATCGTTAATTATATTTTATCATTTCGGTTTCTAACAACGGTCCCAACTCGGAAATCGCTTTGCGAGCAGGCCTCCCTCGTGCCTAAATATTATATATAATAATAATAACAATAATAATACTACAGCGAACACAATTGTATAATACACGGTTAAGGATTGTTGCCTGTGCTCTTTTCATTTGCATTATAGCGCATCCATTTGACAATGCTAGCCTGTTGACAGCCTGTGTATCATTCCAGCTAAAATTATCAGGATTGGGATCTCGATTCATAGCTATACGAAAGCTTGCGGACGTTAACTGAAATCGTAAACCGTTGTAATCATGCATGTGTATTTAATTGCAATTTACATTACAATCATAATATCAAAGCTAATACCAAAGCACTTTCAATTTTGAAACAAGTTTCATTTGAGTTTCAATTACGAATCTGCAATATATGCATAATTATTCACTCAAGACTCATTTGATTTCGGCAGCACATTTGGCACACACACATATATATATAATATACATACCGGGATAAATATAATACACACGTATACGAGCCTTCATCAATACAAATTACAGGACAAATATTAAGTTCCCAGTAACATCGTTAATTATGGTGGGAAATCTAACCTGCGATAACCTTGGACTGGATAATATTCCGAAGTTATTTCATTAAACACACAGAAAGAGTATAACCTCCGATATATAAATACGTACAACAATATTGATAGAATTGACTACTTTCATCGTAGAATCTAACGCGACATAGTATTGCTATAAAATGTATCTATACAGTGGACTATCTAAAAATGTTGACTGTCAACCTACCTTCATGCACTTACAGTAATTACTGATGGTAATTGGAAAAACAAATATTGATCAAGAGGCCCCTATAGTACTTCTTAATTAAATAGAAACGTGTCCTTGACCAACTTTATGTACATCGTAACAGCTTGAACTGGAATTGAATTATAACAACTGGACTTGAGTGTGCCAATTTATATTCTTGACATTTACCATAAAAGGTGAGAATATCATTAATGTATAAATCATGTATAGGATCTTTTTTCACCAAGTACCTATAGTGTACTTGTAGAACAATCTGGACGCCGTTGAGATCGTGAGATAAACTAAAGCTGTGAGGCCCTTATCTACAGTCTTCAAGCACTACGAATCGTCTGTAACATAAATTTGACGAAGCTATTACTAACTAGATGACTAAAGGACTGTCGGACTGAAACGGGGACCTCAGTTTACTCACGAACCTAATATTCAGTTCGCCTGTTGATGTGTATCCATAACGAGAGCAGTCGGCGACAGTATAAACAGTTATGATTTGTGTAAACATGGCTATTAATGGGCATGCATATTGCGATGGCCCATAAGATCGTTTTATTATCGCTATAGGGAGTATATTCGTAAATTAATTGGTCTCCGAAATGGTCTACGGTCATGTATAGTCCGATAGAACGTTGATGATGTCTGCTTAGAGTTTCACTGTCTATAAGTAAACCTTAATTGTTTGTTATATTATACATAAGTCATACCTATAAGTGGAACTATTATCAGATTGTAGTCTATACAAATAAAAGGTCACACGAGAGTGGTTCAACGAATTAGAACCGACTAAGCAAAGTTAGGATTTTGAATATTTCTGAAATTATTAAATAAAATGTTTTTTTCGAATTCGATTATATACTTTTACAAATTGAAGGTCGGCGTTTCCAGCCGAAACGTTAGACGTCCTACGGCTACACACTATTTCGGTGGTCAACGACTTTTTATAGAACATTCAATTTGTATCAGCAAACACTTTTATATCACGTGCTCACTTTAAACAGCTTTCGTAATTTAAAATCTAAAGCATTTTTTCAGACAGTCGAATTTGTCTCCTGCAGGACTTCCCTAGACGGCCTATGAAATGTCATCGATCGTAAAATCATTCCGTCTCTAATTCTCCCGAGCTGATGAAGCTGAATAGGCTAAAGTTGATCCTGACCATCATCTGCTAAGCCCTTACTATACAATACGGTATGAAAACTAACAACAAACAGGCCCTCTGCGCCATACATCTATCCAAATTATTTCTCACAAACCTCCCTCTGCCATCTTTACAATATTTGGAAGAAAAAAAATATCTGTATATTTTCCGCGTTATAATTATACCTTCAATCTTTAAAGCCGTATAGCTTTCACAGGCCTCTTCAGCTTTGTCAAAAACAATCCAGAGCCAGATGATTCTTCGGCAAACTATCAATCAATGCGTGCTTAAAAAGTACCACGACACGTATACTTCCCACGCAATCGTTGTAAACAAAGAATAAATCAAATGACGAACTTCAATATGGTTACGACAATTTACGAAGCGGCGTCATGTCCAAAATTGCTTTTTTACCTGAACGTTTTAACATCCTGTTTAATTTGCACATATATATATATATATATATATATATATATATATATATATATATATATATATATATATATATATATATATATATATATATATATATATATATATTGGTTAGAAGTTTTCTTACTCTTTGTCTCTCTTTCAATTCAAATGTATTGATACCTGTATCCATGTTTGGTCTGCTTGTTCTTTTTAAAATTCTGCATATATCTTTTTTTTTTCGTTTTCATTTGACCCACCAAACAAACACATCAAAACATCTGCTCGCTTATGTCAGAAATAAATTAAAAATCACGTGCGTACAACGCCTATATGGAGTAATATTAGTCAGATTCCAAGCGAAGAGCCATGACTCAAGACTGTGAAGAGTTGGCGATGAGTGTAAACGAATTAGAGAAAATAAGTCATGAAGAATTAAGAATAGAAAATAGCACAAACTGCAGTTCGACTTACTTTACCTATAGCAATAATAATTATGTAATATACACACAATGGAGGTTGGCAATTTTAACACTAATGACGTCATATTAGTAGGCGTGTCAGGCAATCATAATACCATTCAATTTCGTGTCTCGTCGTTCCTAGGCGATCATATCTTTATTAATCTAAATAACCGATAACTCCCACACATCACGATTTGCTCCTTATGAGCAAAATTATGAGAATTTGCTACAAACAAGCAATTATGACGTACGAAGCCATAGGAAGATTTAAGTTCTCCGCGCCATTATAATCGTATGACCACATTCACATTGCGCAGCAGAGACGTACAGGAAGGATATTAGAAATGCCGCGAGGAAGGCCAAATTGGATATTTGGATGTCTAAGCAGGCAAACTCTCTCCCAAAACTTTGGGTAAACTAGCTGTGATTTAAACTAATGTAATTTCAATGTGCTAGGTTTCGACACTCGCATGTATATAGTTTGCTATCGCAACAATCAAAATGACGTGACATGGTGGAGGCGGGCTTTAGGGTCTCTCGCTCGCCGTATAAAAAAGTGTAACGTCCAAAACCACTACGATCTCTACAGCCGCTGCGCTTTTGCACAGTTATAGGTAACCGCTAACTGATCATGAATTTCATGTAAAGAAAATCATTCGCCGGCTATGCATGCCGGGCCTGTTCCAGTAGTAGTGACCTTGATACAGGAAAACAAGATGATGAAAGAAGTCAAACGTTGCCAAAATTCCTTTGAATTAATATTAGAAAACGTAACCTCATGAAAAGGTTCTTATATAGCTGTTGACCTAGCTTGACCTTGATCGTAAATAAACCTACGTCCACAAGCTTGTTGAGCACAAGTCCATACTAGACTCAATCTTAAAGAATTTAATTATTAAATAATTTAACACCGAATTGTATTCGGTATTAAAGCTACAGCGTATTTCAGATCAGATCCTATGTGTATTATTCTCATTCTAAGAAGAATAACATTATTTTGATTTGTAATTATTAAGAACGGAAAGCAGAATTTTTGTATGTCGTGCTTGATTATGTAACAGAAAAGTACCGCTTTCCCATGAAGGTTGGCGAGTGTAAAGTACCGCATTAAACTGAATAAAAATATATATGGCTTATTTGAATAATTAATAGGACAAAACTTCCTATTCATTGCGTAATTTCCACATATTAAGCTGTTTTTGAATCTAATTTTCCATTTAATTGATGTACGACAGTATGGCTCTTATGGAATAACCGAATAGTACCGGTTTCCTGTGAAACTGTAATAATATATAAACTAATGGTTTCAAAGTAGAAATTAAATTAAAAAAGATGGTAAAGTGCCGAGATTTTAGGAACGAAATACTGACTTTCGAGCGGAGCCTAGTAATTCCAGTTTTTTCACTTTGGAAGAAAATTTTCTTCCACAGATGCATCACTAGGGGAAAGGGCTTCGAGGAATGAATGAGGGACACAAAGAACTTTTGCAAAGAAGGCTAATAATATCTTACCCCTCCCTGCTAGTGACGCATCTGTGCAAGAAAATTTCCTTCCAAAGTGCCGGAAACACTTTAATTCATCAGAGCGGTGTAGCCAAGCTAAAGGAGAGGCGACTATAGTGGGCGTGGGCGTCCCAATGGTATCCAAGCGCCTATAACCCAAATATTACTTATATATAGATTCTAGACGATACATGGACGATCCTCCATGTATCGTCTGTTTACTCCAAGCTATCCCACATTCACTGACAGCAGTGTATATATTAACACATATAGATTCTACACGAAGTGAATGATTGAATGCCAAAATATTTTATGATTTGAGCTTTGCGTTGATGTTCTATAATGGTTTGTCTGTCTGAAATGCTAATGAGTGTAACGTTAACCCAATATTCATTTCGTATACAATATTCTGTTGCTAGAGAAATTTGACTTAATTCAAACGTTGATTATATGCTTGAACGTTATACTGGAGATTATAGATCAACTTTTTCGCTCAAATCCTCAATCCTCATACTCTTTTGTAAAGACAATGCAATTCCACTGTTTTTACAACATTTGTAAGATCGTACTCAATAAAGCTTATCTTCAGTGAAAATCCATAAGCTTCACCTATTCAGCAGGCTCTAAATACGATCATCTGTTAATGAACAACCACAGATTTCGTGTCCAGTAGATGTAAGAGTCGGATAGATATAAGAACATATTCATAATGTATAATGCTGGCAAATGAAAGTAATTCCGCAAATTTTTATTATTTTTATTTTGCCATTGTGTTGATATCTTAGAGTGTTCATATTTTATAATTTCTACATCTTAAGTAGTTTTATTTAGTTGTTATTTATATATATTATTGTGAAGATAACCGTATTCCAGCCAGCTGCACCTTGAGACTGCAAGTTGTTTTCTAATAAACCATCTATCTATCTAGCTATCTATATTGTCAATTTGTCTTATTTTGTGTCGCTCATGAGAAATCTCGTGCTGATTGAATACGACCTGAAAATCAATATTCGCCTAATATTTCGGACAAAAATGGCTTGCCCCCACAAACCTGAGTTTTGTGCTGCTACACTTATGGACCATGGTATACTGTTTTTCTTGGTAAATTGTTAATTTTAAAACCTTAACACCCTGATTTCATTTGATAAAAACCTATCGTAGTCTAGTTTAGTAAATTGTAGGTCCTTAATAGCGGGTGTTTAATATATTTATATAGATATAGATAGATTATAAACCGTTTAATAAAAATTGCCAATTTTTTATGGTCTTGTATGAGCTTGAATTGCTGATTTACATAATTTACCTAAATACATGAGAAATTATCACCGATACGGCATATTAATTTATTTAGATTAAACCTTAAATGTAATTTACAAACAGTCTATATAAATAAATAGTTAAAATTAAATACTTTAATTTAAAATTTATTTATAAAAACGAATTAGCATTGAAACAATAAAAATGAACCTGAATCTATTTGTATTGTATCTCGGAATGGGACATGTTTTGGTGTTTCTCAATTCATATAATTAGGGGTGCTGTTGCATAGGTAGAAGACTGTGAAGTTTATGTTTTTTTTATTTTACAATCGCATTGAATTCCACTTTCCGAAGTTTAAAAAGAGACTGGTGAAGAGTTCGGGTCGCAAGGAGTTGTGGGGCTTATTTTGGATCACAAATGGCAAAAGGCCGTTTCGTCGTAGATTTTAAACGTTATCTCGGTCAATATTTAACCGATTTTAATTCTGAAAACAGATTATAAATACATAAATACGTATCTATTATATTACGTAAACGTGTATACCTTTCGTCCCCAAAAGCAGCCCCATAACTCCTTGCGGCCCGAAATCTTCACCAGTCTCTCTTTGAACTTCGGAAAGGGGAATAGGTCCAGAGCAACTTGGTATAATTGACTTGGAAAAATTATATTCATCGATTGTTTCTGGACAGTGGCGTAGCCAGAAAAATTGTGATGAAATTAATATATGGGATCGAGGGCGGAGAATAAGATTAAGAAATTTTTCAGCAAATTGTAGATTCTGAAGCAAGTACAACACAAGAAACATTTTAATTTCGCAAGGCCCAGATGTGCATTTCCGGCGATTTCTGAAAATAATTTTTGCGAAAATAGGACACCAGGCCTTTACTAAAATATGAATTATTGAACTTATTATCTTACGACCAATCTGCCATAACATCTGCCAAACTTTGTAAGGAACTAGTGGAGTGTTTTGGAATATATTCTGAAATACTTGTATCATCAGAATATTTAAACATATCACCAATAAGCTGGTTTGAAATTGATAAATCGTGGACCATGCCCGTTCCTTACGGAACTCCAGCTGGAAAAGGTCTCCTGCAGTTAGAGGAACGTAAAGTTTGAGCTCAACTTGACTGCCTGGTATCTTCCACGTAAGAAATCCAAAATCCACTTAAAAACTGACGGCATAAGACCAAGGCTTGAAAGCTTCCCTGGTAAGAATGTTGTGGTCGACAAGATCAGCGAAAACGTTCCTGCGAGTAATTAGTTAACATTATCTTGAAGACGTGAAAATACTCGAGGAACGCTTACTCTAGCTTGGGACTTAAAATGATTCATTCTATTTGTTTTGCACGAAGAGTTATATTGTTTCAAGGACGTGGTCGTTGAGGCTGCTGTTATGGATGATAACGGCTATAGGTCCTTGAAATCTCGAATACGCCCCATAACGTAGCAAAGAAAGGCTATATAAAAACCTGCATGTCGCGATATTTGTTACTGTTACTATGCAGGAGCCAGCATGCATGCATCCCTAATGCCGTAAGTAAACTATAGCCACCTATGAAAAGTTTATTGAAAACATCACGTAACTTAACCACACAAACATACTACAAATTTAAAGAAATTTTTCGCTGTTCGAAGACAAGACAGTGTATAACTGCTTAACTTTTAGTCCACTCGACTGCACGGTAATCAACGGTAACAATCGTGAAAGTCGTGAACTGAGTTCAGAATAACTTCTAGTTATCTTGTTCACATGCAGTGACTGATCTATTTTAAACTATATCAATCGCAAACAATGAAACAATATAGATTTCATTTAGATCGCCTGCATAAGCATATAACTTATTATCTGATACTTGAGTTAGAGAAATTCGCCCACTCAATTGTCCGTCTTTGTATTTTATACCTTGCGCAGTATATATAAGTTAAAAGCGTTGTGTGTTATGGTAAGTCATTAAGACTAAGACTGGGATATAATGTAATTACTGTTCAACGCAACGTACCTGAATGGATTAATTAAACAGACTTGAATAACCTGCCCTTCAAAGATGTTATTCTTCCTCCTAAAACCGAAATTACCTTCGACAAAATTTTGTGATGTTCTTCGAATTCATTATCTCTGCTGTGACTCTTAAATAAATAATTTATTTACCAAAACCACAGAATCTAAGCCAAGTCATTACCACGGTAACGTATGTAATACAAGGTTAAAACTTATAAAACTAGAAACCACATGCGCGAAACCACAAAAACACAATGTGGCGACTTCTATATAACTTTTAAAATAAATAAATTTAGAGAAGGCAGTTCGGCCGCATATATATATATATATAATATATATATATATACTAGGTAATATTTGGCATTTCACTCGATCAAACTACATGTTGAAAGGATTTATGGTAAGGAAAATTTCGAGTGTTGGAATACATACATTTTAAGACCAAACCGGGACCAGTTGCGAAAAATGCAACTTTGAGGCCTTCCGGCTGGAACTTGTATTACAGCCGGTAGGCCTCAAAGTTGCATTTTTCGCAACTGGTCCCGGTTTGGTCTTGAAATGTATGTTATATATATATATATATATATATATATATATATATATATATATATATATATATATATATAATATATATATATATATATATATATATATATATATATATATATATATATATATATATATATATATATATATCAGTTGCCTGAAGATCGCATTATACGCGTGAAACTCAGAGTAGTGACGAAAACATTCTAACTCTTAAATATATATATATATATTATATATATATATATATATATATATATATATATATATATATATATATATATATATATATATATATATATATATATATATATATATATATATATATATATATATATATATATATATATATATAGTTGTAAAAACTTAAATGTTTGTTGTTACTTTATAGTGACGTTAGTTGTCTGAAGATCGTCCAACGGCGTGAAACTCCGAGTAACAACAAACATTTAAGTTTTTACAACTATATCTGCTCTATCCTCTACGATATTGAGCTGCATCAATAGACCGCTCACTATATATTTTACTATTGATATATAACTATATATAACTATATAACTATATATAACTATATAACTATATATAACTATATATATATAACTATATATAATAATAATAATACAAATTTTTTATATAGCGCAGATTCCCTAAAGTCCATTTGCGCTTTACAACATATAGAGTATGGCTAGTACAATACTCACTAAACTAATTTAAGAAAGTAATTAATTAAAAGCAATATTAAAAAGATAAGTTTTAAGTAGCTTTTTAAAAGTATCCAGATTGTGGCAGTTTCTAATATTGTCCGGTAACGAGTTCCACAAGGTTGGAGGCTCTAAAACCATAATTTCGTAAATTACACTTATTTATAGTAAGCAGGTTCTTGGAAGATGACCTTAATGCCCTCTTTGGTACATATGGTTTAATTAATTCTTGTAAGTTTATTCTTTTAATTAATTCTTGTAAGTACATTCTTGTAAGTACATACACATATAATATAACTATATATAACTATATATAACTATATATATATATATATATATATTAAATGGTAAATACTAAAAATTGCAGCCACGCAGGATTGACAGGATGTATACATATTAAAAATATTTATTGAGTTGACTCTGACTAACTAAAAACTTATGACAACGTTTAAAATGTTCTTAAAGACGTTTCGATCAAATAGCTTCGATCTTCGTCGGTTAACCAACGAAGCTTTTTGATCGAAGCTTCTTGGTCGAAACTTCTTTCAGAACATTTTAAACGTAAGGTTGTAGTTTTTAGTTAGCCAGAGTCAACTCAATAAATATTTTAATATATATATATATAAAATATCGAAAAATCTACTTTAATTCAAACAAATACTAACGTTTCGAAGAAGGGGTTGTGCCTTGAAACGTTAGGATTATATGTTTCTATATTATTGGTTGACATGCACTGGCGTGAAACTCCGAGTAACAACAGCTATTATACAAATACATTCGAAGATATATCCGAAGGCATTTAACTTTCCTTGTCATCCAAATCACGATTTATAAGCTTGTGAATTACCTGAACGGCCATATATTAGTGGAAAACGCTGAAAGGGTATATGTTATTTAGTGTCGATAGAGCTGTACCTGCTGACAGTTAATGTATTATGAGCTATTTGTTTATATCGTGGATTTTAAAAATAGTGTTGCGGTTTTCTAGTGTTTTTTTGTACTTTTGTATATACGATTTTGATTGTCAACAATTTATATTTGATTGTCAACAATTGGTGCATGTACTTAATTCGCTCACTCCATGGTCAATAAAAGAAACAATATTCTTCTTGGACTCGAGTATTTCTAGTTTTTCATTGTTGTTTAAAGTCATTTTATTTAAAAGTAATTTATATCAAATTATTTTAAATAAAAGGCATTGCTTAGAAATGTTAATAATTTGATATCTGCTCTTGTACTCGAGAAATAACCTTGTCATTTACATATTATATACTTCTGAACGCCGCCATTTTAGAGCTTGCTCGACGGCTCAAAGTTGCTTTAGCGGCGTTTTTCTTTTCAATTTTGACGTCATTGAGTGTTTCTTGTTCCGTGCACTACAACTAGGAATCCATATATAAATTGCCCATGCATGCATGCCACAATTACCATGAAGTCGAGTTAATGGTTTTAAACTAATCGACACTTCACAGATTTGTCGGTTCAACAAAGCGAGACTTGATAATGACATTTTTATAGTTTAAATATTGGCTTATATACAACTAGATAAGTAATATATAAGTTAGATATTAGTGTTTTGACAATTATATAAGTATCTCAAACATGTATGTTGAACATAGCCTCTTAGGACTGTATATAGTTAAGTTGTTAAGATAATTATAAAAAGTAATGATATAATTTCGGAAGAATTAAAACTTTAAAAGGTTGGTCAGTACGGCATTTCGAGCAGAGAGTGAAATTTCAGTTTAATCAGTTCAATACGTACATACATGAAAGGAACCTTGTAATGGCATCATACTAGAGAACATATAATAATGATCATAGGAGCTTGTTTTCAGGTTGTCTAACGAGAAGCTAAAAGTGGGCTGATTACATGCTAAATTTTACCATAAAGTTCTACATGCATGAACGAATTCAGCCCCTGCATGAAAGCGAAATTAAATAAATACACGCGGCAACTGTTAAGATTTAAGCTACAGATACCTCCTACATCAGACTATTTCGGAAGTACATCAACCTTTTTTCGTGTTGTACTTCTACACTGCCTACACTTGTTATAAGGAGCCATCTTTGTTTCCACATATATGCTAAAAGTGCTGTGTAGGCAGTGTTGAAGTACAAGTTCAAATGTAATTGGTGCATTGCAAGAGTGTTTGAGGATTTGTGACGTTTCGAGCGAAAGCCGTTGTCAGTGAGCCAAAGCCATTTCAGAAAGCCAAAATTGAAGTCTATAATCTGCTATTCTATGTCAGTTCGACTGATTAAGTTGAAAGTGATCAGGCCACCGAAAACCTATTTGAATCATCAAAATATCTATACGCAGAGAGTCCAAACGTTTTCGCAATCATTTTAGTGATCACGCCCACAGTTGTCATAAAAGGTAATTGTCGTTGTTTAGAAGAAGATAAGATGAAAAGCTATATACTTCTCGCGTTAACTAAAACGTAAAACAACGCGCATGGCGCGAAAAAGCAAAACACAAGAATGACGAGTGGCAAAAATACTCAAAATCAATTTTAACCATATACACTTCTCGCTTTACTCAGTATACAAACGTCATATTATTTATACGTATTTTATTGATTTTTGTCGAAGTGATTCACATGCAGTGCCGCCTTTTCTTTATATTCTGCCAATACCGTTATGCTCCGAACAGTAACTAATTTAGCTGTTTCCACTAATTAACTGACGGTGTACAAAATTTAAAAGGCTTTCAATAAGTAATTTTAATTTCGAGTCTAAGTTGTTTCTACATATAACGTTGGATGTATGACTATGAGGAATGCAACCGGATGATGCAATGAATAAAGTCATATTTTTGGTGCTAGATTTTTGTAACTTTTTCTCCGCGTTGAGATGATTATACGTGGATGCAGATTGAGAAAAAAAAGTTTTCGGGCTATAGCATGCACGCATGTAAGTTAAATCTAAAAGGTTGGTATACATTTAATCAAAAAATCTAAAAGCTTGGGTAACTGGCGAAAGAATATAGGAATAGGAGTATTAGGAGGTCACTAACCTTTCGAGGGAAGGCCCCTTTGTCAAAGAGTAAAATTTCGTCAAAGAATAAAATTTCGTCAAAGAGAGAAATTTTCGTACATTACTGTACGGAATGCAATCTTACTTAGAGAACATAATAATGATCCCAGGACTGTTATTTAATCGAAGAAGCTACATACCAACGACTTCCGGATGTTGTTATTGCGAAGACAACACATTTAACGCTCAAATATTTAAAAACTCTAAATTAGACTACAACCAAGGTTGGGCCGGTTCTGCTGGCTCATAAAACTGCCATTCTAACCATAAAATCAAAATGGGCGTGTTAATCTGGTAATTATATATATATATATATATATATATATATATATATATATATAATCTGGTAATTATATATATATATATATATATATATATATATATATAACTACAGACGGTACCGTTTCGGCCTTTATATATATATATATATATATATATATATATATATATATATATTTTATATATATATATATATATATATATATATATAATATAACCTTTTATACCATTAAATGACATTATATGGACGTTAATAACAAATAATCAAAATAGGAAAAATAGCATGCTCATGTATATAGACAAACGTCATGTGAATCGCCATGCGATGCATACCTGTTAAGCAATCTTTCTTTAGTTGTCTTTAATTCTTCCTTTTATTTATCTCTATATCCAGTGAAAAGAGTATACGGCAAGTCCTTTCACGATTAGCTTTGATAAGTAAGTAAGATATAGATATCACTATTTTTCAGCATGAAGGATTATCGATACTGCTTCATGCACCAACGTTAAACTGAACTGTTTGTCACGGTCTAGACTCGTTAACGCTTTTATAGCTAGCGTATTGGGTCATATGCGGTGTTGCCATAACAACATGTTTATTTCAACCTTTGCGGAAAATTCAGTATTCTTTTTCATAGTTCATTAACAAAATAAACCGCCCTTCCTTTTGATTGTCATGAGGGGGAGGATGTGGGTGAAACAAAAATGATATAATTGTATTAATGGATTTAGTGGGATTTGCATGGCTTCATTACGGGGTTTATTTCACACATACCTAATATATATTCATTACGGAGTTTATTACCTAATAGAACCTATATATATAAATCTATATATATATAAATATATATATAAATATATATATAAATATATATATATATATATATTATAGATATAAATATAATAAGTAAAATATTTGATGGGTACACCATGTTTTTTTACTATTTATTCTGAGCTTTCGACCCGAAGACTCGGTCTTCAGAGAGAGTGGAATATCTAATTCAATCATGCGAAGCTTTAAAGAACACACACAAATTATATATATTTTATGCGAGAAAATGAGAAATCGGATGCGGAAGTCGGATCGTGTGAACAGAATTATTTTCTCGAATGTACGACTTTCAAAAAACCATAAGGCACTCAACGAAGTGTCACATTTTTGTCAGTGACTCACAAATTCCATACAGAATGCGTGTTACCTATAAGCATTAACCGTAGTAACTATAAGCATAAACCGATCTGATGAAATTTAGCATTTGAAAAATTACACTATGTCTTATTCGCCTGAGATTCATTTTAAAGAAGTTAATTGCATCATAATAATATGTTCAATATCCCTGTCCGGAATTTGAATTTCACGATCGTTCACCTATCATCCATATAGTGATGATGGTGATATGATGCACCACGAAGATTTCTTCACGAAGAAGCTTCGGGAAAAGTAACTTTTCCTGAATACCTCCAGCACTTGTGCTACATATTTCTGGGAACCACTAACTACCAAACGTGATTGATGTTTAAATTATCATGACTAATCTCTAAATTATCACCTCTGGTACGAAAGATATGAAGAGAGTGTGGCATGGGTTTATTTATTTTAATGATATATATATATATATATATATATATATATATATATATATATATATATATATATATATATATTATATATATATATATATATATATATATATATCACTACAGACGGTACCGTTTCGGCCTTTTGGGCCTCATCAGTGTAGTGCTGATGAGCAGGATGAAGATGACTGCTATTTACAGTCACCCTTGATGCACACGAAATGTGGGACATCAAAAACCATGTATATGTATATATATATATATCAGGTCATGTCTTTGAATAAAAATTCCAATTAAAAATTAATAACATTATTTTGTAAAATGGACGTCAGAGCACAAGGATAGTTTGCAAGTACAGGGAGCTAGTGTAACATTCTGAGATGGAACTGACAATGACACTAGTGTGAAAACCTTAACTGGACTTTAGTGACTAATGATAATGTATAAAATTGTTGCGCTGCTTATAGGCAGTGTAGAAATACAAATCGAAAAGAGAGTGAACACGAAAGGTACTTCGCTCGAAACGTTAGACCTCCTGCTCTGCACTAGACAGGAGTTTGGTTACTAAAACTGAACACGATAAATGTGGTTACAGCTATAGTATAGTTACACTATACCGCGAAATTGATATTAATGGAACCTACAAGGAAATATTAATGATATAGAAGCAACCAGCTAACACGTAACAATTAAGGAACTTCTCATGGTAACAAACTAACTAAATGATATGGTAACTAAATAATATATATTGCTCTGAAAATCACACTTTTCACGGTAATTAGCAGCCGACTAGAAAGTTCCAAAATGAACAGTGTGCCCTGTAGAAACTATGTAGAAATATCCTCAAAGGATAGACTTATTTAGGATAGACCACTATAATACAAAGGACTGAAACACTTTGCGGTTTTCTCTACTAGTTTATCCTATTTACTCTGGGCTTTATGTTTCTTATATAGTCTAAACCTAATTTTCTACAGCCAACTTTTACTATAGCATTGTACCAGTTACCAGCACGATAAATACATATTTCAAAACAAAAATAGATTATCAATTGCACTCCAGCCTTTGTTCTAGAAGGTTTTTCATCAAATATATATCTTATATACAGGTATGCGGTGTTGTATTACAACCAAATATAAGTATGGAACTTTCATTCTCACACTGGCATATATTTAGAAGAACTGACAACAATGCACGCGTGCTTACGTGCATACCACCCCGTGGTGGTCCCACAAATGTCAAGACGACACTTAGCTTCATCCGACAGCCGATATTTTGTTGTCCACCGTCATGTATATTCACCACAGTGATGCCACATTTCACTGCATAAATATCCCAATATGGTCATATCGTTATGCCGTCCCGATATGGTGTGTTAAATGAAATTGATCAACCACACCCTCGTGTTCAAACTACTTCCTTTGCTAGAGCGCTGGAAGCTATACGGTACACATATATAGTATACGCGTCAAGATAGAGCCCCCTGCACAGTGCCCTTACTGAATGCCCCCACAGTGTGAAGGACGACTGTCGTTGCCCACTGCTGTTTAATGTCCTCTGAGGGCGAACTCTTAAAAGGAATGCTTGTCGTATCTTAATAGAGACCAATTAAGCAAACGAGAACGGCGAGAGTTACATAAGAAGCTTGGGTTTTTTTCATTGAAAGCAATTACGAATTACTGACATCCACGTTGTTCTTGCCGTCAAGGTTGCCTTTTTTCGGTCTTTCGATTAAAGTCGTGAGCAGTTTCATCCTAAACAAACATGATCAATCGTTTGACATTGAACGGACAAAAATAACCACGACATCGTCTCCGTTTTGTACACGACGTGACGGAAAATTTTTTAACAGTTCTCTAGACGACATAACGTGTTAAGATGTGAAAATGGCCGTCGGCTAAGTTTAACATTGACTCACTAACTACAAGTGCTTTGCCGAAAGTTAAGAAGTTTCTATATGAGCTCGTAGAAATCACAGTTCATTTTAACTCTAATTATCCTTGAAGCTATAGTTATCTAACACCGTCTATTATCTGTTTTGAATATCCCATCATTAATCTCCATATATGTTATCTGTTGTTTGCTGTTCTGAGCAATGACATGTTGTACTAAAATGGCCCATATTGTTTAGTTGCAACCAACGAAGGCATATCAACCATTTTCAGTTGCTTGATAATCAAACTGAATAGCAGCTATAATAATTAATTTCTCAACAGAAATGTACCACAAGCAATGTGCAAACCAAATGTTGCTTACACCCGGATTTCTCAGTGGGATTTTGAACGATATTTAACCTGCAGGGAGCCTATTTGCAAAGCGACTTTCAGAAGGGTCCTGAAGTAATAGTAGTTTACATTAGATCAGTAATTTACATCATAGCTTAAAGCTGTTTAAAAACATAGTTTTGAAATAAATATCGTACTTGTCCGATACAAATTTTATCAATAAGCAACGTTTAAACTTTGCTTCACAAAACATCCCACATTAATTTGAGATGGCGGCTGAGAATTCAAATTGGAGAAGTTTGGAAAGACGGAGTATAAAAAGCGCAATTTATTGATGTGAATCTGGTATTAGATGACTTTATTGGGTAAGTATATATATATATATATGTTATTGTATATGTCTTTTTACTCCGGGCCGCTCCACCTTGCGAATAAACGATTATCGGTAAGTCGAAACTTTGTACCTCAATAATCATTGCTCCAAAATTCAAGTCGAATTTTGCCTCGTCACTCAAGCGATACGGGACTCTCGCCATCTCTGAAAGTTAAGCTCTTGCCCGTGGAGTCAATCTATACCTCTACGCTCGAAACGTATGCAGTATCTCGTTCCTAAAATGTCGGCCGTTCACCACCTTTTCGTTTTGCTACTTAATGTTACCCTGGCCACGGCTTGAAAGTTGTGCGTTAAACAAATACGGATCCTAACGACCTAAGCTATTTATTTTCATATCTTTCGAAATTATATTGTGAATTAAGACACTATAGTATATAGCTTCTTATAGGTTTGCCGTTCGCGTTGTGTCTTCTTCCAATTATTATTTGGAGACATATAGAAATACTGAATAGTTGAACTTTAGAATTTATTGTTAGGATGTATTAGTACGTTATATGTAATTTCAAACCTGTGGTTATTGTATAATCTAAAGTTTGTAATGGGGAAGACAGCGTGACTAGGACTTCATATACCGCGTCTTCCTTCGTGTATTAACGCGAAAATAAATAAATACCTGCAGTGGTGATAAATTGAAATTTTATTTTTATTCACACTTGCGTAACAAGCTCAAGATACAATATATAAGCACATGTCTGAATAATTAAAATTACATGCACAAGCACAAATTGGGACCTTTTTCGCATTTTCTTGTACTTACGATTCTTATTTCACCACTGTGAACCTGTGTGAGCTGACAAACATGAACATTATTGTCATCTTCAATATTAGTGTCGTCACCGGATGTTTATGCGCATGTTATGCGCATGCCATGTAATAAAAAAGTGGTATGCTGTTGTATATAGGCAGTCTTTTATCAGAATATCGAATCCTTGTTTCACTCATGCAAGTCCAGTCAGGCCAGTTGAACGTTAATCTAAGGTGTCTCGATAAGAATTCCGTATCATTTCATTCAGAATCATTTATTTATTTAAATTGGATAATAAGCAGGATAAGGTTGCCCTTTCCATCCGAGCCAGAGCCCTCGCGTGTTTAAACGCTCAACTATATAACTCCTGCGGTGAACGGAGAGGACTGCAACGTCCATGGAATTACTAAAATAGCACCCAGCTACCATTTAATAGGTATCTTAAGATCTCAGACGACGGCAACCTATGACGGGGAGTCGGGAACATCGTTCAAACAAAATAATTACCTTTATGCTAACATTTTCACGTCTTCAGGACGACGGTAACTCACGGAGAAATTAGAGCTGTTCCTTAAGACTGACTTAATTAAACACAGACACTACAATCGTTTTAGAAATATCGATGCGTTTCGGAGATCATGAAACAAGCTTTTAATGCCAAATACGCTAGTCTATCGACCGTGGTTTCATTCAAATACTAAAATTTATATTGCTTTCACTGCCGTCGCCGTCCTACATAGTTGTCGTCGTAGATCTTAAGGTCCCTTAACACATGATTGAGACGGTTTTCTTTGATGTACCGTGTAAGTCAGATAAATCCCTCGAACGTCGAGATGTATGCGATATACAGCCCTACGGACGCTATGCGCCCTCGGGGTTGTATATAGCATACATATCCCTCGTTCGAGGGATTATCTTTCACTAAAGTCATTATCCGAGAAGACTCGCAAGTCTTATTTACTGGTGTAATTGTAAAGGCAGTACTTTCTCCTCAATTGCTTTGGGATTACACTGTGCTAGAGAACAAATTGTTCTCAATAAATAGCCATAAATATAAGATTAAATATAAACCGAAGAAAATCATCTTGAAAACTTTGTAATATCGCGAGATAAAATGGCGATCGATAAAACTTTATCAATCAACAAATCAATCAATCAAAATATTTATTCAGGATACCTTAAAATTAATAATACATAATAGGCCCCTGCAGGAGGATCTAAAGGTTACCCCTATTATTGATCCCCCTAAAAAAATTAGTAGCTAAAAGATTAATATAAGTTAGTTTAACAATACAATACACGTTAGTGAATGTCCATATATCGCCTTAATTCTTGTTTGAATAGTTTTAAATTGTTTGCTTCCGCAACATTTGAAGGCAAATAATTCCATGTTCTTATAATTCTCACGAAAAAAGAGTATTTGAAACAGTTTACTCTTGATAACTTTACATATAATAAATATTTGTGCTTTGCTCTAGTTCTCTGGTATTTCTTAAATTCCAAAACGTCATTAAAATTCACGCCATTCAGATCAAAAATCGTTTTGTAGCACTCTATGAGAGACAAATATACTCCCTGCGTCTTTCTAAAGTGTTCCATTTCAGTAGCTTACACCGATCCAGGTAAGGCATCTCCCCCCGCTTCTGATTTAGTGCAATCCGCGATGCTCTTCTCTGAACCGATTCAAGAGCCTTGCAAAATCAAAATCATTGCAAAATCGTCGTCGTATACATGATTACCAAGTAAATAAAAAGCAAGTAATTTAATTAGGATAACCTTTACAGAGATCATCTTAACAACAAGCGCATTGCCATTACGGTCCTATTGTGGTTACACGATTATTATTATATATATTTTATTGTGAATATCCTAAGAGTTTACTTTAAAAGGTTGCTGTATAATTGCCGAGTGTGTAACAACCTAGGACGGCGACGGCAGTGAAAGCAATATAAATTTTCGAATTCGAACGAAAGCACGGCCGTCGATTGACTAGCGTATTTTACACTCAAACTTGTTTTCTTATCTCCAAAACGCATCTTTCCGTGAGTTACGGAAAGATGCGTGAAAATAATCTCGGTGGCGTTGTAAACAGAACGAGGACGGCGTTTACATTACTCTTGGAATACACATTATTCATTCTTTTTGTTTGGCATCAAGCTTATTTTGTTTGAACGCGTCCCCGTCCTGAGGTCCCTATTGTGTAGGAGGTAAACGTTCGAGCGAAGATTCTTTGTCAATTCAAGTATTTTTTACTTTACTTCAGGTTTTTTTTACTTTACCTTTCACTCTGTGACGAAGGGCCTTCGCCCGACCCATCATACCTCCTACACTATTTTGGAAGCACACCAACATTATAGAATTTTAGATTGGTATTTCTACACTGCCTACACACTGACACTTTTATATCACTAAACATTATTTGCTGGACGATAATTTCTATCAAAACGCTTCCCGCCTGGTATCTCAATCGATACGATTTTCATGAAAATGTTATGACTTTACATGCATGAGGAGAACAAGACTGAATGTCGTAGACCATTTTCGGCATCGTCAAACATATATCTGCACAGCGACGACATTTATGAAGTATTAACCTTTCGAAATTGTTCCTTACCAGATTTAGAATTATTTTATTAATTTAACCATCTTCGCATCTGAGAATTAAATATGCATTTCGAAAAAAATTTGTGTGGTGACAATATTGCGACCTAACTAATTCAGTGAGCGAACGAACATTATAGTGCCTGTGAACACACGAAGGGCCTTCGGTCGAAGCATATATATATTTCGGCAGTACGCCAACCCACTTTTCGATAAATTTTCGACTTGCCTAAATATAGCCTTGGTATAGTTATTTTGGTCAGCTTGGGTCTTTGATTTAGTGTTATTGCTCTCATGTGTACTGTAATTTGTGATTAATTAACAGGTACTAAATATATTGACTGATTGTCATTGTCTCACTTATCTTGGCTTTTTCCACAATATATATATATATATATATATATATTTTTGGTCTAAAATACCAACACCGTGGCAACCATTATAAAACCTGTCATACATGATATGGCAGGTTATATAATCGTATAATATTTTGTAATAATATTTTCTATCATGAATCATGCATGTACCGTTATAAATCTCCTCAAGACTACAAGAGTATACCTATATTGATACATTTGAAGGTTTCCACTCTCACCATAACGATACTGCCCATAACAACCTGCACTCAAGAAATTATGTTAACTTCAACGACGACGCCTCTCTTTACTTTAAAATATTATAAAGAATTAGTAATTTTTAGTCCCATACATCAATCTATCATAGGTCGAACTCTCGCGTCTATCCCTACCCGGCGGTTCAATGGAGTGCGGTGATGCCTGCATGCGAAGGAGGCTATAGTTCGAGTAATACTTAGGTGCTTATTTAGGAAGTGAAGAAACTAGTCCGTGACATTTTGAGAGAAGTTTATTAAGAGGGCTTAAGGTCCATGTCAAACATAGTTAACTTCTCGTTCTCCTTTGTTTAAGGGCGTGTTTTAATCGGCAGAATGTGACATCTAAAACAGAATTTCAAATATGACAGTCTTAATTATAATATTATAATATTATATAATTATGGCATAGTACCATTATATGCTAAAATTACTTTGGGCATTTGCAATGGAAATTAATCGTAACAAGGATGAACATAAGTTGTGGAGGAAAAGGCGTTCCGGTTGCGAATCGAATACGCGACCCTGAAATTCTAGGCCAGCTCTTTAGCCTACAGAGGCCACGTGGCCATGAGCTATATACTGTATAAGCAACGCCAGTTCGGTATACACTGTAGTGATACCACCGGTAAATTTATTGGACTCGTTAGCCAAGGCCCAGGCTAGCTGGATTATTACACTATTAATTTATTATTATACTTATTGAAACTATGCTCAACAATCTTAATTGTAAAATTACTGTTAAACATCATATCAGTGATGTACTCAACACACTATACAAATATACAACATCTATACGGAGTAGAATTGGTTGTACAGGTACAGAAATTTACATTCTGGTATGCCCCAAATATGTATATTTGTCAATGTGTAGGTAGCTTGTGGATAGATGTGAAATGAGCATGCGTATATCAAACCTTCTAGAAATAGCATGCATTGTAATATACATAGGTTACATACCAAAATAGATTCCTATTTGAAGAAATATTTCCTCAAATAGCACTTACTTGCAGTTCAAAGGACTTGCAATACCCAAAGTGAAAGCAATATCATTGTCTAATTTGATTCTTTACAAGAACACTTAAAAACAGTACTTTGTCAAGTGCTATCTAGCACATATCTTAATCAGTATTAATAACCCCGCATATAGCTAACTACAGTGAAAACTGAATGAAATAGCGTTGATTTGTTTTTTTTGTATTTTGCAGTATACGTATATTATATAGGTCGCAATTACTAATATAGTGCAGGTATTGTGTTTACGTCATAATTATAGATTTAATTAGGGGCCTATGTGATGCACGATGGCAACTTCAATGGCGACAGCAGTGAAAAGCAATATCATTTTTCGCATTTAAAATAAACCATTGACTACCGTGATTCAAATTCAAAGCTTGTTTTGTTGTTTCGAAAACGTTTCATTTTTTCTAAAATTACTGGAATGTCTGTGTTGAAGTCAGTCTTATAAACAACAGTTCTCCCGTCGTCATGCGAAGGCGTGAAATGAGTGGCGTTGTATACGACGTTGAGATTACTCTTGGAACTAAAAATCATTCACTCGCTTCATCACCAGAAATTTGGGACATTTGCGCCGCCGTTACCAATCAGCGGTAATTCACCTAACACTATAATTTCGCAATATAACTCTCGGCAGTCGGCTTCACGCTTGTACCGTCTTATCGTCAGTCTAGCAACTGACGTTCCTTCCCGATGTACTTTTGTAAGCCAATCTTACAGAACTAGATTTTAGACGCAACAATTCATCGATGCGCTCACAATTTCTCTTTAAAACAAACCATCGATCGACTACGGTTAAATTAAAGAAATCAATGTATTCATATTTTGACCGGAAGTACCTTGAAGAAAGTTGTTCCACATATAATGAGCAGTATAAAGGCCATGAAATCTCCACACAAAACAATATTTCGTTTTCTAAAGTAGCTTGTCTCCTCACATATTCAAAGGAGCATTCGATGCTTATTTTCAATTGTAATCACTAAGAATATCAGACATGTTGTCGTCTTTCCGCGCGTATTGCGTAATATTTGCGCGCAAGGCTTGCATATATTTTTAATATTTTGGCTTTTGAATTTCGCGCGTGGTCACGCGATTTTGCTAGATAAATGACAGGAAATTGCCTGGGAACTACTTTTGAAATCAACAAGCCTTCCCCGCTTCAAGTTCAACAAGAAACATGGCTGTTTACTACTTTGTGAGCGTACAAGTCTTCATTTGCTTGCGCGTCTCTTAGTTGAAACCGAAGACTACAGCTCGGATACCCCCTGTAGGCTACCGTCTAAAAACTGCAAAATGAAGAAAGTTCAAGCGATTTTCGAAGTACTTTGCTGGGGACAGATCAGTATCTTTATGTAGACTGACGCTCGCCGAATGCAGCGCGAACTGCGCACTTCGCATCGCCCGTAACGTTCTTGGTCAATTTGGCCAATTTCTAGCACAGGTTTACAAAGATTACTATGGCTAACATGGATAGTGGCGAATTTGTCGCAAAAATAAAACGCGCTAGCGAAGTACCTAGAGTTGAAGGTAAGCGAGTGTTTTTGAGTTATAACTGTTGCTTAGTCCATGTTGAAGTCAGATCGAACTGCGCCAACCAGAAATATATTACAGTTTAAGCAAAATTTGAATTATTACGTGTTCTCTATATTATTTACTGTTGAGAATCGCTGCCATAATGGTCATTAATGCGCACGCGCACCACCATCTTGTCCCAAATTTCTGGCAATGTTGTTTTACATAAAGAATTCTCGATTGTTGGAAGAACGTAGTCGTTGCCTAAAACCGAAATTGACAGAGATTCAAAATAATTCTAAATAACGGTACCGCGCGTGCATGGATCAGTGCGCGATATACACACTTGCCTGGCCGTGAGATTGATTGAGTAATAGCCAAGAAAGAAAAATGATGTCCAGCACACTTTTTTATCAATGAGAGTACGTCGATGCGAAAGAATATTTTTGTAATACTAAAAGCCTGAGGCGTGGGAGCTGTAGTTGGCCGCTACTTTAATTTTTATACGACTAAAGATTATAACTATATAGAGGTTTTCATATAGGTAATAGAGGATGAGAGCCTGAAAGCCGGCATCCATCATGTCGTGTTGTCCTTGTTGCGATAGAAAACTACATACGAGTCTTGTTTAAACCTATCACACCTAATTTACCCAACGTTTTGGGAGAGAGTTAGTTTCACACACACACACACACCTCCTAGAGGGACGTGCTGTAAGCAATCCTAATTTCCAGTTTGCCTATATGTACCACTTCTAAAATGCTTCCCTTATACGGCGCTGAAAAGAAGGCCAATTCCATGATGTATACACGTAAAGCACTAACATTATAATTCATTTCGCATTTGAAAATTTAGAATCGGTAACATTTTTGTAATACCTAAAAATCAGAATGTCAAATCGGTTATGTCTATGTTTGGAACTGTTTACAAATCACACAACACTGTATACAATTGAAAATTAACTCTCATGTTTCGCGCTTTTGAAAATATATTTAGAATTGGTAAAATATAGTGACAAATATATACGATACCAGTACTCTGGTATTGTAGGTAGCTATAGGCTTAGCGCTGAACCAGCACTTAATGTAGTCATATGTTGTTATAATTCTATAAGCATTCATGCATATTCCAACAGATTACTATAAATACGTATACGCAATCGCCCCTCGCCTGCCTGTTCCACCCTATAGAGTTTCATACCCCCTGCGGGATTTTCCCCATCCATAGTCCCCAGACCTCGCACGCCGTGTATTTGTAGATCACAAATTGCAAAAGGCCGTTTCGTTGTATAGTTGAACGTTATCTCGACCAATTATTTAACCGATTTCAATTCTGAAAACATATTTTGAATTACAATTATATTACGAGAACGTGCATAATCAGAACCTGTTTATGCACTTAGAAATTAATCGGCAATCAGATGGCCGCCTAGTCGTATATTATTTTGACCGTTATTTCGGTCAATATTTAACCGCTTTCAATTCTGAAAAAAGACTTGGAATTACCCAGTCCAAATCGCCATTGACCGCTTCGCGTTGTCTGTCTGCAAGGGCCCAAATATTGTCCAATTCAAACAGATCACCCAAAACGACTTTTTACTTCCTTATAAGGAGTTGGTCCTACCGTTTCCCATATATATTATATATATATATATAATATATATATATATATATATATATATATATATATATATATATATATATATATATATATATATATATATATATATATATATATATATAATTTTTTCAACATTATCGGCGACATTAGCTTGCGACGGGAAAATTCAAGTTGGCGGCGTCATTATCTCCTTAGAGCACCGAAGTTTTTATTTTTTAGTCAGCTTGTTTTTGTCATATATATAGTATAGCTTCGTCATTAGAAAACCGAGCATGCGCTCAGCTTTAAATACTAGGAGTGATATTTAACTGAACAAATGCAGCTTAGACTGGTCGAAGTGAAACCTGTTTATTATTACCCACAATTATATTAAATGTGCCAGGATTTTTATAGTATATATTTGCAGGTCAATAGTGTTTGCTTTCGCGTTGTCGACGACAGCAGCAGAGTGTGGGTAGTAGAGTAGCATCTACCTGACCTGCATGTGAACTGCCTGAGAAAATATAATATATTAAAAGTGTTGTGCTGCGTAGGCAGTGTAGAAATACAAATCGAAAACTGCGGCTAAAAGGTCTTTGGTGTATACTGTCAAAATAGTGTGTAGGAGGTCTAATGTTTCGAGCGAAGGGCCTTTATCATGTTTTTTAAGGCCGCCTTCGTTATACCACTTACATACCAGTACACCAACCTTTTAGAGTGTCTATAGTGGGTTAAAAACGACTTGCATTTATTTCTCTTTGAATATAGATAGATAGATAGATAGATAGATACTTTATTCCAGTAAAAACCATTACAGCCCAAAACGGCTGAATTGTGTTAAACTTTACATCCAATACTATAATACAATATATATAAAGATAAAAGAAAATATCACAACGTAAAAAATATCAAAAATGAGTCCATTATAAGATATGTACATGACATGTATCAGAGTAAAACATTATCGGCGCACTCGAGTACGGTACTAAAAACAATTAACTAAAAACAAAGTCCCAAATATAGGGACATGTTAAAAGTGCGTTTGTTTCTCAAATTTAAGGAACATTTGTTAATTTCAGGAAGTAGGTGATATAGTTTATGATTGTTATTATTACAAATTTCTTCAAAAAGACTACTTGTCAGTGCTTGCATACGATCATGGAGACGTATTAGATTACTTGGTTGAAGCTCATCGGAAGTAATTGATTGGAGGTAAAAATTATTCGTAAGGCCCGCTTCTGCAACCTTTCAAGGTCGACTCATCCGATATATTAGCTTTCTGTATATAGAGGACGCCAAATTAGTTGATACGTTATTTTATAATTTTAGCTTTGATAGCAGAAATTAACGACAAAGTGGCCGCCGCTTCAGGGTTAAAATGAAGATTCAAAACTTATGGAGTAGCTCGTCTACCTTTTGCCGACCTCTTAGTCTTAATATATATTAAGCTAGAGGTCGGAAAACAGTTGACGATCTACTCGATAAGCGCAATCTTCATTTTAATTTTTTTGCTCTATGTAACTCACTGTATAAATGGAACGCCATTTTCTAAGGACAACATGGAAATAAATTAACCTTCAAGCGGCGGCCATTTTGTCATTAATTTCTGGTAATTGAAAGCGGTAAACATCTTGTATAAAGCAGTTCTGGGACTGTGTGACAGACTGATGTTCCAGTTTGTCTCAATGTTTGCGTCGCTGAAATGACGTCATTTAAGGCAGGTAGGTACCAGACCTTTTTTGAATTAGTTAACAAATGTATTTTAGGGAAATCTCCACAATTTTTTAACAATTATTTTACTTTTAATCGTGACATTTTATCTCGCTCAACAAACAGACTTCGCCTGCCGAAAGTGAGAACGGAATGCGCAAGGAACTCTTTTTACTATTATGGTTGTAAAGTTTTTAATAAGTTTAAGTAGTTATAGGTTGATTTTTAACTAATTAGGAAATTTTTAAGTGTATTTTAAAATTTATCAGGGCCCCTAAGGATAACAGTGTAGTTATCACTGCAGTTTACACTGGGTTACCCTGTATAAATAAATTTTTCATTCATTCATTCATTTTGAAATTTGCGGATATTTTTAACGGAGGATTCGAAATAGGACTTCGTGGACTGTGCTCATGTTTAAAGAGCGAATATTACAAACGAATTGACGGCAAATCCCCAGGACATGAAAAATCTTGGTAAAGTACCCACTTTAAATTACCCACTCGCAGGTATTTTTACCTGTAACCATGGCCGATTTGTGATCACTGAATCTAACTTTAAATTCTTTACATTCCGTAATTGTAAATCGCCCATGGTTACAGGTAAAAGTATAGCAACCCAAGATTCCTCATTTCTTAGGGGATTTTGAATTTATTGTTATTGAAACCATTTTAAATACATTCTTGAACGTTGAGGTAGTTCTATTAGCTAAAGAGACCTATTGAACTGCACAATTGTAAATTTTGCAGCCTTTGGGTTTGGACAAAATATGTGAATACGCATTAATTACTGTCGACATGATATTTTAATAATTATATTAATTTGTTTATCTGCTTGTATAAATATTACCTATATATATATATATATATATATATATATATATATATATACGAAAGTATACAAATGTGCCCTACCGGCTTATCACCATATGGCTTTATGGTAACTGTGGACTTGGGACCCACTATGTACGGCTACACATTGTAGGATTGCATTGTGGAGTCACCAAAGCGCTCAAACTGCGAGCAGTGGGCGATGCGTAATGCGAACAGTAAACGTCTCACTGAGAAAGACTCTCCACCCAATCCATGAGAGCGCTCAAACCACATGAGCGGTGAGCGTAATATATACGAAAGTATACAAATGTGCCCTACCGGCTATCACCATATGGCTTTATGGTAACTGTGGACTTGGGACCCACTATGTACGGCTACACATTGTAGGATTGCATTGTGGAGTCACCAAAGCGCTCAAACTGCGAGCAGTGGGCGATGCGTAATGCGAACAGTAAACGTCTCACTGAGAAAGACTCTCCACCCAATCCATGAGAGCGCTCAAACCACATGAGCGGTGAGCGTAATATATACGAAAGTATACAAATGTGCCCTACCGGCTATCACCATATGGCTTTATGGTAACTGTGGACTTGGGACCCACTATGTACGGCTACACATTGTAGGATTGCATTGTGGAGTCATATATATATATATATATATATATATATATATATATATATATATATATATATATATATATATATATATATATATATATATATATATATATATATATATATATATATATATATATATATATATATATAATTTGAATGTAATATGTAAGGTCCACATCCTGTGGGTACAGTATCTCCCCGATGTTCAAATGGCATATGGGGTCGATCACCAATTCCTGTGGGTATCTCCCGATGTTGAAATGCCGAATGGGGTCACCACATCCTGTGGGTATCTTCCCGATGTTCAAATGCCGAATGGGGTCACCACATCCTGTGGGTACAGTATCTCCCCGATGTTCAAATGCCGAATGGGATAACCACTTCCTGTGGGTATCTCCCCGACGTTCAAATAGCATATGGGGTCACCAATTCCTGTGGGTATCTACCCGATGTTCAAATGCCAAATTTGGTCACCACTTCCTGTGGGTATCTCCCCGATGTTCAAATGGCATATGGGGTCACCACTTCCTGTGGGTATCTCCCGATGTTCAAATGCCGAATGGGGTCACCACATCCTGTGGGTATCTCCCCGATGTTCAAATGCCGAATGGGGTAACCACATCCTGTGGGTACAGTATCTCCCCGATGTTCAAATGCTGAATGGGATCACCACATCCTGTGGGTATCTCCCCGATGTTCAAATGCCGAATGGAGTCACCACATCCTGTGGGTACAGTATCTCCCCGATGTTCAAATGCCGAATAGGGGTCACCACTTCCTGTGGGTATCTCCCCGATGTTCAAATGGCATATGGGGTCACCACTTCCTGTGGGTATCTCCCGATGTTCAAATGCCAAATGGAGTCACCACATCCTGTGGGTATCTCCCCGATGTTCAAATGCCGAATGGAGTCACCACATCCTGTGGGTACAGTATCTCCCCGATGTTCAAATGCCGAATGGGGTCACCACATCCTGTGGGTATCTCCCCGATGTTCAAATGCCGAATGGGGTCACCACATCCTGTGGGTATCTCCCCGATGTTCAAATGCCGAATGGGGGTCACCACTTCCTGTGGGTATCTCCCCGATGTTCAAATGGCATATGGGGTCACCACTTCCTGTGGGTATCTCCCGATGTTCAAATGCCAAATGGGGTCACCACATCCTGTGGGTACAGTATCTCCCCGATGTTCAAATGCCGAATGGAGTCACCACATCCTGTGGGTACAGTATCTCCCCGATGTTCAAATGGCATATGGGGTCACCACTTCCTGTGGGTATCTCCCGATGTTCAAATGCCAAATGGAGTCACCACATCCTGTGGGTATCTCCCCGATGTTCAAATGCCGAATGGAGTCACCACATCCTGTGGGTACAGTATCTCCCCGATGTTCAAATGCCGAATGGGGTCACCACATCCTGTGGGTATCTCCCCGATGTTCAAATGCCGAATGGGGTCACCACATCCTGTGGGTATCTCCCCGATGTTCAAATGCCGAATGGGGGTCACCACTTCCTGTGGGTATCTCCCCGATGTTCAAATGGCATATGGGGTCACCACTTCCTGTGGGTATCTCCGGATGTTCAAATGCCAAATGGGGTCACCACATCCTGTGGGTACAGTATCTCCCCGATGTTCAAATGCCGAATGGAGTCACCACATCCTGTGGGTACAGTATCTCCCCGATGTTCAAATGCCGAATGGGGTCACCACTTCCTGTGGGTATCTCCCCGATGTTCAAATGGCATATGGGGTCACCACTTCCTGTGGGTATCTCCCCGATGTTCAAATGGCAAATGGGGTCACCACTTCCTGTGGGTATCTCCCGATGTTCAAATGCCGAATGGGGTCACCACATCCTGTGGGTATCTCCCCGATGTTCAAATACCGAATGGGGTCACCACATCCTGTGGGTACAGTATTTCCCCGATGTTCAAATGCCGAATGGGGTCACCACATCCTGTGGGTATCTCCCCGATGTTCAAATGCCGAATGGGATAACCACTTCCTGTGGGTATCTCCCCGACGTTCAAATAGCATATGGGGTCACCACTTCCTGTGGGTATCTCCCCGACATTCAAATAGCATATGGTGTCACCACTTCCTGTGGGTATCTCCCCGACGTTCAAATAGCATATGGGGTCACCACTTCCTGTGAGTATCGAAGTATCGAAGGACCGAATGATTATCAAGATGCTTTTAACTTCAACTGATTAAGGAAAGATGACAACATCTTCAAAATCTGCCAGCAAAAGATGAAACATCTTTCTGACACAAGAGTTTCCGTCAAAATATCTAAATAATCAGCTTATCAGAACTCCTTGTGGGATCGTTAATAGCCTGCGAGCCAGCCCGCCCTCCCCCAACCGGCGGAGAGCCGGGGGAGGGCGCCCCAACCCGCGGAGAGCCGCTCGCAGGCAGCTATATTTTCCTGTGTCATCAATGATCAATATGTCAATATCCTATTCAACCCCGATTATTGACTTGTACTTCGCTCTGCATAATTGGTGACGGTTTCAGTCTGTTGTAGTGAACTGTTTTAGTGCGCCAGCCATTGACTTCCTTGATCGTATAGTTCAAACCCGGCTGTCCTTCTCGGTTGGCTAATGTTTTCTTAACTTTCGATGGACCTGTCCACTTCATGGCTGGCTTCTTCTTGATAGTTGTCTTTAAAAATTTAGATTTATTTATTTATTTAAATTCGTTAGTTTACTTGATTTATTTTCTCTTTTTTATATATATTTTATTAGTTATATATGCACGACCACATCAGCTATGCTGTAATTCTATCGTGTTGAAATAAATGTTTATTATTATTATTATTATTATTATTATAGACTTTGTGTAGTAACTATGACGTCACCTCTCTAAAAGGACTTATGTAAAGATAGCCAGTTCCGGATAACGAATGGTGACAAAGGAAGAGCGATATTACTGACAGCAATTGGAAACAGAAGTTATAACTGTTAAGAAATTTGATTCGGGTCATGATAACTTACCGGCAAGGTTATTGAAAGATGCCGCATACATAGTGACAGAGCCTTTAAGGTACATCATAAATATGTCTATGTAACATTCTCAAACTCATTAATTATTCATGAGCCAATTAGCCAATGAAATCACTTTATTTTATCACATGACTGAGGCTGGATACTCGAGTAAAATACGTAAAAATCATATACCACCACAGTTATTAGATCAAACCCGGTTTTGATCTAATTGCTGAGATCTTAATTAATAATTCATTTTTTGGAGAACGAAACGACCTGCCTCCGTCTTCGCTCATCCTCAACTGAACAGAGTCTGTTAATTTTCTGAATAAATTTTACACATCCTCGTGAGTTCAGTCCCATGAGGGTTTGTTCTCAAATGCGTTTTAAGTAATTAAAATCCAATTAAATCCGTGTTCGATTGAGAAGCCATATAAACAACTCGTTTATCGTGTTTCATCAGGGGTCCAAACACTCGAAAACAATAAAAACACTCGCGCTCGTGTTTTCATCATGTTTTCTCGTGTTTGGATCCCCTGATGAAACACTCAAACTCGTTGTTCATATATTACATCAATTATCTCTAAAATCATGGAAAGAGTAGTCTATAATCAATTGACTGAATATCTGGAGCAAAATAATCTTATTACGGAGTCACAATTTAGCTTTAGAAAACGATATAATACCGAGCTCGCAGTGACTTTTCTTTTGGATTATAACATACGCCGAGCGAGTGACAAAGGAATGTTAACGGGAGCGGTGTTTATCGACCTACAGAAGGCTTTTGACACAGTTGAACATACCATTTTACTGTCGAAATTACCTCTCTATGGAGTTATGGAAGTTGAATTAAACTGGATTCAAATCGATATCAGTTCGTTCATTATGACAATGCTAAATCAAATTCTGAACTTGTGAAGTATGGAGTGCCACAGGGTTCTATTTTGCGACCTTTGCTATTTCTATTACAGATTCATGATCTGCTAAAATGCGTTAAAAACTGCAAAATTCAAATGTATGCTGATGATGAGGTAAATTAAAACCCCAAATAGTAACGTTGTGGTTATGCAGCAAACTTTAACAAATGAAATGAACAACATCTCTAAGTGGCTTGATAATAACAGGCTGGTAATAAATTTGAAAAAAGGGAAAACAGAATCGTTACTATTTGGAACAGCCAAACGACTCTCATCAAAAGAACCCTTGATGGTGTTTATGAATGAAACACTTATAAAACACGGATAGTTACAAGTATCTGGGAATCTGGTTGGATCCTACGTTAAATATGAATGCACATCTGCATGGGGTACTAAAAAAGGTATCTGCTAGGATAAAGATTGTGTCAAGAATGAGGAGTTCTTTGACTTCTTTTGCTGCCATGTTAGTCTACAAGGCTTTTATTTTACCAACCATAACGTACTGTTCTACACCAGTCTTAAAAGTGTCACAGACGATGATGCAAAATTTTGAACATTGAGCAATTAAGATGATTATCTTTATTGCTCATGGATCTAATGTAAACGCTGGTGAATGTGGCCGTTAATTTCCAATGTGAAAAAGTTAAAGGCGGCAACTTTGATTTTTAAATGTCTTCATGGAATTTCCATCCCCGCCTTTGATAATTATATAAACAAGATCGATCACAATCATGAGACCAGGAGTAGGAAAACATTGAAGAATTAAAAATATGTCGTTGGCTAGAGGTGAACAAGCTAACTTTAAATACCAGTAAATCTAATTTGGTCATTTTTCTTCCCCTCCAGAAAATGTTAGATTATGTTCCACAACTTAAAGTATTTGATTACGACTCTAACAAAATATCTCCACTTGAATTGAAAACCACCGCGAAATACCTCGAATTGCTGATTGATTCTGACTTGTCATGAAAATCACACCTCGTGCATGTTGCCATAGTGTGCTTGGAACTATTTGTTGACTCACCAGAGAATTAGGTAGTGTTCGTACGAGAATTCCCATTTGCAGGTGAAGAGAGTCGAACTTGTGCCACAGGGTCCTCAGGGTGTAAGACATGCTCTTTTGGATCTTCTCCGGGTTTTTATTCTTCTCTATCCATACAATTACGTGAGCCAGTTCAGCATGACTACGCTGCGCAAAACCAGATTTCAGGTCGACTAGCTGTGTTTACGTATCTTTGCTGGATCTTTATTCACTCTGAATCCAATACGATTAAGTGCATCTGCAACGCTATTCTCATTGTCATCCCGTCGAATTATTGTGGATCTGCTAAAAGCCTTGCTCTTCTTCCAAATGGATCTTTCATTTCACTGACTCTTAAGAGCGCTTCGTGATCCGTAAATAGATGAAATTTCTTCCCCAGTAAGTAGTGACGGAAATGTTGAACTGTCTCTGTTGATGTGTTGAAATGTTGATGTTGAAATGTTGATGCTGCCATCGCCTCTCATTCATATATGTTGACATTTTCCTCTCTCTCTTTTGCTCAGAGCGCTATTGTAATAAGCGACTGCAGTGGACGGAGTACGTTCTTGGGACCCTTTGTAACTAGGCACCTCCAACAGCGACTTGGGATGCATCACTGTGAGCGATAAATCACTTATTATGATCAGGATGTATCAAAACTGGAGCGTTCGTGATTGTATGCTTTAACTTCTCAAAAACCATTTGTGCCTCATCTGACCACTGGAACTTCCCGGTCTGTAGTAGCTTTTGTAATGGGTGAACAAATGTAGAGTAGTTCTTAACAAACTTCCTCCACCAACTGCACATACGACTGCAGTTCCTTTACGTTGTCCAGCTTTGTCCAATGAGCCAGTTTTGTAAGTATGTCTTCCGGCGGACGGATGCCGTCACTTGATACCTGATGGCCCAGAAACGTTATCCTGGATGCCCCAAAAGTACATTTTGACGCCTTTATTTTGAGGTTGTGCATGCTTTCGAAGTACATTAAAGGTTAGTTAGTGTTTCTCTAATGTTTCTGATATTGAGCATACGTAATCAAAATACAGGACAATGCGTTCTGGAGCGATATGGTTGAATACGCGCTGCATAAGACGTAACAGAGTTGCATGTGCGGACTTCAACTCTTCTGGCATGACCAACCACTACCAATGTCCCTTGGGTGATCTGAAAGCGGTTTTGTCCTGATCTTCTTTCCTGAGAGGTATTTGATGATATCCTTGGGCAAGGTCCACTGTGCAGAAATCAGTACTTTGCATTTTGAATTTGATCTATTGGCACTGTTCCATGTGGCTGTTGGATATTGATCAGATGACTAGCATTCGTGCATAGAGCTACTTTTGAATGAGTAATCGCAATTACTTATCAACCTAATCTGTTTTCTGAATTAAACATGGTTATATATTGATCGAGATAACGTTCAAAATAATATACGACGAAGTGGAAGCCTGATTGCCGACCAATTTCTAAGTACATAAACCGTTTTTACGAAGGGAATGCACGTTCTTGTAATATAATAGACACGTAATTAGAACATTCAAAATTTGCCTGAATAGAAATTAACACTTTTTCCGATTTGTGATGAACAAATACAAGGCGTATGAGGTCTGGGGACCAGTGATGGGAAAATCCCGCAGGGGCAGGATGAAACTCTAGGGGGGACAATCTCGTACCCAGAACCTGCGTTCGGGGGGGGGGGGGATAGAATAGGCGAGCGAGGGGTTATCACGGAACGTATTTCTAGTTTGCATTTGATGGCGGATTCGCTTGGATCGTTCATCCATGTACCCATACATCGTGATGGTGTTAGAGGAAAAGAAGAAATGTTTTTGAGAATGAGAGTTATGAAGACGAAGAACCAGGTGATTGTACGAAGTGCTATGAATATCTAAGGTGGGGACGGATGGGACGGCAGCTCCAGCCCTGGAGAAAAACAGGCCCTTTTGTCACCAGACTTAAAAAATAAGGTTTTCGCGAGTAAGCGTACTTTCATAAACGTCTTGTATCGATTGCAATTTTCGATAGTGGTTTATAACACTGATCTGTGAAACATAAAGACAGCTGTATATATATTATAACGTTCATTATATGCGTGCCTAACATCCGCACGTGTGCGTGTCGAACATCCGCACGTGTGCGTGTCGAACATCCGCACGTGTGCGTGTCGAACATCCGCACATCATGTGCGTGTCGCACATGTGCGTGTCGAACATCCGCACATGTGCGTGTCGAACATCCGCACATGTGCGTGTCGAACATCCGCACATGTGCGTGTCGAACATCCGCACATGTGCGTGTCGAACATCCGCACATGTGCGTGTCGAACATCCGCACATGTGCGTGTCGAACATCCGCACATGTGCGTCTCGAACATCCGCACATGTGCGTCTCGAACATCCGCACATGTGCGTGCCTCACATAGACTTTAGGGGCTGAAACTGGCACTTGCACACATATTAAATACAAGTATAAATTTAAAGACCTCTTTGGAAAATTTACATTTACGACTTTTAGTCAAAATATGTATTTGACGATATTAAATCCTCTCATATATCAATTATATATATATATATATATATATATATATATATATATATATATAATATATATATATATATATATATATATATATAATATATATATATATATATATATATATATATATATATATATATATATATATATATATATATATATATATATATATATATATATATATATATATATATATATATATATATATATATATATATATATATATATATATATATATATACATGTATATATATATATATATATATATGTATATAAAATATATATATATATATATATTATAAAATTATTATAAAATCTCTAACGAGGTATGTTCAATAACACAATTTTGGCAGTGTTCTCTGACAAAATCGAATGTGTCCACGGTGATGCAGCAGTCTTCCACATTCAGGTAACGCAACAAGCAACACTGCGCGACAACTGCACGGATTCCCATGTCAGTAAGTTTTCCACAACCTTTGATGCTCAGGCGCTTGAGTTGGGGACAATGTATCCCTAAAGCACTCAAACTGTTGTTAGTAATGTCACATTTACCAACATCCAATGATCGTAACTTGAGACAGTTCTGTGCTATGTGTACGACGCCGACGTCACTCACTCCAGCACATCCACGGACGTTTAAGTAACGAAGATTGCTGCAGCCTTTTCCGATAAGTTTGATGCCTGCATCGGTAACGGCGCATCGCATCAGACTCAGGTACCTTAGTGAACTGCAACATTTGGCAATTTCTCGAAGGCTGAAATCTCTGACCTTGTGACAGTCGCTGATGCTTAGTTCTTTGAGTCCCGAGCAATGGCTGGCAATATGTTGCATGCCTACATCGGTTATTCGCGGACATCTTCTCATGTGCAAGGTCTCCAGCATCTTACAAGTCAAACCCAAAACTCGCAATCCCAAATCGTCTACGGCAACACAGTCACTTATATCTAAATACTTCACGCGGAAATACGTGTTATTACTTGACTGGATGTTCGTTATCGTACTATGACAAATACTGTTCACACAGGAACAACCACGGACATCAAGGGAAGATAACAGGAGACAGTGTTCTAGAACAGTTTGGATTCCTTTACTCATGACACAGGGACACGCTATGATCTCCAGTTTCTGCAAGTCAATGCAATACTTTGCTATGTAACCTAAGCCTCTGTCGGAAAGGCAGTCACAGTGGGCAAGTCTCATGTGATGGAGAGTCAGGCAAAGTCCTTGGGTATTGCTTGCTAACTTCGAAAGAATCGTGTACATCACCTTATCCATTCTGGTACCACAATACCTCGAAATCGTTATGCTTTTCCATAACTGTGGATCCCAGCAAAGTATCTGCCACTTTCTCGAAACACCCGAAGCAGAGCAAAGATGCTTTGTTGACAAATAGGTGAGAATCGTCAAAAGTATGTGTTCTGGGAGATTGTTGATCTCAACAACTTTTTTTGCAGCCAGGTGCTCGTTCTCAAAAATACTCAGACGTAGACGTAGTCGTTCTTGCAGGGAATCTACTTTGGGGTTTTCTGTTGTCTTTGGAACCTCTTCGTGGTTCAAGGTTATTGGCGCATACTTTGTGAGATCATGATTGTGATGAGTCATGTTGCCATCCGCACTATCATTACTCTTCTCACTGGTGCCTCCCACACTGGTAGAGTAATCGCTAGACCAAAAACTCTGATCGGAAGGACATCTCTTTTCCTCGTCGTTTACGTGGTACGTCGATGTGAACGAACCCATCGCTCGAAAATCCGTGCGTCGTGGTTCGACATCAACTCGGTGCGTTACTGTCGTACCCTTAATACGATGTCCATAAGCTTTCGTTGGTCCAGCCTCTGAGTTATCGTGACCGCCATTACTGCAAGCAATACGCAGGCTTCTTCTGTAGGAGTCTGAGTTTTTAGATAACTTAGAACCACGTAAACTGAGCGTTTTGCTTCTCGCTCCTGAATCTATGAGGTATTCCCGTGGCTGAATGGTCAACGTTCTTTGAGGCATTTCTTTTGATGAAGCAACTTCTTCTTTGTATCTAGAAGTGGGATCAAATGTGACTCGATGTTTTCGTGGTGTCTGGGGATGGTCAGCAACCTTCAAACAGCTCATGGATAAGTTGTTATTTCCGTCATCAATTCGTAACCTGCCATTCGTAGAATCTATAAATAAATAAATAATATTTTTTTTACAAGCATTTCATGTCTTTTTTTACCACCTGTAAGCTGTTCTAAAAATAATTATCTTTATAATATATATAAACCAACTAGATAAAAGTTAATCTCTAATCTGATTGGTTCTTATTCTAGATTAATGTCTTTTAATGAAACTAGACTTGACCCTACTATTACTATAACGATCAAATTAAAAATGAAATCATTAGAAAAGATAAATCCGTGGCGGGGTATGTATTTATCTAAGGAACTATAATTAATCGCTTAAATCATAATGATCTCCCATTGGCTTAGAAGCAATAGGTATAGAAATTATGAAACCTAATAGTTAACCTTTTATGGTTGTAGCTGTTTACCGAACATGATTCTTCGTTAGACTTCTTCGAGAATTTTGAAAAAGACAAAAAAATGTATATTTTAGGTGATTTAAATTGTTATACTTATTAAAAACCACAACTGAGCAACCTATACTAAGGAATTATTATCACTATAGGCCTCTTTCATAATGGAGGCCATTCTAAATATTCTTTTATAGCATGCAAATTAGCCTTTCTGGCCTCGTTACAAAGCAAATATTGTTTGGAATTATAAACACACGAACGAGGTCAGAAAACTAATTTAATGAATATTAAAGAATATTTAATTGCGGTGCCATTATGAAAGAGGTATATAGTTGAACTTTATCAGCTATCTCAACTAATTAAAGAAGCAACTCGCATTACAAGGATATCCTCAAGTCTTCTTGATCATTTTGTAACATCTAACCCAGAAAAGATCACTTAATGCTCTGGGGTTGTTCATGCAGCCATGTTTTTGCAATATAGGAATATCAATACGCCTCCTAAAACTAAGGTAAATACTACTCGGATTAGAAATATGAAAAATTTAATGAACAGCCTTTTTTGGAAGATTTAATGAAACAACCATGGGAGCAACTTTATATGCTAGAGGTTGATGCAAATACGATGTGACCTTTTTGGAGACCAAAACAAATGTCTAAAAAGGTTGATGTTCATATGGAGACCGGGACATCCCGCTTGACCGGGATCTCGGTTGCTTCAACCGGGTTGAAGTTCTGCTATTTCTGTTCCGAAATAAGTTATCTAACGTTTCGAGCGAAGGCCCTTCGTCAGAGAGTGAAACGTAAAGTGAAATAATAACTGCAGAGTGAGACTTTTGTAGAACAAATAATCGCTTAAGATAAAAATAAGCCAATCAGGTGCGAGAAACAATAACAAATAATAATGAGATGTAAAAATAAGAAAGTCATTTGCGAAAGTCGTTTAGAAAAGCGTCTCATTTTCAAACTTGGCACCATTCATCCCCATGGTCTCAATGAAAGATTTTCATTCTATTGATCTTTGGTTAAAACAATAGCAATCGAGGTGCCAGGTGGAAATCGTAATCTGGTAATAAAAATAATTGCCCAGCAGATAATTCTCAAGAACGCCCTATTAAAACAGGGGATTGAACATTTTAAGAAAATTTATTTAGGCTAACGTTTCGTCACTTAAAGGACATTGGGAACAAAAATTAAGTTTGTTTTATTTGAAAGAACTCTTAAAATAATGAAGAATATTAATTTATAGTTCTTTCATATTTTACTTAGTTATTGAGATATTTAGACTTACGTGATATTCAAATGAGATGATCTATGACGTCATAAGATGGTTAATACATGTTAACATATTGAAAATCGTGAATATCTTTATGATTATTAAATGAAATTACTTGAAACTTTGCATGTAGATACATACCACTTAACTGAAGATCATCGTTCAAGTCTTATGGTTGCCATGGTAACAGATTATTTTACAGACCTCTTGATTTCGAAAACAAAATTATTTGTTTTCTCTTCAGTGCCGAACCTTATTGGGTTGGCACCTGTTCAGCAAATGTTCACTGTCATAGCCAATTCGAAACTGAGATTTGAAGTTGGTACAAAGTCTACTATGTCAGAAAACAAATAGTTTTGTTTTTGAAATCAAGAGGTCTGTAAACTAATCCGTTACCATGGCAACCATAAGACTTAAATGATGATCTGCAGTTTAGTGGTATGTATCTACATGCAAAGTTTCAAGTAATTTCATTTAATAATCATAAAGATATTCACGATTTTCAATATGTTAAATGTATTTCCCATCTTATGACGTCATATATCATCTCATTTGAATATCACATAAGTCTAAATATCTCAAGAACTAAGTAAAATATGAAAGAACTATAAATTAATATTCTTCATTATTTTAAGAGTTCTTTCAAATAAAACAAACTTAATTTTTGTTGCCAATGTCCTTTAACCAGTAACATCTTCAGAGTAACTAATTATATTTACATGTCTCAGCTTTCTATGCACTTAGGGCCTGTTTATATTATCTCGGTGCACCGGGATGTCCCGGGTAACTGGGATGCGTGAAAATGTTGATAATAATTGATAATAATTTCTCAATGAAACAAAAAATAATTTTATTCGCATAAAAAGCATCCCAACGAATGTTTTTTCATTTTGTCACTTTTTGGAGACGACGTTTTAAATTTCAATTCACTTCATCCCGGTGTCCCAGGTGTACCGGGATCTCGGTTGCTTCAACCGGGATCCCGGTCAAGCGGGATGTCCCGGTCTCCATATAAACACAACTGCGAAAATAACAGTAAATTATATACAAGCCGAGATCCCGGTATACCGGGACGTCCCGGTGTACCGGGATCATATAAACAGGCACTTAATCTCCATGAATATTTCTTTATTTCACCTCCCACTCATCAGTGGCGTAACGTTATATCAGGGGGCCCCGGTTCAAAATTTGTGAAGGCCCCGCTAGTACGAGTGCCGAAGGCACGAGTCGAGTGCCGCAGGCGTGAGTTTTCTAGGTGGGTCCGGGGGCATGCTTCCCTGGAAAATGTTTAAATCTAGAGTCTCTGAAATGCCATTTCCTGGACTTTGGGGGAAGATTTTACAGAGTTATGATGGTCAGAAAACGACATTATAACATATCAAAATTTACAATTTGTTTAGAAATTAGTACGGTTTTACCATAAATCTTTAATTTACATTTATAGATGAATCGTGGAGTTTATCGTGGAGTTTTACTGTTCGATTTACTTACGGTTGAAAACGCCAAATGTCGTACACGTAACCACGTGGCACGTGAAGGAGAAAAAAGAAGCATATCACACCATCAAATGGATATTTTGTTGTTGCGTGCATGCGTTTTTCGTTTTTCGCACCCTTTGTATGGTCTGTTTACTGATTTTCAAATAACTTTCGAACTTTTACATCTCATTATTATTTGTTATTGTTTTTCACACCTGATTGGCTTATTTTTGTCTTACGTGATTATTTATTCTATAAAAGTCTCACTCAGTTAATATTTCACTTTACGTTTCACTCTCTGATACCCTGGGTGACAGAGGTTCTTTTACGCCTAGTAGGGATAATAGGGGCACGCAAGGATGCGAGGCGGTAAAAAAGCCCCGTCCCATTTTTCCCGACTCGTATCCTCGCGTGTCCACATTATCCCTACGAGCTGGAACCCAGGGTAGCAGTACAACAACCTTTAGTTAGATATTTGATTTGTGACAAGCAAATCTGAAATCGATTGGTCTAATTATAAATCTGTTAGAAATATAGGGTTAATGTTGAAATTAAAGTCTGATTAATACAATCGTCGGATGATTCATGCTGACCAGAAATCTAACCCTACGAAAGCCTGGAAAACAATAATTTACTTGGAAGAAATTCTCTGCATATCTTAAAAAGACAAATGCCAAATTTCCATTTTTAGGACTAGAAGTGCGCATAAGTTTAATAATAGAGAGGTTTAGATTGACGTTTTTTCTTGATAACCGCAAACCGCTGGAGACCACGTGACCAACGTCCAGCGAACAGCTTCTTGTTACGGCAATGTTTTTATGTAACTTTTACTCAACCAGCCCACGTGTGAGGTGTAAATTTATACTCTTGCATGTCTGTTGTTCTCGAATCATAACGTTTTTGAATACGTACTGTATGAACGATTGGAATCGTCCCAAAATTCAATTCTACGCAGTGAAAATACGAACGCCAATCTAAATGCTCTTTGACATATTAACGTCAAACTTATAACCGCAAACGTCTAACCGTGGTTTGCGGTTAACAAAAAGAACGCCAATCTAAATGCTCTTTGACATATTAACGTCAAACTTATAACCGCAAACGTCTAACCGTGGTTTGCGGTTAACAAAAAGAACGTCAATCTAAAACTCTCTAATCTATTAAATGGTCTATCAAACTCTAAAGCTACTGCTATTGACAAGATATCTATTAAAATTCTCAAGATTGTTTCCCTGTTATTTCTGCGTCGCTGACATATATCTGTAATCAATCAATTATGCTAGGCATTGTCCATGCGAGTGGAAAATGGCAATGGTAACAAATTATAGGCCAATCTCTGTTCTCCCAGCCTTAAGTGAAATTATGGGACGGATTTTGTATAACCAGTTACACGAATATCTAACTAATAACAACTTAATTCATCATGGCTCTATTTGGGGTCCTTTATTGTTTTTTGCTCTGCAGTATTAATGACCTTCCAGAATGTTTTAGGCAAACAGATACACGATTGTTTGACAATTAGTGAGATGGAATATTCCATGAATATGAATTTAGATTACCTATTATTAGCAAATAAGTTAAGTTTAAATGTTGCCAAGACAGAATTTATATTGATTAGTTCAAGCTAGAACTAAACTAAAAAACATTGATAAACTGCCTGAAATATTTATTCAAACCGATAAAACAAGCATTTGAAACCAATACTTCAATTATTGTTGCGAATTATGGGATGTGTGGAATAATGGCATACTCTTGAAGTTCAGAGACAAAAATCAAAAGCTAAATTGATGTTTAAAGTATTGAATAATTTAGGGCCTAAAGGCTAAATCGCTTAAAGACTTATTTATAAAAAAGTATGAAGTCACAAGCCATAATCAAAGAGGCTGTATATATATATTGTTTTTGGTGTGCATATTTGCTCCTATAATTGTTTAACATGGAATACTGTTGAACATTGAAAATGTTGTTCAACATGACAGAAATGTATGTCATTTTATGAAGAAAAGAGTCTGCAAACTGATGTGTAACCATAGAAACTGTGTAATAGTGTTATAAATAAATAATAAAAACTGGGTAATAGTGTTAAAAATAAATAATTCCTATTAATGTGCCAAGTTTCACATGATTTGCGGTAAAATAATTTTGAAGATAAACGGGATTACACAGTAAAGTCTAGGTTTCACGTCATTGGTTATCTCATTTGCATATCTTTCAAATCTGAATATCTCCAAAACGGAGTGAGATATGGAAGCCTGTTAATATTGTATTTACTTAGTTCGTTCCAGTAAGACAAATTTAATTTTCATTTCAACTGGTCACCTCAACTACGAGTATCCCCACGAGCGGCTTTTTTCGTTGGTAGTTAGGATCCGGGTTAGGATTAGATTAGGATTAAGTTTAGGTTAATAATAATAATAATAATAATAATAATAATAATAATAATAATAATAATAATAAGGGCAGTGGGGTAGAACCAGTTGGACATGCGTCTACCACGGGAAAAGTAAAACGCTTCCGCCCTCCACGAGTTTGGGGTAGTACCTTAGGCAAGTACTAGTAACCTCTAGTCTCCCAAATCAGGGTTACGATTCCCAATCCAAGGTGTTTACCGTGCCGAGGGATGAATGGCTGAAGGGTAAAGACAGTCGCGAACGGTTCCTGTTCTGAAGTGGCGATTCTGAACAGTATTAAGCCCTGTCCTACGCACCAGGGAACGTAGGGTGGAATATAGAAGCCCTGGGATCTCATAACTTATTATGATGTAATATATAATGACAGACCAAACAATAAATTTGGATAACGGCGTAAATGAGACCCAAACAAATGGATTGGGTGTCTCGCCCGGGGATATAGGATAAACAAGTTAGTAATGAAATGCTATTTTAGAAGTTTAACACCAGTTAAACGAGGATATCGTAAAAGGATGCTCAAATACTGGGAAGAGAATTTGAGGTTACAGAACAGGGTCTAGCAGACCAGGCAAGACAAATACGTGTCAACAACTGGCTATCAGAATTGGAAATGGTGGAGATCAGGAGGAAAGTAGAAGAACCAGTAGCGACACAACAACAACAACAACAACAACAACAACAACAACAAAAACAACAACAAAACGTCCATGAAGATCCGGAACCACAACAACAAGGGCAGGAAGACCAGGCAACACATCATGACCTACACGATCAAGAACAAAGCGAGTGGACAGCCACGGAAGGTGTGTTCTCTGAAGACGAATTACTAGTGGTTATAGAGGATACAGGAAATAATACGAGATCCTGTAAGGAGGAGATTACCATCGCTAAAGGCTATTCCAAGACATAAGTTGTTGAAGGAGACGAGAGAAGTTAATGCCATTATGGCCAAGATGCAAACAAACAACATCACGGAAACTAACGATTTACTGTATGCAGCCTCGGTTGTGATAACGGAGAGATTGGGTGTACAAATTGGTAAAAAGTATGACAGGAAAGAGCCAATGTGGAAAAGAAGACTTGAAGGACAAGTCCAGAAACTCAGAAAGGATTTAAGTAGAGTTGAGCTTCTAACACTAGGAAGAACGCTGAGGACAAGAGTAATGGATGAGTTGGAACGAAAGTATAAACTCAAGGCTAAAGGGCCTAAGGTGGTATGCGAAGAGCTGAAGCAACGAATTAGTGCCAAGGCCAATAAAGTCAAGAGGTATAAGAACAGGATCGAACAATACAGACAGAACAGGTTATTCAACAGTGATCAAGGCAAATTCTATAGGAGGAGTACCTGGATGGATGACCAAAGGCAGGACTGTTCTCATAATGAAAGACCGTAACAAGCGCAATGGCGCAAGCAATTATAGACCAATAACGTGCCTACCACGTATGTGGAAACTGCTGACAGGAATAATATCTGAAGAAATGTATACAATACAATACAATACAATAAACTTTATTTAAAGAGGGTTTAAAATATTGCATAGCCAATATACCTGGTAAGTCAAAGACTTATCTTCCCCAGGGCCCTCGCTATATGCTATGCTACAGTACTGCTCAGAAGTAACCTAACGCTGCGTTCTCGTCCAGAACGCGTTCCGAACGCGTTCCAGAACGCGTTCCGAACGCGTACCGGAACGCGTTCCGAACGCGTACCGGAACGCGTTCCGGAGCCGTTCCGGAACGCGTTCATGAACGCGTTCGATTGAGATGGAAATTTTGTCGGAAGCTATTACCGAGTTCGGAAAACTCCGAGTGATTAACCAATGTAACAAATCACATTTATACGAAGAATGTATGAACTTGAGACTTGTGGCTTGGATCAATCAATGATGAGAATGAATGAGAGTTGCGCATAAGTAATAACTGAGTCAGTAGTTCAGACACTGGCTTAATATACATTTTACTCCGTGTTTGATTATCACGCGGCGCCATATATTTTTTTAAAACATCAGTTTTGTGGACGGATGGTTGGTACCTTTTTATATGAACGCTCTGTGTTTATTAAAAAGACACTCATCAAATCTTTATTTTATTCATCTGTGAATTAAAACGACCGCTGTAAAAAATTCGTGACTGCCATGCTTCGCATGCATGCACATTGTAATGTGTGCAATGACATGTCGTTTCGCTACAAGTCGTTTTCGCTACAACCAGAAGTCGTTTTGCTACAGTATGTAACACAAAGTCGTTTCGCTTCCAGCGTAACAAACTGTATGTGTCGACTTACCAACAAACGATTTCGTTTTAATGGTTTATTGGTAAGTCGTTTCCTACATCTATACGTTTTATGTTTCGTTTTGGTTTCATGTCAGTTGGAAATTATTCTGAATTTTGATCTTGAAATATGCTCTGATAAATATGTAATCAATCTCGTACCCAGAGCCTGCGTTCCTTTATGATTGTCGATGGCGAATTTATATTTAAAGATTATGAGCTCGAGATTTCTATCATGATGTGATAAATGACAATGGCGAAGGCAGGAGTCATCTATCATCTCATAGAAATTGAGAGCGAATAGACTATTGGCAAGCGCGGGGGTAAAGTTTATAATGGGCACGCGGCAACATCTTTATGAATCATCACTTATTGTTTTCACTCAACTGCCATGATTTTTAGTAACGAAATACTGACGTTTCGAGCGGACGTTTTACTCTGATGAAGGGCTCCGCTCGAAACGTCAGTATTTCGTCACTAAAAATCTTGATACCCTTTACCACCTTTTCACTTTGCTATATATCCAAAACCCTGTCTACGCGCACTCTACTTTTTAACTTTATACTAATCGTGATATCGTCGGCCGGGTATTTCATGTTCGAAGGTCGTTTTTGATTGACATGTTGATGTTTACATGCTTATGTTCGGACGAAGCAAAACATAATCCGTAGATATAAATTCATATTAGACTCGCGTATACGATAGTGTAGCGAAACGACTTAAGGTTGTAGCGAACTAAACTACTCGTATCACAAGCTGTGGCGGTCAGCAATGCGCAAGAGCTCGTGAACCAAGACGTTTTGTCCATAATTTGTTTCGCCTGGATAACCGGCGATCTATATTATAATATCTATATATAACCGGCGAGTCATATTCGTCTATAAATTTGATATGTTCTTCTGTCACTTTTTGGCCTTCGACACCACTGCGAGGAGCATCGTTTCAATTGACCACTCATTCGATATCGCAAAAGAAAAAGACAGATTGCTGATCTTGAGATTTTAATTCCTTCCTCGATTAGAGTATCTTTTATTTTTGGAATCTTTACTCCAGCAGATCTCAAAGAAATTACTCTTTTTCTTGCATATAATGAAAGCTTTCTCATCGTAAAATATCTCTTATATTCAGTAAATATGGCGGAGCGACGATATGAAACAAGATGACGCTACGAATCGGAAAGTGACGACAATTTCCGGATATGGCCGAACTGATCACGACATGTATAGCCTGAAAACCGGAAACGCGTTCCGAACGCAATTTGGAACGCGTTCGGAACGCGTTCTGGAACGCGTTCGGGAACGCGTTCTGGAACGCATCCGGAACGCGTTCTGGAACGCGTTCGGAAAACGCGTTCGGAACGCGTTTTTGGTTAGGTTATTTCTGAGCAGTACTGTATGTACATGTATGGGTTTCTGCTTGAACATGAGTTGTTACCAGAAGAACAAAAGGGTGCTAGGAAGCAATCTAGAGGAACACATGACCTTCTGTTCATTGATAAGATGATACTGAGGAACGCTCGCGCCAACCATAAGAACCTAACCATGGCTTGGATAGATTACCAAATAGCGCTGTATGATTTTCTACCGCATACATGGATTGAAGAATGCCTTGACCTGTTTGGAATTGCTGAGAACATTACGAAGCTGCTGGTTGTCAGCATGAAGAGCTGGAGAACCGAGCTCTCATCGGGCTCCACAACGATAGGAGAAGTTAAGATCAACAGAGTCATCTTTCAAGGAAATGCATTATCACCCTTACTGTTCGTCACCTCATTGATACCGTTGAGTCTGATTCTTAGAAAATCTAAGCTTGGATACGATTTGAACGGAGAAAAAATCAACCACCTGCTCTTCATGGATGACCTTAAGTTATTTGCAAAGTCGGAAAGGGGGTTAGAGTCACTGGTTAATACTGTCAGAGTGTTTAGTACCGATATTGGAATGGATTTCGGTGTAGATAAATGTGCCAAGCTTGTCGTGAAAAGAGGCAAAGTTACGAGTTCTCACGGAATAAGTATGCCAGATGGCAAAGAGATCAAAACACTCCAAGAAGGGTCAAGCTACAAATATCTTGGTATCCTTGAAACAGATCAAGTTATGTGTAAGGAAATGAAAGAAAATTTATCAAAGGAATATATCCGTAGGGTAAGGAAACTATTGCGATCAAAGCTTAATGGAGGAAACCTCATTATAGGAATTAATACCTGGGCGGTATCACTACTGAGATATTCGGCAGGTTTTATCGACTGGACCAAGGAAGAGGTAAGGAAGGAAGTGTCTTAATATGTATGGAGCGCTCCATCCCAGAGATAGTGTGGCTCGACTATATCTCCAAAGAAAGATGGGAGGACGCGGACTTATATCCGTGGAAGACTGTGTGGAAGAGGCAAAGCTAGGACTCGCAAAGTATGTTGACGAGAGTCGGGAAAGGATATTGAAAGCAGCGGCTCAAGGTAGAACTATATACCACGGAAGAGTGTCATAGAAAGAACAAGGAGCGGAGGAAGAAGGAAAGAGTGGAAGAATTGAAGGCAAAAGAGTTGCATGGGCAATTCCTGAGACAAACAGAGAAGGTAGCCAGTGAAGAAAGTTGGACATGGTTAAGAAGTTAAGAAAGGGTCAGCTGAAGAAAGAGACAGAAGGGTTGTTGATGGCTGCACAGAGTCAGTCATTAAGAACTAACGCCATCAAGGCTAAAATTGACAAGACTCAGGGAAACTCGCTGTGTCGCTGATGTGCAAGGAAAGACGAAACAGCTACCATCTGTTGAGTGAATGCTCCAAGCTGGCACAAACAGAGTACAAACACAGACATGACGGAGTCGCAAAAGCCCTGCATTGGGACATATGCAAACAGTACGGATTAGAACATGAAGAGAAATAGTATGAACACGATCCAGAGAAAGTGATTGAAAGTGATGACATTAAGATCTTGTGGGACTTTTCTATTCAAACCGACAAAAGGATTGATCATAATCGACCTGATATTGTGGTCATACGAAAGAAGGATCGAAGCTGCAAATTAATAGACGTGGCATGCCCAGGAGATAGTAGGGTGGTGGAGAAGGAGCAAGAAAAGGTAAACAAGTACATGGACCTGGCGATTGAAGTGAAGGCGCTGTGGAAGTTAAAGGAGGTTAAGATCGTGCCTATTGTGATAGGTGCATTAGGAACTGTCTCCGTTAACCTGAAGGGGTATTTGAAAAACATAAATGTGTCGATAGGAGTGGATGTGATTCAGAAGACAGTGTTACTGGGATCAGCCCGAATCCTCAGAAGAACCCTCATGATCTAAGGCAGCTGGTTGCTGCCCGACGGAGGAGTTTCCAGTGTCTATTTACACTGTGATTATATGACAAAATAATAATAATAATAATAATAATAATAATAATAATAATAATAAATATAAGTGGACAGTGTGGTAGAGAATGAGAGGGTTAAAATCCTATGGGACTTCAATATTTAAACAGATCGGGAAATCAAGCACAGAAGACCAGACATCATCGTAGTGAATAAGGAGAAGAACGAGTGTACAATTATTGATGTGGCAAACCCCGGCGATCACAACCTGGTGCAGAAGAAATTTGAGAAATTAGACAACTATTCTGAACTACGACTGGCCAGAATGTGGAATAAAAAGACAGTAGTGGTACCAATCATAATAGGTGCATTGGGCTCAGTACCAAAGGATCTACAGTCCTACCTCAAAAAACTAGATATCCCCTATGATTTGAATATCTTACAACACTCAGTGCTAAAATCCTCCGAAAGGTACTAGCGATGGAGTGAAGAACGTCAGAAGAATCACTGGCTTAAGTTGAAGAAACCTGTCAGTGAGGATTAAATACCGGTATACCTTTACCGTGAAACACAAAACAAATAATAATAATAATGGAAACTTTATTAAAATCTTTTGTTATATATACAATTATAAATCTCGCTCAATGAGGTAATTTACAATTGACTACTTGAACCACCATGAACTATCAATTATTAGGATTATACAATTGAAAATATGAATATATACGTCTATTAATAATAATAAGTTAGAGCATTACACAGTGTCTCAATGCTTTACAATAAAATAGCGAATACCTAATTAAGCGAAACTATAAAAACTATTCTATAAGTCAAATAAAAACTATTCTATATAGAATATATTATAATACATTGAAATATTGAGTAAAAAGATAAGTTTTTACGGTTAGGTTTATGTTTATAGGTTAGCTTTCGGGTTAGGTTAAATATGAATCCACTATATCCCATAAAAGTACTTTAGTATTTCATCTTATGGGGATACAGTGGGACGCCTGGACGTTGCATTTGCGCAACTGGTCATGACTAAAGTCGTAAGGATCGAAAGGAGAATCCTTCGCTTCTACTTTTTTTCAGAGATACAGTACTACAGCTGCCGCTGCTTTGGCTCGGTTTTTATCGGGCCCGAAGCTCGAAGGGACAGGTCCGCGTGGGCCCAATGTATATCTACGCCACTGCAAATCAGTCACATTTTTTTCGCTTTCAGACATCACAAAAATCAGCCAATCCTGAATGCATTTTAACATTCTATTTCATGTGCATGCTTATATTCGTTCATTCAAAAGGCTTTCCGAAATGGGTTGGTCTTGAATTGTGTGCTGGGATGTTGCGTCTGGAATCGGTTTCAAGTTGCAAATAAGGATATAGCATAATAGTCGGAAAAATTAAAACTTTGAACACCACAATATAAAACACGCCCCCCCCCCCCCCCCCCCCCCCCCCCCCCCCTTTGAATACCAGCCTTAATAGGCTAACCTGAATAAATAAAGTTATCTATCTATCCGGCTATCTATCTATCCGGCGATCTATCTACACAACACAAGCATACGCAAGGGCAATGTTCCGCAGTAAGTATAATACTCGGTGTTGAAAATATAATTTGAAAGCTTGAAATCCACTTATGTCCGTACACATCTTTTCTCGTGTATTGCGGACCACTATTCCAGGTGAAGTATCGTATAATTCCCCCAAAAATTCTGAAATTAAATCAGCTGTTGTTTTCTATAATAAAGCATTATCGTAAGAATTAGGATTAGTAATTATATTTAGCGTTAGGCTGAGGGTTTAAAGTTAGGACTATATGTTTTGAATTCGGGATTCTTATATGAAACGTCCGCCGCTATCCATAGGATTAAATTTGGGAAACTAATTATTATCGGAAGGTGTGGGGGGCATATTAACGCACGTTTACAGCATTCCATTCACATTGTTAACCATACACAAATATGGGTCATTCCAGACAATTTACACTTATCAATGGAATACTATTTAGCTGATTTGTCACCTTAATTAAAACTGTCTACTGAGCCAGATCGAGTAATAATAAAGAAAAATAAGAAAAATGATTTATTCTTATTTTTATTCAATAAAGGTTATAATATAAAATAGCCGTTGCTCACACTTTACTTATCACGAGACACTTTACTTATCAAAACACTGCACTTGAACATAAGCTTAAGCAAGCTAAGGTGACAAAAAAAAAACAAAAAAAAAAAACGAAAGACGAAAAAAACTCGTTTTTGTCATCGCATGTCCCAGAAGAGAAGTCATGCTTTGTTTTCGTATTGATCTTGTGAAAACCAGGCTTTAGTGTTCTACCGAAATATATATTACTTAATAGAGGTCTAACGTTTCGAACTTTCGAGGCTTCGATCGAGATAAGGACCTTCGCCACCTCACTGAATGACAAGAGTCTTCGCAGATTAGATTTCTCATTCACTATATTTCGTTAGTACACCAACATTTTAGTATTTTTTTATTCGTATTTTGACACTATACCTCATGCGCAACAAAATAATTTTACATTATTTATTGAATAAAAATAAGCCGGGTCAATGAATTAATTATTGAGCATTAAATGTATTATCCTTTAATTTAACACCTAAGGAGACCTCTCTCTTCTCATTTTTCTTGTCAAACTGGGAGATACTGTACATTGGTCAGGCAATACTTGCAGGATTTAATTCAGTTTCAGGGTTACTCTGACCTTCCGAATAATCGTATAGGGCAAAATAATAGTATAAATTGGAAAAATCCGAAGCAATCAATAATAGTATAGAGTTGAATAATAGTATAGAGTGGAAAATTACCCAGACGTCAATAAAAGTATAGAGTGGAATAATTATTAATAGTATAGAGTGGAAACATCCCCAGAAGTCAATAATAGACTAATAGTATACACTATAGAGCGGAATTTACTGGTATTTATAATACTCTCCAGATTCTTTTATCCGGTTAGTCGCGAGAAAATGACCAAAATATGTAAAAATACAGTTTACGAATTCAAGATGGCGGAGCGCTTTTGTTTGTTTTTGTTTGGATAAGGGTTTGGACAAGGGATTTTCTCAGCAATGCGTACAGAAGTGGTGAACTTATGGAAATTCCTAAATTTAATAATCGTACAGGCCCGAATAAGGCCGTATAAAGTGGAAAATTTCTTTGAAATAAATAATCGTACAGGTGTACATATACGATTATTCGGAAGGTCAGAGTAAGGAAGGTACCTAAACTATTATACAACAGTTTATACAACTATAGTCTATATTATTTTGGAATAATTAAATAATTGTCACACGCTTTTCACTGGGCAAGACCATACAAGTATAGATATGTTCAATCTTTATTAACCTGAATGCCCGACCATGAATTGGAACGTGACACTAAATTGATCAGTATGTAGCTATTTAATATCTCACAATACCCCTTGCATGCAGTTAAAAAAATTCAAGTGTGCATTACCAAATAACAATCTTTCATATCTACTTGAAATTAAAAATGAGTGTATAATTACTAAGTAATTATCCTGGCCCATTTATAGCAGTATCATAGAAATGTACTAATTTATATAATAGGCAACCTGAAATTATTAACCAAGAGGGAGGTCTGTATGGGAAGGTATCATCTGTATGGTGTAATTGTTTTATTATATAGCCAAACACTTTGTCAGTTCGGGGTTTCTTTATAAAACCCCATCGATTTCAGCTTTTTTCGGCCTAAAAAAAACATGCTGCAATCTTGTTTTTTCTCTACTGCTAGGATATTTAACAATTAGACAACGAGCCCGAGTTGTCTATGAGTAGATAGTCAACAAGGGCAAAGCCCGAGTTGACGATCTGCTCATAGACAACGAGGGCGAGTTGTCTAATTGTTTTAGTATCAACCATAAACAACCTTTCTTTTACATAAGAAAGTCTTATCAAACATATTGTTCCACATTTTCAGATAGTTTCACCTTTTTGTTTGTAGAAGTCTCCCCATTCAATATGTAGAGTTGCTCGATGGCACATGATAAACAAATATCGCTCACAAAAAACGAGATTGTAATTATTTTGCTTCAAATTTGGTGTATATATACTCCATAGGCATAAGCGAATTCATTTCCTTATTCAAAAAATGTAAAACTGAACAATTTCCCATTACTTTTGGGCCAATTTTTTTTCATGATTTCATCACTCATGTATAAATGTTAGTGGACTGCATGTTTGGCCTAGATTTCATGTATGTTGCAATTGGTAAGGATAGGAATATTCCAGTTATAAGGTTTGTGATTGGATAATGCTACTGGTGGTCTAGAATGTCAAATTTGTAATAGACCACTACTTGGTTACTAATAGGTGATACACTGTAGCCTAGGAGTAGAGGAGCCAATAAGATTGTGAGGTAGCTCATATCCTACTAGTAGCTATATAATAAATATACATATATATATATATATATATATATATATACATTGATGTAGTAAATGTGGGAGCTTGGAGTAGACTGAGATGTACATGGACGACTGTCAAGGTCAAATCCACAGAAAATATTTCTGTCTCCAGGACAGGGATGGAATCTCCTCCTAGCTCCCCATTCACTACATCAGTACACTGTATATATAACACACCCAAGCATTGCTGATACTGACTGTAACATAGGCAATACATCATTGTAACCTCTCGGCTCTCTCCATCAGTCTCAGTAGCTCAATGTTATAGAGTGTCTCACTGGAGTCAGAAGGTTACAGGTTCAATCTGTGTCTGAGACTCAAATAATTTTCTGAGGATTTGAGCTTGACAATTGTAGTAATGTCAATGTATTGAAGGAATAAATAAATATAGTTCAAAGCTCAAACTAATAAAACCAACTGGTTTAATTTATAAAAAGGAAATGAAAATGCTGTCTTAAGGAAATGAAAATGAATACAAAAACTATCTGTTGATCTGTTGTGCACATATTTGAACATTTTGCAGATTGTTGCAGTCTACACTGATATCGTATCAAGCTGGGTATTTGGTAGAAGTCAGATTAATTGAAGCATTATAAAACAAACATAAACATCAAAGATATGTAGTCTATTGTTTTGGTTAACAGGTGTTGACTGCCAAAACTACCATACCATTCACATAGCTACAACCATAACCATGTTCTGATCAATTCTTAAGTTATGTGTTATGCCATCATGGCATCACTACAACACTGATCATTTCAGCAGAAAATAGGCATGGCATAGCATAACCATGGGAAAAAGTCCCAGATAACCTGATCCATTTGAAGATATCTGTTTCGCTAGCACAACTCAAGGCACGAAGTCACAGGCGTTTATTAAAGTTTTATAACTTTAAGATATCCGGTGTAATTCTGAAGATTCTCATGATATATTCAAGTTCCGGTACACGACATGAATTTGTAACACCAAGCGACAAGACAAAGACTCTCGTAAATTCAAAGTACAGACCTTGCTCGGGCAACTCAGTCTCCTACTTCAATTCAAAATACGACGTTTGGTGTTTAGGTGATAGGTTTATTGAGAAGAGGCCATAGTTGTGACTATTTCCGACTGGGAAAAAACGTAAACAAAATGCCACTAATAAAAGACTAAAGTAAATAATATTGGACGCGACGGACATGAAAAGCATATGTATATATATATATATATAATCAAGGTTCACACAGAGCATAGCCTTAAGAGCAAATTATTACAACCTTTTAGAAGAAGTAGGTTTTTTGCCATAGCCATGGCAGTATGAAATTTGAAGGAGCAACTTGATAGCTCCTCTATGCCCTACGCCAAATTCCATGAGGTAATATATAAATTTAAAATTAGAACAGCATTCCAGACATGAATTGATAGTTTGTTTGTGAGGTTTCACTGAGGTATGTATGTCTGTTGGGCGTTGAAAAGGTAAAATATAGAACACAACAAAGAAAAAACAAAGCATGTATATGTTTATAAGCGATGGTACTTCGGCAATTGACCTTTCTACCCTTTTATCCAACGACGGACATCAGGGAACTCAAACCGCGGCATTTCAGTTCTCTTCGATCAAACGAACCCAGGGATAAATTAAAACGTTTCTGAATGTATCAAGCTACATCTTCGCTACGTTTTCCTTTTAACAAATCTATAGCCTGCAGACCATAATGCTCCTGGTACGATCTTCTGTCAAGTTGAACATAAACGTGATGTATACAATGTTTATATACGACATTTACCTGGTGACTTTTTGGCAAACTTTTCTTGACTTTGTCCCATGTTTTGAAGTAGCAACGTCGCTCAATGGCTGACCGTATCTCTGTAATGTTGCGAAGTTTGCCAGTGGACTCAGATCGTACAAGTTAAAGCGCCATAACTCATAAGTTTAGTGCAATTGTTGACGTTCATCTCTCGCGTCGCGGCGTGAGTGGTGTAATTTATTCCATGTTGTTAAATATTAATAGCGATCGAGATCTTGATTTCGCCACATTTCGTATATTGCTGTTTGTGTGACTGGGAGATGTCTCGAAATTATAAAACGTCGCAGGAACGGAAACAAAATGAAAAAATTGGGAGGAGATCCTGCGATGATCACCACCTGATGTGTACGACAGTATACCAACAAGTAAATTAACGAACCCTTTTGCTGCAGAGTGTTTCACACGAACATTTTCCCACGGCTTCTCAGTTAGAGCCATGTGCTTTTATCATATCTTCCGTTTTGTGCAAGTGTTAAAAACCACATACCATGACGAAGTGGGCGTGTGCCATGGAAGAGGCAGGTGTATAACTAAAGTTACATATGAATCTACTGATTAACTGAACACTGTATTAACTCATGAGTAAACGTTTTGCACTTAGTTAGTAATCTAGCCCAAGGCCCAAACCAACTTATAAAGAAGTTTTTTATTTACTTAACAGACCTACTATCTTAACAAACATGCAAAAGTCATTGTTGAAAACTCAACAATATTGATGTACAGTTAGACCTCCTACAGACTATTTCGACACTTTAGAGCTAAGCCTGCCAAGGGCATTCACTTTCACTCTCTGACGAATTACACGGAATTAGTGCCTTCTTTCGAAAAGTTAGAAATCTTACACTGCAGTACACACTACCTTGACAACAGTAACACAATACTGACTTTTATAAAGTTATTAATTAAAGTCAATCATTGTTGGTAGTTTCGAGAACTATCCAATAATGTTCTAATGCGACTGGTATTCATATGGTCACTTCAAGGTGAATAATTGCCCACTTCGGACTTAAGTCCTCGGAACTCCCAAAGTGACACATTGTTACCACTATTAATTAACCTTTAAGTTAATAATCAATCTGCATACTTCAAACGTATTTAGTTATTTATCTCAAAAACAATAAGTTCATTGTATTTCCTGCAGAAATAAAAGCGAACGAACACAAACATCTTGCGCTACAAAATATAATAGATTAACCCTATCTATGACTTAAGAATTTAAGTAGCTTGGCGGCCCTGGCCAGCAGGACTTTCGTCGTGGCGACTTTCATTATAGAAAGCGTGCATGGGCCAGATTAACAAGATAACACGAGGAGGGTTTCCGGTTTAAGACGCATGCCGCATGGTGCATCGCCGTTATGATAGAAAATAATTTAATTGCAACATATTTGTTGCGAAGAAACAATTGCGATCCAGGCAGCAGCTAGGTCACAGTGAACTCTATATTATAATCTATAACGGTGATCGCTACTAGAAAGTATACTTTGAAATAAGGTTTATCTGGAATTACGGAAAGACTGAAAACTACTAAGTTGTTCGAGGGTTAGTACAAAGGTTTATAGTATGAGGGTTCGTTCATCGGTGCATTTTTTAATTAGGAATTATGACTAGTGGGGCGAAGTATACTGTAAGGGGCCCTTTTCCCTATGCAATTTACTGAATTTAGTGTACAGCACTGTACACTAAATTTCTGACTTTTGATTTAAACACGATAAAACAAAGGTAAATAACAGGCAAAAATACACAGACAACAGTTATGGGAACGACTTAGCCTCCTCCGCAGGCAATTTTTCCGCTCCCCATTTTTCCTCCCGCATGAGAGGAATGACTCATGCCCAGGCCACTTTGTTGTCACTTTCACACACCAGCTGACCAGCGGGAGAGGGTCTGGGGACGAGAATGTTTCTTTCCAGAAGACAGGGATTTGACGACTTCCAGGGATTATTATAGGGAAGGTCTACTGGGGCAAAAACCAAAAATTTTGCTTCACTATACTGGGGCAAGCAAACGGCCTATATACTGGGGTAAATGCCCAAGTAGTTATAACGTAAACAAATGCCCTGCGGTTAATTATTGCGGTGAGTTTGGATAATTAGGGCCGTTATTTTTCAAACCTTTATACTATAAACTCTCGCCCTGATAGTAATCATCATACCACAGGGCTCCTAGTATCTCTGCGAAAATACGGTGAAAAACATTGATAAATAAACTTAAAATTAACGTTTGATCGGCTCTGTGATCATATACTATTACTAACCCTCAAACAACTTGTTTTCAGTTTTCAGCGGAAACCTTATTTTAAAGCGGTCAGTAATAATCTGCACACTCAGACTGGGTACATAACATTCTAATGATTCTATAAAACTCATCTTAAGAAAAACGAAAATTTTCTTTACACGAAACGTCGTATCGAGCTAATATCACTGACAAATATAAAATTATACACATAAGTATATAAGTAATATAAGTTTTTATTTATACGAGCTTTCGGCTGTCAGACTACAGCCTTCAATGGGTTAAGAAAAATATGGAAATCTACACCTATATATATATATATCAAGCAGAAAAATATTAATGAAATGACAGGATGTGACATAAAATATAAGGATGTGTTATTGTTTCTTTAGTAAAATAGCATATTGTCCTTGGAAGAGGTTTCGAGTTGTTGTCAGCTTCTTTCGTTAATCCGATGCGCCAAGATTCTAAAGTCTTACGTGTTCGATAATTGCCTCTATCAATAATCCGTCCGTTTTCAAAATCAATGACATGATCGTTTATTCCAAGCGTGGTTGGCGATATTTGATCCCTTTTGTCCTATAAATAAAAACTTATATCAGTGAACGCTTGTTTTATATCATTATGTTTAAACCTGATATCGGCTCGTATATTTTTTCTATAAAATACACAATTACACAAGCAGTCCAGCAATTTTGTGATACCAACAGCAGACCCCCATCAGCTAATGCTTAGAGATTAGTGAGGATACATGGAAACGCGACTACATAATAATCATGTATTCCTCATTTTGTAACCGTCGATCACGTGGAAACAAAGCGAACGTCCGCCCCCCGCCCCCGCCCCCCCCCCCTTACGCTAGGAGCGGAGATAAGACCCTGGGTACGAGGTTGAGTCGGCTACGGGGAAACGGGGTCTTAATTTTGAGCGTGCATGATGCATTTGACTGGAGCATACTGGAGCTGAGTTTTGACAAATGTTGCCGATGCCCGAACGCATATTTCGAAAGAGGTTGGTTGTTTCACAGGAAAATTACAGTTGTCAAAATTACAGTTGTCAAAATATGTTACATGCCGAGCTAGGCGTTAGACTTAGCGTACTTGACGCTATTTGCTCCGCCGTATAGAAAACTAGACATGGACACAGAGCCAGAATGGAGAACGTGCGCTTTAATGGTCAACAGATGCCTAGTTAGCAATAGATTGAAAAACGCAACAATTGAGTTAATAAAGTCACTCACCAAGAAATTAAACCTGTTGAAATCTCTTTACTCCCTGGAATCAGTGGCAAAAACACAATAGGACACCGCTTGAGAAGATTCACAATCGGGCTGTAAGAATTATTTTTAATCTTAAGCCTGCAGGTTCAAACGTCGAACTTTATATCATATACTAAAAGAAACCTCTGCTAACATCCGTGAAGGATGTCGTTATCAATTGGAGATCTCTAAAATATTAGTTTTATAATTGGAAATTGTTACGTTTAGTTTTTAATAGCTATCATATGCTATCGCTGTTACCACTTCAGAATTAAGAGAAAGAAATTACAATTTTTTGAAAATGAACCGCCTTCGCCGGTCTACCCGAACCAAGGTTGTCAGTATAATCATATGAAGAATCTGTTACATATCAATTAATTGGGCTGCAGTGTTATTGAGCTCACAGGACAATGATGCGAGAATGTTAAGCAGCTTTAATTTGTTAAAGAATAATTTGAAGAATTTTCAATTTAGATATATAGATAGATTTTTATTAAATGATATATATCATGTTAACAGCGTTTTAGGTGTCACCAACTCATCATGCAGCTGTGCTGTTGAATTTTATCGCGTTTAAATAAATGTTCAACTATTATTATTACTAGAAATATTAGATCAAACACGAGTTTGAGTGTTTTAACAGGGGTTCGAAATGCAAGAAATTTTTTTTATTGTTTTTGAGTGTTTGGAGTACCCTGATTAAACACGATAAACAAGTGCGTTTGCTTGTTAAGGACTGTTTTTTTTTAATTTCTTTTATAAAATAAAGCCAAGAAAACTACAGATTACCAGTTTACTTGGGTTGATAATAATTTTAAATTTCGGTTGCCATGACGCCATGCCAAAAGTGAAATGTTCCGACCACAATATCTTTTGAAGTACTAACTCTAAGAACTCATTCTACATATCTAATGAAAGCTTTATTAACAGCCTCTGACATACCTACAAAAAATTTTTGTAACTGATAGCTAACGACGACGCTTGGATTGACAAACTGCGAGTAAATATTTTAGATATTCAGACGACGATATATTTTGAACTACTAACTCTAGAAAATCATGCTATACATCAAATAAAAGCCTGAATAACATACTCGGACATGTTTGCCAAACTATCTTTGTAACTGACTAACAGGTTTAAAAAACCGAAAACGGGTTTACCTTTAGTTTTGACGCCACGTATAAAACTTGATTTACGAACTTGATTTACGAACTTGACATCTTCCGACGACGATATATTGCATTTTCATTGCCTTTTCACGAGCTTTTTGAACTCAAATCTACTTTTCTTTTACGGTTTCAATTTAAATATTAATTCAAATGCAGATATTTATTATTTACCATATCTAGTTATCAGGGCCAAATTTCCCGATGCCGCGCATGGGCCGTTGATGCCGTTGATCTTGAATATCAATCTCGTTTTTTCAGGCTCTGGGAACGAGATTGCTTGAATATATATAAATATCTAAACTGGATGCAACTTCAGATTCGCTTGCATTTCCCGTGATAAGGGACTAAACGCCGGTCGATATTAGCACCCTCGCCCTCAGCCTTCGCTTCGCGCCGGCCGAGGGAACAAATTGCAGAACAAATGACGAAATAATTCGTGAGAAAAACAGATTAACGAACGATTTATTTTTACCGTTTTTCGTCCATTTTCAGGCAACTGATGTCACTATAGGTCACAGAACATTACTAAATCTTTTTTAAATTCTCGATTAGGCCAAAAAATGTTTCTCATCACATAAACAGGTTTAAATGACCCGGTGACAATGAACGGGTGCAATGATAGAAAAATCGTTGCAGTTTATTAATTACTAATAATCACTCTGGTTTGTTAGACCACACAACCAATGGTCAGCGGCAATACATATTCAATTCATCAAGGGGGGCATTGGTGAAAAAACAAGTGACCCGCAGGTTTGGACTTCGTTGGAGGCCAGGGCTTCTTTCGTTCTTGTAAATTATTTCGTTAACCGATCCAAATAAAACCTAAGACCGCATGGAAGAGTGAATCTGACGTACAAAATCGGTCTCCACGTCCGCCATGCTTGGCTTCACTTTTTCCCAGGAACATAAAGTCAAATAGAGCAAACTAATGTTAACTTTTTATTCGTACCAGAATGAAGCTCATCCGCCTTAGTACTATAAAAACAAGTTACGCGACAAGTTAATCCCTTTCATTTCCTTTTTTTGAATTCACAGTATATTGAACTCACAGTATATATAGTTTATATAGAGCACTCGTCACCGTTAATTTAATCTGGAATATCCTGAATTGTTTTGCATTCCCATTTAACCCGCGTCACACTGATAAGTTCATCATCTTCCGTTTCTCCTGGTTGGTCCAGCTGTTCCAGCTTAAATTCGCCCAGTTGTTCGCAACCAATGTCAAATCGAAATTTTCCTGAACCGACCAACATGTCATCCATAAAATTACCAAAGAATCTATGGTTAGGGTAAATGATTTCTCCAGCTCCGTGTCGCTTTCCACGAACCCACAATCCTTAAGATTGAGAATGAAGTATCAGTAAATTGTTTTGGTCATGGCTATAGAGAGATACTCGCAGTTGAGCTGTTGAGGTGAACGTGAGACCGTAATTTAGGGATAATGTTAGGGTTATAGTTGCTGCAGCAGTGAGCGAGCCTGAAGCGAGCGAGCAAGGCAGCAGACCTAATTTGTGTAGTGGGGCAGTTTTTCAAATTTTGCCAAGCGCACTGCATTCTGCGCACAACCACAATGCAATGGACCGATGGGATGAATGTATGATCATTCTTTCACTGCACGTGTTTATATATTCGGCTGTGGTTTTCTTGGATACAAGAGAGCGTTTAGTGTTGTCAATTTTAATTCTTTCTTCAAGATTCAGGGAAACGTTTGGAGCGTCATATGCATGCATGCGCAGTAAATACGTGTTTCTAATATGATAACAATATGTAAATTGTCTTGATGTAAATTTTCTATTTGATCAACTGATTTTGACTGCCAAACAAAGTTGTTGAATTCTGGGTTGATATTAACGTGAAATCGTTTACTTTAGAGTTTGCTGCTAAATGCTATCCAAATTGTCATTCCCGCTTTTCGTATTGTGTTTTCTTGAGTCGTGTTAGCCATAAATATCTATTCCATGCTTGTCGTATGCTAATTATTTTGCATTGTTTTATTACACAACACAAATTAAAAATGGTTTCCGCTTTTATCCACTGTCATCAGCAAGGCAGCTCACTATTAAGTTTGATTTTTGAACTATACTAAACCTTAATACTAGAAGTTACTATCGCAAGGAAAGTGCTGCCTCAAAATTCAAGGCAGTTGTAATATTGTGCAAAATAGCACAAATAAGTGGCTGGCTTATTGAAGTAAACAGATGTAAGTCAACAGAATCAGATGTAAGTTGAACAGTTAATATTGAAGTCAACACATGTAAGTTCAACAGTTACATAAAAATGCAGTTGAACATAAAGATAAGCTAGTTGTATAATACAGTTCTCTGTACAAGGCTTGCATAAAAATGCAGTTAAATATGAACACAAAAAGTTGACATTATAACAGTCGACAAACTAACAAGTGCCAGAAGTTCATCAGTAAAGCAGAACACGTTATATGACGATTGACGAACGAGGCTCAGGCTCTTCACAAAATATCGTGAGCTAAAGAGATCATGCCGTTGGCGAGTTCTATCCGAACATTTGATTCGGATTTAATGTAGATCGACTATACATAGTTCCGCGAAGAGATCTGGGTACGAGACACATCAACCCAAGTCAAGATTAGTGTGCTGCCAGTAACCATAACCCTTTCCCTATAACATTGATCTAAACGTGCCCAGTTTTCGCGTCCGAATTTAGCTCGTAAGTGTTAGCGCTTTGTTTTTTTATCAATTTTTTGAGGGAGCTTCTTTCGTCATTTTGTGTTAATTCTGCAATTTGTTTGTATAAAAAATGGACCATTTTGACTCCGCGGCTTGACTTTGGTATTATCTCGATATTATGGTTTGTGTATACGTTTTCAAAATGAACCTAGTTGAGAAAAATAAAAAAATTGCGTGGGAGACTGAAACTAACGTACAAAATCACCTCCATGTCTGGCTTCACTTTTTATCCAGCTAAAGAGCGGAACATGGTCCTCCACTTATAAAGCTTGGCACTGAAAACGACTCGGACCAAGTACCTCACGGTCACCTCAACTGCTAGTCTCCCTCGCAGCTGTCGTTAGTGGCGTTCGGAACCTAACGACGGCTGCGAGGGAGATTCTCAACTGCGAGTATCCCATGTAGGCACTACCTAAATTATATAGGGCAGTAATACTCTTGATTGGTCCACAATTGTCCCAAAACATTCCTAATATCATGGATAATCAATTAGGACTAGATTAGTTGAAATTGAAGAGTTAAAAAACGCTGCGATATTTAAATTATAGCAATAATAGAGCTTGAAACTTTCGACCTGTAAACATAAACCCACTTTACGATGAAATATATCTGTCTGCTTATAAGACTCGTTCTAGTCGAAAATTTTCCGGTTTACTAGTAAGATAAAATATGCGCCACAAATTTCAAGCAAAACAAAGAAATTTTTGGGACGCCAATTTCTTCTGAACAAAACGAAAATTATTTAAACGCAGGTCGGCTTGGGCTGGCTTGTTAAAGTGCACCTGACATCAAAATTTTTTATTGTCTTATTTGGAAGAACTTTTAAAATGATAAAGTAACTTCTTTTGAAGATTTTCGTTTCTTCGCTTTCTTTTGGAGATATATCACTTTGTTTGATATGCAAATGTACGGAATTTACGTCACACATGCATAATGACTTACTGGAGAAATGTGTGTATCTCTTCATTCTCGAACGAAATCTTTTAAAATCAAGAAGTTTGGTGTTGTGGGAGAAACACGCACACGTGTTATTCACACTTTAGTGTTTTCATTTGATGAAGGCAAAGATATATAACATTCTCTAATAACTCATTTGCATGTGTGACGTAAATTCCGGACATTTGCATATCAAACAAACTGATATATCTCCAAAAGAAAGCGAAGAAACGAAAATCTTCAAAAGAAGTTACTTTATCATTTTAAAAGTTCTTCCAAATAAGACAATAAAAAATTTTGATGTCAGGTGCACTTTAAGTGATAAAATCATTTCAAGTACCAAATCAGTTATTGAAATGTTGTAATAAGAAGAAGTCGAAGTAAATTCCTCTTAAAACCTCAGCAAATCAACAATACTCTTCGCCATCAATGGAAGAACAATCTGCAACTAATTTTTCAACGTTGACCTTTTAACTAACTTTGTAGCTAGTATTAACTTTACGGTAAATTAGTGTTATTTATATTGATTGATAACAGTAATTTTATTACTGAACCAAAGTTAACCTGTATCAATTATATTATTATTATTATTATTATTGTTGTTGTTGTGATTAACCTTTAAATTTGGCTCCAGTGCTGCTATATGTGTATGCTCCATGTCCATGCCTCTGGTGTTCGTACCAGTCTCCTTCATAAAAATCACCATTTGTGTAATAATAAACGCCAAAACCATTCCTTTGATTGTCAACCCATCCTCCCTCATAGCGGGAACCGTCTAAAAGATCAACAAAATATTAAACAAGAGTGCCAGACACTAATTGAGGCACATTGGACTGATTTAGTTGCCCGCTCCAGAATCCGAACCTAACTGATCACGCTTGAGGGTATTACACGCACAGCAACTGGTCGCGCAGAGATGAGGCTCATCCAATCAGAGCGTGCGTACGACCTTTGTTATTTTATGAAAACCTACAGTACATACCTGGATACCAAAACGTGCCTTGACCATGCTTATATCCTCTGGAGTATTCTCCGACGTACTTGCCAGAATTTTTAAAACGATAAGTGCCAGTGCCGTGCCGTTTTCCAACCTCGTAGCTTCCTTCGTATGTATCACCGTTGGAATACGAAGCCTTTCCTAGGCCATGGCGTTCATCGTTGTTATTACGTCCGCCGTCGTAATCCTGTAAGAATATTATATGCAGAACGCAGTGTCAGTTTAAGGTGGTCTTATAACGAAAACTATTTTGTTCTCTTTTAACATTACAGACATCTATCTTCAGGATCTTGTTGGGAGACTTAGCAATTAAAAAATAATTTGTTTCATAAAATTGTTGCCAATGTACGGCATTGGTGAAAAGTGAGTAATTTTGGAAACGTGGTAATAAGACAAATAATGCATGGTGATAGAAATCTAGAGAAAATTCTAATTCGTCACATACATATTATATATCATAAACTAGAGCATAAACTAGAAAAATTTCTCTACTATTCATATTGCGATTATAATCAAGGAATAGCTTCTCAAATGCAGAACGCACCCACTATTATTTCATTAAAATAGATGAATCAAAATATTTTAGTCCATCTCGAACAAACAAGTATGTGGAATCATCTCAGAAAATTCCACAAGTAAACACTTGAAGTTCCCTTTACAGGTTTTTGACAATTCTTTCCCGAAATAGATGGCTTAGGCCGTTGGGGAGCTTTCTATCTCGGTATATGGTAAAATCGGTCGTCGACGGTAATCCATATTGCATGAGCCGCCATCCATACAAGGTATTTAAAGTGCCCATAACCTCAAAATATTTTATTTTCTTGTTTGGTAGAACTTTTAAAATGATAAAGTAACTTCTTTTGAAGATTTTCGTTTCTTTGCTTTCTTTTTTAGATATATCAGTTTGTTTGATATGCAAATGTCTGGAATTTCGTCACACATGCATAATGACTTATTGGAGAAATGTGTATATCTCTTTCATTCTCGAACGAAATCCTTTAAAATCAAGAAGTTTGGTGTTGTGGGAGAAAACGCACACACGTGTTATTCACACTTTAGTGTTTTTATTTCATGACCCGCAAAGATATATAACATTCTTGATAACTCATTATGCATGTGTGACGAAATTCCAGATATTTGCATATCAAACAAACTGGTATATCTCAAAAAGAAAGCAAAGAAACGAGTGTCTTCAAAAGAAGTTACTTTATCATTTTAAAAGTTCTTCCAAATAATACAATAGAATTTGTTGAGTGTCTGTTGTTGAGTTTATTAACTAACTTTCTTAAATCATAGCATTTGAATACAAGCCTCACCTAATTACTATTTTTATATACCTATAGTTACACAAACAATTATCATACTATTCTACAGTATCGGCTTTAACTTTTCAAATTTGGTGTCCTTATAGAAAACAGAAACTAGCATTCAAAATGGACGTAATTTTTGGCACGCGAGTTAAATTCGTCTGAATTAAATGGACTATTGCATGCGCGTGACATACAGTAAATACCCACTATGAAGAACCTTCCACCTATAAGAACCTCAGGCTGAAATTAGGGATTTTGTGCCCCTCTCAATAAGAACCTGTTTGAGCCTGATATTCAAAATAGGTTCTGTATAGCAAAGTCCCGAATGAGGATGACACCAACATCTGGTTGCAGTTCCTTATCTTTTATACAATAATGTACAATGCATTTACATGTTGACGTATAGATCTCAAAATTCTAGTTGTTAAGGAAGATGTACCTTAATATTGTTATAATATACTACTAGTCTTATCATCTACAAAGAAAACTTAAAGTACTGCCTAGTTAATTTCATCCATATATGATATGAGATGTCATTGACATAAGTGTTTATCAGTTACTGAATTGTGGGTTTATTGAGTTGTCTTTCGCCAGTTTTTTGCATGGTAAAATAATTACAAACCAATTTATAAGAACCTAACACCCTGATTTTTTGTTAGATATCAAATATATAAGAACCTATCCCAGGCTGGTTTGGAAAAATGTAGGTTCTTCATAGCGGGTGTTTACTGTATCAAGTTGAGCTAGAGGCCGTTAAAATTGGAAATGGTCAGCGGCATATTCGCATGGACATCAGCTAGCTATTTGTCGCGGACTCCTTACTTTGACTAAGGCGAATGGTAGAGTTATAGATGGCATCTCCCTACACACGCATGCACACACACGCCATGGTTAATCACATATTTAAGGGGCCGATTATATGAGAATTTTCAGCCCGTTTGTAACTTTAACCGGGCTGAAATTTGCATCGATTATATGGTAATTTTCAACCCGGCTGAAATGCATATTTTTCGCGGGAAATCTTTTCAAAATGGCGCCACGCAACATGAAGAAAATGGCTCTTTTCGTATTTTCGCAGTTCAGTGTGCTTCTTGCTCTTCTTTTTCAACTGAATGGCATAGTCATTGCGTACAAGCTGTTGGAAGCCAAAAGGAACTTGATTTTGGCAGCATACCTATCTTCAAAGAGAACAAAGAGTGGTAGAAAAAGAAGATATTTATGCTCCAATAATTTCAGCCCGGTTTAAAATTATGATTTGCGATTATATGGAATTTTTCAGCCCGTTTTGTTGAGCTGAAAATCCTAGCCCGGTTGGTAAAACCGGGCTGAAATTTAAGCCCGGTTTGCCGGGCTGAAACTATACATGTAATCGCAAATTTGTTTTTACATGACTTTGACCACGACGCCGGGCTGACTTTTCAGCCCGGCTAAAGTTAAAAACGGGCTGAAAACTCTCATATAATCGGCCCCTAAGTTGGTTCGAATTGACGAAGGCGAGTCCACGAGTCTATACGTTTTACGATTTATTCCGCTTAGAGTAGAACATTGATTAGAGACGTTCATTTGCTGCTGTATATATTTTTAACTTTAGAAACCTAAGGTGCGCTAAAAATCACTCTCTGACAAACGAAAGGTCGAAATCGAAGGTCTGCTCTAATTTTCATCCCATCTTTCGCCGACTGTCGGATGCCCACAAATGGACAAAAATCGCATCGATATCCGTGAACTAGGATCGGGTGAATAATGGTGTGCCAACGTTTGAAAAAAAGTGTGATATAGAAGTGTTGTGCTGCATAGGCAGTGTAGAAACACAAATCAAAAACTCTAAAAGGTTGGTGTACTGCCGAAATATTTATTTATTCTGCTTTCATTGTACATATCAAATAATAGCAAGTGTTAAAACAAACATTTAGTACAATGTGGCAAGTTTATAACAGGCTCTAGACCCAACAAAATAAACTGCCAAAATTATAAGTTAAATAATTAAATTTAAAATTAGTTTTACAGTCAGTTAAAAACATCTGTGAACTGATGATTTGACAGGTAAGGAGACATGTTTGTGACATTTTGTACAAATAGTTGATTTCCAAACGTCGTCTACATTAAAGTAATTAATAAAAGTATCAATCAAGTAATTATTAGTGTTTGACTTGAAAGAGCTGGATGAAAAACTGGATTTAACTAGAGAGGAAGTGAGTTCCAGAGATTTACAATTCGGTTAAAGTAACTGTTTTTAAAATGTAAGGTTCTGGTAAGACGAGGTTGCAGGCACAGACCAGTTGATGTACGTGTAGTTACTCGTTTCGTTGTGATGTAGTTTGGCACGGGCAGATCGTAGTAACCATCGAGTAATTTAGCCAGTGTGCAAAAGATCTTTCAATTCGTGCCAGTAGTATAAAATAAAATAGTCTAACGTTTCGAATGAACACTTTCGTCAGAGAGGTAGCATGAGTATACACGAGTTTTCGACCAATAAATTAAAGGTTTAAACACAGAAGACGTTAAATCCCATAAGACAATTATGAAAAAATATAAATAAATGGACTGCATCATCACAGTGATATGTGCACTCTACTGCAGATATCCTTCGACTTCCTACACCTGGATTATTTACAGAGTTCAAATGATCCCAAATCCCAAATGAACCAACTCTTTCTTGACAAGCTCGGGTAGTCAATTTATCCCGAGCGTTCTGTGGCCCCCTAGCTCCCCCCCAAGCAAACGTCTTCTGGACGATCTTTTTTAGTATCCGCGAGAGGTGAGACGAAATGAGAGATTATAAAGCTATTATACGATCGGACATGCCCAAAACAACTTAGATCCTAACTCCTCCCCCCCCCCCCCCCCCCCCCCCCACAACTAATGGTTTTCTAACACTAACCTTAATACTATTATAAAAAGATCGTCCAGAAGACGATTGCTTGCGAGAGGGGGTCACAGAACGCCCGGGATAAATTGATTACGGTGTGTACGTCGAACAATTATTTCCTGACTATAGTTTTCTTGGTGTGTTTGAACTGCGGGTTTGAACAGTAAAATAGATTTTCTTATGTAGCAATGCTCGCGAATGAACCTGTGCTCGGTGACCTACCGCGTATATTTCTTCTCAAGCTTTCCTTGATAACCGTACACACACGAACAAGTCTCCTTACTTAAAAGCTTGCCATGACCAGCATTTGAACAAGGATCTTGTCAATGAAAACCACTTGACGATTTGTATCATAAGCACGAGGAAATTATGAACTTGTCAACAGAAAAAAATTGGTCGTGTTTACGGGGCTTAAATAATTTTACAAATGCCATTGATGCATGTATATACTTACACCGATATTGATCGCGGGATCATCTTCAAAATCTTCGGATCCAACATCAGACATGCTTTACAGAGTAAAATAGTCTATGACTGTGTATAGCAAAATTATTTCTTCGCCGCTTGTCGTTGGTTTTAGATCACTATGACAACTATAATTTTACTACAAGATATTTGCATAACGTTTGTTGTCTTTGAACACGATGCGTGTGGCTTAAGTGCTCCAGTGGGAGCAGTATAATTAATCATGAAGGGAGTCGGCATCGAACGCCTAAGTCTTCAGTCCAAATGCTGGAATGCGATTAAAAATATCTCCCTTAGTTTACGGACAAGTGAAAACATCAAAGATGTAATTAGTGGCTTAACAGCATGTTTAAGAGTTCAAAACTATACCAATAAACTTATCAAAGTCTTCATACTATCAGGGCTGTTTACATGAATTCGGATTCAGTTTCATTCCGGATTTAACGTGAATTCAAACCGCATTTAAGCCCGTTTTCCACTTCACCATTTCGCTCGCCGCTAGCGAAATATTTCCACAATGACATCATTTTTCTCAGTTGTCGACCAATGAAAACGGGAAAAAATTATGTCATCGGCGAAATGTTTCTCTAGCGGCGAGAGAAATGGTGAAGTGGAAAACGGGCTTAACATAGGAATTCTATCCAAGGATCGAAAATCACGCGAAATCTTAACCGTTCCCAGGGCATTTTTCCTCCACGGTGGAAGGTCGGCGAAAACGGCCCTGGGATCGGCTGGTCACATGACACCCAGAATTTCTGGGTGTTTGGATATGATAATTTTTGTGGTCATTGTTCCATTGCCTTTGTCTACTTTGTTGACCTGAATAATTGATAAATATTCAATGCTCTTCATGGAGTTGTTCATGTCAGCATTCGTCGGCATAAAAGCAGCTAACAAGCTTAATAATCCACCATACACCCATGGTTATCTTTTACAAAAGGTATGAAGAAGCATATTTCCAATTTAGCGAAAGCTATCACTTCTAATTTGCTGTAAAATTTGAAGACAACATTCAGATTTAGATGAATAAATTATACTCGGCTGAATTAATTGGGTTTTATGACAAGCCAATCGCATTATAGAATGGACCAGCCGATCTCTTCCTTAAATTAACTATTATCCTTAATTTACAAATCGCTCTAAATTAAGGATAATGGTTAATTTAGCGGCGGGTTAGGGTTAGGAAACCCACTACACGGGGGGTTAGGATCTTTGTTGTGTTGGGGTTGGGTTCTAACATTAGATTAACCATATGCATTATCCTTAATTTAGAGCGATTGATAATAGTTAATTTAATCCATTCTATAATGCGATTGGCTTGTCATAAAACTCAATTAATTCAGCCGAGTATAATTTATTCATATAAATCTGAATGCTGTCTTCAAATTTTACAGCAAATTAGAAGTGATAGCTTTCGCTAAATTGGATATATGCTTCTTCAATTCATTTACTATTTTTAATTTCTTGATTTTCTAAAAATGTAGAAACATCTTTACGTCATAGGTTATCATTTGCATATCACACAAATATAAATATCTCTGTAACGACACGAGATATGAAAGAGCTATAAATTACCATTCCTAATAATTTTCGTAGTTCATTTAAACAAGACAAAATTAATTTTGATTTCATAGTTTCACCCCAATGGAGACTAAGATTTCATGCCCTCAAAATGCGTGTTTTTGCATAAATAATCGGGTTTTAAAATGTTGTCATCCATCCATCAATTAGTCGATTCAGAAAATCAAGGTTATTTCCCGTAGATTTGTGTTTTTCTCAATTGCGTGTAATTCCACGTTGGATCGTTATTTCTAATTGGTCAGGTCATGGTCAGATGCAAGGTCAACAAAAGGTCAATTTGTTGTTAACAACATGGCGGACGACGAAGACAATGAATGTTTCATCCACTTTAGTTAGGTAACGATGAAGAGAGTTGTAGAATATAATCTATCTTTTAATATAATTAATCACAACCTATATACATTGCTAACCGGATATGACGTGTCATCAATATACTACATTACTTTTCCATATTGTTTTTTTGTTTTTTTTACAGCCTATTAAAACAAAATTTAAACTGTTCATCTTTTGATGTCTCTTGCATCTATTAAGTTAATTGCCACCTATATTATATTGTTCACTACAAATATTCACATGCTAACAGTTTCTAACTTGAGCTTTAGTTAATGGGACAACTGGTTTACGAGTTCTTGTAGATTTTCGTAGCGGTCTGTTCATCTGTCCATCAGTTGGTTGTGTTGTAGTGTTGTTGTTTTCCCATTCATCCTCACTCTCTTCTCTCAATACTTTCTTAAAGTACGAAACATTTCTTGTAACCGTTTTACCTTTTCTCTCTGCAACTATAGTGTTGTGTTTTCGTTGTACTACCTTGTACTGTTCTGGATCGAATTTGGGTGTCAATTTATCCTTCTTCTGCTTACAGATAATTGTGTCTCCTTCCTTGATTTCCTATTCTTTCACTCAGCTGTTGCGCTTGTCGTATAGTACTCTTTATTTTCTTGCTTCTTCGTTTCCAGGTTACATTTCGCCATTGTATGCTTGTTGACCACTTTCTTGTTTGCTAATTCTGGTAGATTACCTTTAATTTTTTGGTTGAAAAGTAATTCACATGGAGCAACTTTCGTGGTTTGACGAGGAGTTGATTTCAGGACTTTTCCAATTGGTTTCATAAGACTTTCGACAACTGCGTTTCCTGGAGGCCATAGCGGTGTACTTGTTTTCCAATCTATGCCAAGGGCCTCCCGTTGAATGGGGGTCCATTGTCTGTTTTAAGTTTTGAGTAGAGTAGTAAAAATCTTATCCAGCTTTGGTATATGCATGTTTTTGATTCGGTCTAGTTGACTGTTTCAATCACTGGGAATTTGGAATAGGTGTCGATTACCACTAGTAAATATTGACCAGTTCTTGGTACTGGACCATAGAAATATATTGCTACTCTTGTCCAGGGTTTGTCTTCGGTGTTATTTTCATTGGCTCTGGGTTGTTACCATTTCATACGGCTTGCCAGGCAATACATTTATCTATAATTTATTTTACCCTTTTATCCATATTTGGATACCAAATCTTTTCCCGTAGCAAATTCTTGGTTTTCTCGATTCCCTGGTATCATCCGTGTTTAAACAACTGCAACCGCCGAAGATTATGTGAACTATGTAATTAATCGATCAGTTCCAAAATCCATGACACTCGAAGAGAACAAGGAAGATTGACAAAGGTAAAGAAATGTTTGCAAGAGGGAAAATGGGATGAGAAAGACGACGAGCTTAAACCATTCAGACTTTGTGCTGACGAACTAACCATTAATAGCTCGGCAGACATACTTTTGAAGAATACCTGGCTGGTATTGTTGTGTTGCTTGTCGGAAGACATGTTTGGTGGTCAGTGTCTTGACTGCCGACTTCAAATCTTTTTCGTCTCCCTCTTCTAGTAACGTCTTAAAAAGTTCGTAAACTTTAGGACCTGTTTGATATAGCTATATAGATCGTTTTCGCGCGTCTTCTTTAATATCCGCAGCAAGTAAATACGTGTTGAATCTCTCAAGCCATCTAGTCGACATAGCGCTCGTGTTTGTCGGGTAACTCCGTGGTTCTCATTGTCGGGTCCTCTCCGGGTCTCATCCGTGTTCACTGGCACACTGCTTATTTTATTTACCTTCCTAGTCGCCATTGTAGAATATAATCTATCTTTTAATATAATTAATCACAATCTATATACATTGCTACATAACAAAGTGAAAAGGTCACTTTGTTATATATTCAGAGATCAACGAGGAGAAGGAACCAAACATCACGTCACTATTGAAAGATTCGTTTTATGTCGATGATTTCGTGGGTGGTGCCACTGATGATCGTCACGCCCTTGAAATTTACGAGAAATCCAGTAAGATTATGAAAGACGGTGGTTTCACATTACGAAAGTGGACCTCTAACTCAACAGCTTTCCGCAAAAGAGTGGCTCTCGACCAACCATCAACGAAACCTCAAGAAGAGTTAACGACTATAGAATCCCTCGGGAGCGAACGAGATGCTGTGGTTAACGACAATACCGTGGTAGCAAGCAACCCGACAGAGTGCACGATGAATTCTTTACCAAACGAAAGTTATCAAGATACTACCGATCCTTTAAACGACAGTCAGACCGAGAGCATTGTGTCAACGAAGAATGAAGAATGCTGCATTAAGATTCTCGACATCTCTTGGGATGTGGAAACAGATGAATTCGAATACGATTTGAATGCCTTGGGAGACTACGCGAGAACTCTTCCTGTCACGAAACGATCCGTCCTACGACTTGCAGCCAAGATTTTCGATCCGTTAGGCTTTCTAGCTCCGTTTACCATCGTGATTAAGATGCTGTTCCAGGTGTTGTGCATTGATCATCATAATTGGGACGATCCTTTGGTCGGTGAGTCGTTAGTTGCGTGGAACCGAATTATTTGCGATCTTTCTACCTTGAAGCCCATCCGAGTACCAAGATGTTACTTCAGCAATGTCGTCAATGAGAGCTCTGCAAGTTACGAACTTCACGGGTTTTGTGACGCGTCTTCAAAAGCGTACGCTGCAGTGGTTTATTTACGAACGGTGCATAACAACGGAGAAATTGATGTAAATCTTGTGGCATCAAAAACAAGAGTGGCACCCATGAAAAGGCAATCAATTCCACGTCTTGAATTACTAGGAGCCAACCTCCTAGCTCGATTGGTCAACTCAGTGCAACGAGTTATTTTATCGCTACCGACGATTCCTGACATCGTTGTGTACCTGTGGAGCGATTCTTATACTGTTTTATGTTGGATAAGGAACTATAAAGCATGGAAACCTTACGTCCAACACCGTGTAAGTGAGATACGAAAACTCACTGACACAGATTCCTGGAGATTCTGCCCAGGAGAGCTTAACCCAGCCGATATACCGTCTCGTGGAAGTCGTGGACCCGAACTCGCAGAAAACCAAACGTGGTGGAACGGCGCAGATTTTCTGAAACTTCCAAATGAAAAGTGGCCTACAGAACCAGGATTCACCGAAACCGAGGAAAAAGAAGCGAAAACGGAAATGTCCAATCCAAAACACAACCTACCATAACAAGATCGTTAGCCACCAACTTGAACGAAGTGAAATATCCGAATGTCGAGGAGGCCATGGATTGTCGACGTTATAGCAGCAAAACGAAGCTATTACGAGTAACAGCCTATGTGATGAGATTCATCGATAACGCGAGAAAACGTCGATCAGCGATAAGTGAATTAACTGCCGAAGAATTGAAAACAGCGGAAAAACTTTGGATAAGTTCCATCCAACGAAACAACTTCGAAGAAGAAGAGCAATGCCTCTTCGGAGACAAGAAGGAGACACCGTTAGTCAAGCAACTAGGCTTGAGACCAAGAAGACATCATTCGTTGCCATGGCAGAATCGATCGATCATCGCAGACCTCGTCAGCTAAGCAGCCAGTACTTCTTCCTACCAAGCATCGTTTTACAGAACTTGTTATTCTTAATCATCATGAAGCTGTCCATCATAACGGAATTAAGGAAACATTGAATAGCATCCGAGAGAAGTATTGGATTGTGAGGGGGCGAGAAGCAGTGAAACGAGTAGTGAGGAGATGTATAGTGTGCAAGAAATTGGAGGGGAAGCCATTCAACACGCCTAGGACTCCGCAACTACCATCGAGCCGAGTCAGTGACGCACCGCCTTTCGCAAATACCGGAGTCGACTTCGCCGGACCGCTTTATGTCACCACCAAAGTACAAGGAACAGAGACAGAGATAGACAGAGAACAGAAACAAAGCGTATGTGTGTCTTTGGACCTGCGCTTCGACGAGAGCTGTACACCTAGAACTGGTGCCAAATTTGTCTGTCCCGACGTTCTTGCAAGCTTTCCGACGTTTTGCCGCACGTCGAGGTTTACCAACGAAACTGTTGTCCGATAACGCGAAGACTTTTAAGTCCGCTGCTAAAGAAGTCAAGAAGATCGCGAGATCTACTGACGTCTATCGATTTTTGGTCAACAAAGGAGTCGAATGGGATTTTATAATCGAAAAAGCACCGTGGCATGGGGGTTTCTGGGAAAGAATGGTTCGTAGCATGAAGCGTTGTTTAAAGAAAGTAGTTGGACGAGCGTCATTATCTTTCGAAGAAATGCGTACAGTACTAATCGAGATCGAGGCTACCTTGAACAACCGACCTCTGACATATATTTATGATGACGAACAAGGTATCTCTTATCCACTAACGCCTTCATCACTTATATATGGTCGTACCATCTCCACCACGCCTAATGATAAGCAGTTTGAAATTATCAGCACGAATCAATCGCTCACTCGGAGAGAAAAGTATCATCGACGACTTGAATCAATTTACCAACCAATGGAGGAGCGAGTATTTATTGAGTTTAAGAGAATCATCGAAAGTATCCAGTGGATCAGATCAAAGCATAGTCAATGTGGGAGACATTGTGATATTAAAGACCGACAAGTCAGCGCGTTCGTTTTGGAAATTAGCAAAGATAGAAGAGCTGATCCCAAGTCGTGACAGCGTCATTAGAGCTGCGAGGATTCGAGTAATCAACAGCGAGAAGGGAAAGGCAACCTACTTACGGCGGCCTATACAGCATCTAATCCCGCTTGAGTTATCTTCTACGCCTGAACACGAGTCTCGAACTTGAGGAACCAGAAGCCATGGTACAACCCATGGAACAGACGGCAAAATAATAACAACGCAAGGCCTATAGAAGAACAGCCGCTATCATTGGAGAACTTTTGAGAAAAAATCAACTTTGAAGATCGAACACTTAGATTTATATTGTTTATATTTTGTCATTTATGTACCATAACTGACACCCTCGGGAGTGTAAAATACCGGAAATACGTACGAATAGTTGCTGAATCTGATGAGCACTTCACGTTGCTTTGTTTACATAAATTTGACATGTTATTGTACTCGAGACTGAAACGCATGCAATCGACAGGAGCCAGTGCTCGAACTATCGAAGACTTCTTTTAATTATTGTTTAAAGTATTATTATTTTGTAAGTATGTTTTTAATAAATGAATGAAAGTCTATTACAATGAGCCTCGTATATTCCTTCCGAATTCCTTCTTCGCATCTTCAGATTTGGCGAATTTCTCCAGTTGTTCGTGCAAAGAGGAACACAGCAATTCCACTTCAGAACCATTGCTAAATACTTTTAAACAACCATTAAACTTGATTTTAAACTGTTTTTAAATATTCGAAGTCCGAATTAGCTGCCCCAAAAACAGACCCGCAATTCCGCGGGGGTATAAATTCGTACCCAGTCCGTGCAGTTTCTGAAGTGGCTAATTAGGTGAACTTCGTGTGCGTCTGTAGGGTTCTGTAGAAGATATTTGTTGTAATGTCTCTGTGGTAATGTCATAATGGAAGACTGGCTATACCTTTGTGTAGAACTGCCACAGGGCAACGCTCATTTACTTATAGAGCTACCACCATATGGAACAGTTTACCGGAATGGCTGTAAGACAGCAGTTTCATTTTGGAACGTTTTAGATACGAGTTAAAATGTAACGTAGTTAAATAATTTTTAGAGCAAGAAAGCTGATCGGTTTTAACATTTTAATACTATTATATATTATCCTAAAGTTATATTACACTGTAAAAACAGATTGGTTAAAACAACCAATTTCTTCGGTTGTCTCAGACTCATCCATTGACCATTTTTTATGGGTTGAAACAGCAAAATTTATTTGTTGAAACAACCAAACTAAGGCCATTTTAACCAAAATATTTAGTTAGTTTAACCATTCAAATGGTTAAATTCAAATTGAGTCTGAGACAACCTATCAAATTGGTTGTTTCGACCAATCTGTTTTTACAGTGTAGTATTATATGCAATTGAACACTGAAAAACTATTTTGAAAGTGTTTAACTGGGGCAACCCGAGCCATATGCCCTTTTTCTCTTGTCACAAATATATAATTATAATTATCTTGTCATAATTATAAAACGTATATGATGAAATGTATATTTCGTCATGACTATATGTACAAACTCGACGAATAGTTGCAGGCATGAATATATCGTCGAGGTTTTTAAAATGTGATTATGCAAATCTCTCAACTTTTTGGAGAATCCTGCCCACTTGTTTCGCGATAGTGTGATTTCTTTTCCTGTTCCAGCAATTCATCTTCCTGAAAATATATAATAGGAAATTTAAGATTCAGACAACGGACTATACGACTACGGTTGAAGAACTTTTATGAAGTAACCAGAAGGAAATAAGCGACAACACGTGCTCTGATTGGCTACTGCGCCTAAACAATTTATAGCTTTACAAGGGGCTTCGGTGGTCTACACACGTACAAATCTCACAGGTTGTAACAAGGTTGCTGGTTCAACATGCCTGTAACAGCATTGTCAACATGATAGACCAGGACTGTTAAAATAACAGTACTGTTTCAAGCATGTTTCAACATGTTGTGACAGGCTTGTTGAATCGGCAGCAGTTGTTCATGCATGTAAGAACATGCAAAAACCAGCTTGATAGAACAACCAAGTTCATGGCTCTTGTAACAACGCTGTTCAACCTTGTTATTTCATCATGCTCTGACAACATGTTGTATCATGTATGAACAATGTTGTTCAACACTGTTCAAGCCTGTTCGATCATCAGCCATGAACAATACTGTTTCAACATAATGAACGCCTGTTGACAACCCTGCCGATATATCAACCTGCATGTTTTAGGCTGTACACAGGTAGAAACAGACTGTGCGTTTTTACGTGTGTATAGTGGTCAGGCCTACTGCCTCCCACCTCTGAGGTCAAGAGTTCGAATCCTGTGCTCGGACATTTGATCGCACGTGGAAAGAGTTGGTCAACACTCTGCCGAAAGTCGTGGGTTTTCTCCGGGTTCCTCCCACAGGGAAGTTGACAGGGCGGGTTAAAAATAAATAGTTAGGAAAACTAATGATAATAAAAACTTTAAACATAAATAGCTAAGGTTGATTGATTGGGGTACTGGGAACTGAATGTAATAGAATAAATTGTCGATGTAATAGAATAAATTGTCGATGTTGTAAAGCGCATTTGATCATATACACATGCTAATTTGCGCTGTATAAATAGTAAACATTATCATTATTATTACTTATCTAATATTAACCCTGCTATTAAAGTGCCTATCCGGGGTTTGGGGATTTTACATATTTGTGATCTTTGGAATCTCTTGAGAAGAATTTTAAAATATCTTGTTGTGTGAAAATTTCATCTTCATACCTTTCCCCCATGCTAAAGTGATGTACTATTCAGTAGTGAAATACAAAGAAAGTTTGGGAATTGAGCGAATTTTGTCTAAACAGGTGTGTTTAAAGTTCAGAGCCAAACTTTCTGTTGAATTAGTGTGCAATGACTTCGCGTGTCGCTGCTTTGACGTCATTTCATGTGAATTAATCAACTTTAACAGGGGAAAAAGGCACGAAGATGAAATTTTCGAACGACAAGATATATTACATTTCTTCTTGGCCCAAACCCCAGATAGGGTAGATTGATTATATAGAGAGTCAGTGTCTCTTGTTTTGATGTCCAGGTTATTGAAATTCATTTGGACCAACAAACGACAAACCCTTAGACTATTATTTTATTTAACTGTTTGATGTTTCAATTGTAGAACTGCTATCAAAACAGATCCAGACTAATGCTGGTAATTTTCCACTATAAGCGAACTTCTTTTCGCGAAGCGCCAATATTTCTATTGTCTTACGAGCGCTCGGCTGCAACTAATTAACAATCTATTCAATTTTCACAATAGAAAATGTCAGAACAATTTCCGTGCAGTGGACAAACGGTCTTTATATTTAGTATATATAATGATTACAGGGGAAATGACCGTATGTGACAATTGTTTGAATAAAATCAAACAATCCCTAAAGTGAACAAGAATTTTGATATCTGACATACATTGACACGCATGCAATGGACGCTTTCTCCTTGTTTATCAGTTTCATTGGACTAATACTGTTCTTGTTTTCACTGCTTGTGTTATATGGATGTATTTATTTAATCTATGTTCACAACAGGTATTCACATTTGCCTGGTCCGCGTCGTTCTAGTTTCTTCTTGGGGAATATTTCCGAACTAAGAAGGTATAACAGAGATGGAAAGACAACCTTCGATTACTTCCTCGACATGTTTGATGAGTTTGGTCCGGTTTTCGTTCTCTTCTACGCTTCCCAACCCGTGGTCTATGTGACTGACCCACTTTACATCAAGAAGATTTTTATTGACTCGCACGTACATGTGCCAAAGAGTAGAACCGTGTACGAGAACCTGGCGTTCGTTTACGGAGAAAGAGCTATGGGTTATGGTTTGGTGACTAACACGGATAGAACCTCGTGGTTACGAAGACGCCAGACTATTAATCCAGCATTTCACAGGCAACATTTGAAGAACCTGATGACTCCATTTAACCACGTATGCGATAAACTATCGACAAAGTTGGCCAGTTGTACAAGGGAAGGTAAAGAAGTTCAAATGTTACAGCATCTGAGTAACGCTGCCCTCGATGTCATCGGCCAGGTGGCTTTCGGTATCGACCTCGGGGCCATCGAGAATCCGAACTCACCGTTTCGAGAAGCGATGGGTCGTATGTTCCAAGGAATTGAGGACAACTACAGAAATCCTTTACCGGCGTGGTTTTTACAAGTCTACCAATACAGCTTTTTTCAGACCGAAATTCAACGAAGCCAGATCGACGCAATAAAATTGATCAGGGATTTTGCGAGAAAGTGCATTTCCGAACGAATCAACTTGGCCCAAGATGTTTCAAACGATATATTGTCATATATTGTAAAATGTGCCGAAGACGATGATACCGTAACCATGGAAGACATGGTCGATGAATTTGTAACGATGTTCGCAGCTGGTCACGACACCACAGCTAACTCACTCGCTTTCATTTTGTTTGAAGTGATCCGCAATCCAGAAATTGAGCAGAAAGTTTTGGAAGAAATAGACGAAGTTATCGGAACAGAAGAACAAGTTAAATATGAAGATCTCGCGCAGCTGAAATACATTGGTCAATGTGTGATGGAAGGTTTGCGAAAATTCATGGTCGCTGGTGGGATGGTTCGTTCATTGAACAAAGACATTACGGTGGGCGACTTTAAAATTCCAGCTGGTTGCAGAATGGTAGCCAACAAATATGCTCTAAATCGTAGTACAACCTTCTGGACAAATCCTGACGTTTTCGATCCCAGTCGCTTTTCTTCTCCAGAAGACATCCCCAACTTTCGCTACGTCTTCATTCCATTCGCATTTGGACCACGCAACTGCATCGGACAAACGTTTTCAATGTTTGAGCAAAAAGTTCTACTTGCGCGTCTCATTCAAAAGTTTAAATTTCGCCTTCTCCCCGGACAAACATCAACGATTGAACAGAGATTTACGCTAACTCCCAAAGATGGTGTACGATGCACAGTTGAATTTCGTTAGAATAAACAATTTTCATTAGTTTTAGTATTGACGAGTAAATTAAACAAAAAAATACTTGTAATATACCTTTAGGGTGTTGAGTTGAAATGAACTCGATAATAATTTTAATGTTTTTTTAAAAAACGATTTTGTAAGCAGACAGTTAACTCACATCAGCAAAGTTAAATTTAAAGTGCCTATAAAAGAAAGAACTCTTGAAACTATATAAAGACTTTTTAATAACTCACTTCACTCTTGCGATATTAAGATTTGTTTAATATATAAATTATCATACTTATGACATCACACTGCATCATAACTTATTGAAAACGCTTATATATCCTTGATATTATGTAATGAAATCACTTGAGGTGCATGTACGTTGATGTATCCAATGACATAAAATATGAAAATCATCAAACGATTCCATATGATAATGGTAAAGATATGCAGAATGTTTCAATAAGTCATAAGTATGATCATTTACATATTAAACAAATCTTAATATCTCAAGAGTGAAGTGAGATATGAAAAAGTTGTAAAAGCAAAAATGTTTGCAAAGAGATACTCTGCACAACAAGAATCGGCAGTTAGTGGCACTTTAATGTCTGATCCACATGGAAATAGTTTTCTTTGCCTCAACTTAAACTTGGGAAACATAAAACTAACTTATCTCCCTCGAGATCACACATTCAGTCATTCAGTGTATAATTATATTTTATCCCAAAGAAATTGTCTAATTTGCTTTTTTAATAGAAATATCAACAGTATATCTGACAATGTTTTTGAAACTCTAAAATGAATAAATGAATAAAGGAACGAATGAATGAACGAACAAATGAATGGATGGAATGAATGAATGAATGAATGACTTTATTTCAGTGTCAACGTATTTAGTTACTTATACAATTAATTGGGGATACTTATATAAGTAAGTAAAACGAAGCAACGAAACCGTTGGGTCAGTTGCAATTCATAGCCTTGATAACTTTACCAGTGGGTAAGCCCGTTTGTCAAAAATAATTCTCTCCTTACGAAAGAACTCTGGAAGTTGGAACACGAATTATGAAATTATGAAATCTGTTGTCATGAGAACTATTCATCAAAAAAATAATCATTATAATTTCAATTAGTTATCTACAAGCCTGGCCAAAAGTAGCTGGGACACAGTAACATTTATTAACTACTCAAGTTTTACTAAATTCTATTATGACACCGTATGAACCCACCCACCTCCCCCCTACAATGTTGAATAAAATGGATGCAATGTAAGTATATGAGAATTATGTGTGCGTTGTCGTTTGAAACACCAAAAAATACAACATTGATGGGGGAGGGGGCTGGATTTTTCCAGAACTAAACAACACTGTCCCACGACTTTTGGCCATGATTGTAGGATTGTGTTAAAATAAGTTTGGATCAGGAATTATATTTTATAAAATCAGATGGTTAATAAGGCGTTTTTGTAACCTAGCAAACAATGTGCCTTTTTAATAAGCAGTTTTGAAAACTACATTAAACTACATTATTCTGATAAGATATACAGACATATCGAGACTGCTGAATTGGCAGTACGTATGTCGCACGTACGAACTATTACGCAACGTAGCCCTCGTTCTGCCATCTGAGTTCTGGTAGCTCAATGATTAGAGCGTCTAACCGGAGATCATGAAGGTTGCGGGTTCGATTCCCGTCTGGGGCTCAGAAACATTTTCTGAGTTTCCGTTAAAAGCTTGAGTAGCAAAAACAATTTACCATATTAAAAATAACCAAGCTGCAAGTCACATTTAATATACATTAAATGAGCTTTCTAATGATATACAGATGTCCAGGTAATGTTGTATTCTCTGCCCACATAGACCTTATTCCAAAATGGCTGCCAATTTAATATTATTTTATGTGCATTTAAAACTTATAGCCTCGTTTCAGAAGAAAAATTATTTTGAATTTCGTACACAATAACGAGGCTATAAGGGATAATTTATATGCGTATAAAATAATATTAAAAGAATAAGGTCTATTGTCAAGAAAATGAAAAATGCGGGTCGTGCCCCCCGCTTAAATGCCTTTTATTTAAAAGTAATTGATGTTTTGGCTACAGTTCCACTTTACATAGCTTTTAAATTCTCGACACGACAGCCATTCGGAAGCGGCGTATTGAGATAGTTCATCGGAAACCAATCTGTGTAAAACGGGGATAAAATTTGTGGCATATACATTAGGACGCTCCTGAAGGGCGTTCTGTGATAATACTGTACTTACATCAATTTCGTCTTCACTAAATGACCCATCGCTTAAGTCAGGATCCATGTCAAAAAGGTTATGGATGTTTTTATGGCTGTAAAAATAAACAAAATGAATTCGTAAATGAAGCTATAATTTTCAAAATACCGAAATCAGGTAAGTGTAGCGACAAATTTCTCACTATTAAAAATAATTATGTGAAATTGAGCGTACATAATATTCAAATATCACAGGAAAACTGACGCCTTGTATTTATTTAAGGGGGAGCTACAAGCCAGAAAATGAGAAAAAATTGACAAGATCGATTTTTTTTAAGAACACTGCAACTTTTTCTAAGAACACTGCAACAACTTCATCTAAGAATAAAAATAAATAAAGAACTACCCACCACTGACCAGAAGTCAGGAATTGATGAAGTAAAATGTAAACCGAAATACTTGAACTTTAAACACTTTCTCGAAATATGGTAATTTCCGACTATTTTTGCACCCCCCACTTTAACTTTGGTGGATTATGATGAATTTTCATGAGATTTTCTACATAACATATGGAAATCATGTTCTGTGCTCCTATGATGGATTTTGAACACATGTTCGATTGCTGAAGAGCTACAATGTTTTTTTTATTGTTGGAATTATAATTTAGTTACCATGGCAACCAGTGAACAAATCGAAAATTCCCATCATAGGAGCATTCGGTTTTGAACCCTTAACTTGCACTGAAAATATAAAGACATGAATTGAAATGAGTGTTGAGAAATGTTGGGGGGCATGTTGGAACCCCACAAAGGGAACTCCAACATCATGTAATTTATTCCGGCTTTCGACCATGTCATATACATTCAAACATAGAAAAATATTGTGAATTATTGAATGTAGTTTCTAAAAATATATGGTTTTATAGGGTTTCTTTCAATACATCTTCCATAATATGCAGTTACATTTGCCCATGAGTTTAGTGAATATCTGCATGTAGCCCCCCCCCCCCCCCCCCCCACCTTAAAGGGGCAGTAAGATCCATTTCCTCACTTTCGATATTTTATACTAAATCTTTAGTTTAACTGAAGTAGACAACGGACATCAGCATTTAAAAGTGAAATTTAAAGCATTTTTTATTTAAATCATCAGCATTTAAAGTGAAAAAATCGTAAGCACCGTATTTCCTCGAATAAGCGGCCCCCTCGAATAAGCGCCCCTGTAGACCTTGATTTTTTTAAATAAGCGCCCCCCTCGATTAAGCGCCTCCCTCCTCAAATAAGCGCCCCTCTCTACATACTAATTTAAATTACAACTCAATTTCCAGAAACAAACTTTCTTTTTTAATTGAAAGTCATTCACATTTATGTCCATGTGCCTGTACGTTTCTTTCGCTTTCACCAGCTCCACGTGTAACTTCTCTGCAATTCTTAAGTGTGCTGTTCTAGCGCCATATACACATGGAACGACTAATCCATTTTCGCGTTTCCTTGCACCAGTCACCTCTGCTATGAGGGAATTATTGTCTCTTGAAGTCAGGAAACATTTCACCAGAAAAGAAATTTCTATTGGAATATGTCCTACAAGTTCATACTCCTCTTCTCCATTGTCAGTCTTTGCTACTTTGTCTTTTTCTTTTGTTGAAGTTACCGCGTGCAGTTTCCGCGACTGACGATATATAAACAAACCGCAAATGTTCGTTTTTGTTGTTAAACTTTGGTTATCGTTAGATACTCTCTTGTATTTTTCTCGTTAGATACTCTCTTGTATTTTACTTGAAAAATGACTTTCTGAGTCTTGACATGATTTTGTATATTTTGTAATAAGCGCCCCATCTCGAATAAGCGCCCCCATCGAATAAGCGCCCCTCCTTTTAGTCTCAAAATTAATAGGCGCTTAATCGAGGAAATACGGTAAGTAAGTACAGGGGCGGATTAAGGACCCATGGGGCAAATTTAGATCGTGGGGCCCCAAACATCTGAAAGTTAGCAGGTTGCATCCCGGTCTCTGGGGCTGCGGTGCATGGGAACAGTTATCGCTTATCAGTTACAAATATAAATATTGACTGCTGAGTCTGGGGTTTATTTTAACAAAATAATTTCAGTTAAATCCGTAGGTATTACTGATCTATATGATTCTGTAAAATATTTCAAGATTTTTAATTTTTTAAATGATTTTTTGCTTTTGTGGTCTGTTTTTTTCCCTCAAAACTCGGAAGAATGAAACGGGAAGAGTAGATTAATATTAGTCCATCTGCGTACGTCATCTACTCCCAGTATTTCACTATTTTGTAACGTTAAGCTACGCCAACGGGCCAACTTTGACATTCGATACCCGAAAAGTATGGATCGCATTTATTTCATCTTTTTTGAAAATTGTTATTTAGATGACGAGCTTTGATTTTATTCGAAAATAGGAGATAGGCATTTTTCACTTCATAGACACTTTAACTCCATAACGAAAGACCGAAAATCTTTAAAATTTATCGAGATTGAATTGCTTCCCCAACAAATTTACAGCCGCCACTAATTTGGGCGATAAACATAAGGAAACTGAGACGAGCCCTCTCGCGACGTCATCTACTCCACATGTGAAGTTTGTTTTAGCATCGATTTGGTCTTCCGTCCATGTTGGGATAGGTAACAGACAAACATCTTTGTGAATTATTTCCGATTGCTTGATCTTCTTAGGGTTATAAGCCTACGGTACAAATCGTCATTTCGAGTAAGAAAACTATGCGAAGGAAAAGAGGTCTACACTATGAGCGAAGGTAAATTTGGTATGTTAAGAATTCAACTGTCTTATCTTAGAACAGATCTCACGCGAACAAAACATTTTTTTCTTTTTCGCGTACCTACAGCTAAAATCACACGATTTCGGATCATACTGCCTTTAATACTCACTAAAAAAATAACTATAATCACTTGACTTACATTAGTTCACAGTTTTGATTATCTAAATTGCGTCGGCGACACGGCAAACTTCTAACATCTTTATCAACCTAAAAATATAGATATAGATCGTTTATTAAAATATTACTAAACACTTATTGACCGAGCGGCAGATCTTTACGGAAAATTATCCTGCTTGTGATCTTTCAGGACGAAGGGCAAGATCATTTTGCCATAAAAACCGACCAAACGAGGTTAATAAGCCTTTTATTATATGGCTCTTTTAAATTTCTCACATTTCCTTGTTGTTTTCGTAATTTGTTAATCTTTTCAGCGGTTGCGTAATGACCGCTCAGGAACAAATCAGATTGCACAACAACGGCATTAACCCTATCTAGACTGGGGGGATCTCTAGAAATACATTGTGAGTATGGGCAGAAAAAATGGTGAAACAATATTGGGTAAAAAAAGGTATAGAGTATTCCGTAACACCTACTAACACTGAATTTCGATAAAAAATTGCCATTATAATAGAAACAATAAAAATAAGAACATATCGATTAAGATAAATCTATTTGTTGATATAATAACTTATGTACGTTAACAGAACAGTAAGAAATAATCCTGAGAAAAACCCTTTTTGGAACTGCTTCAAATCCGAATTTTTGACCGATGACGTCATAATGACGTCACAATTTGTTGCCATGACAACAAACATGTATCGTATATTCAGCGTTGCCATGCCATCAACCTGTGAAAATTTCATTGGCATACATCTAATAGCTTTGGAGATATAGCCCGCGAGAAGACCAAAAATGCCCTTCCTTGTATTTAAATTCGCTTTGTACTCATTTTCACTAAGCCTTAAGGCGGGGGGGGGGGGGGGGGGGGGGGGAGGGGTCTACCTGAACAGCCCAATTTTACAGTAATGTTAGTAAAATTGCAATAACAGAAAAGCATTTCACCTGAACCATGACAAACTATATATTATTTTAAAGCTAGATGAACAAGGAATCCGAAATTATAATTGGTTTAGCAATATGTCCCATTGAAACCTGACACCAGTCAATTAATTAGGCCACATGCTGTGAGTGACTACTGGCTGTTCAAGAAAAGATATCTTCCCACGTATTTATTAAAATTTGAAAATTATTTTTGTTTCTTATACAGAAAGTACAAAACTGTGGGATGAGCATAGGATTTAAAAAAATTTTAAAAACAACTTGAATTTGTTTACACCACTAGACAAGATGGAAAAATCTAACAGTTTTTAGACCATAAGATTAGTTCTATTAGTACTACAAAAAAATCCTATGCTTATCCCGAATAAAATGGTAAGATACATAAATCCTGAAAATTTTATGTCAATTGGTTAAATCGTTCCAAAGATATCCTTTCTCAAAGTATAAAAAGTGAAATCCCGGATAAATGGCTTTAAAGTTTATAGTCGAGAACAAAGGTCAAATTATGGTCCAAGTATGGCAGAAGCGATGTTGTTTGGCAAGGGTTTCAATTCAATGTTGAGATGAAGAGCGGCAATGATGTTTTTCTTCATTGTATATACTGCTTTGCCCGTATAACCTTAGTCCTATTTACATTAAGCCCCCAAACCAGTGAATCCACTATATCGCATAACATGAAGTGATGAAGTACTGTACGTACCCAGATTGAAATTTTAAATTGTTATGCCTGTGCAATTAGGTTTCGTATAATATACATATTTTTAGCCCCGCAGTTGCACCTACAAAAATAAAACTAGCAGCCCCTGGATTTCGAGTATAGCTACGAGTCACGTGAACAGTCGTTGGACATATTTGAAATTGTGTATTTCGGTTTGAGTTAGCGAGAGATGTTTTGCAACGGGCGGACGCTTTTGATGCGAATCAAACTGCTTTTAATTTAGTAGGGCTAAGTTTCCACATTGCCGTGTTTCACAGTTGGCGAGGACATCATTAAGACCAATGACCCGATCCCTGGTCCTGTAAAAGAATATACGGGATCCTCTGGCTTTGTTGCTAACGAGGGAGGCTGTGACGGTAGGAAACTAGTAGCGTCCGCCATTGTTGTGAAACATAAACACGACCCTAGAGCCGAAAGTGTAGAAGAAAATATTTTTTTAAAACTTAGAATGATGAGTTAAAGTGTGCAATCTTTCGCTTAAGGTGTATTTGGAGTTCCCTTTTGGACTTCCGGTTTTAGAGTTCCTAGTTGTTAAAATTAGGCTACGGCTCATGTCAAAATTTTTGATGGTATAATGCCTTTAATATAGGTTTTAGTTTCCCCGGCTTAGAGTGGTCATGTACACGACATGTATTTATGCATATTAACAATGAACTAGTACTGTCTATACACTAATAACAACCACGGGCTGTGCCCTCAATTCGAGCGCCAATTTGCATGTCCCTTTCACCTTCTTCTCCGATTTAAAACAACAACATGATTGACGGATTTGACGCTATAAAAAATACTTGCAAAAAATCTATAAAAAGTAACTGTATCACTTCGTGATGTCGATCAGTGATTTGGTATTCAAGTCGAAAGTTTTGAAGATGAGATATTACAAAATCGATCCGTATGAACGTAAACAGTGCAACGGTGTGAACTGTTTCGCACGAGACTAGACATTCTCTTTAAACTCGAAGCAAACCAGTCTACGCCGCTAGCTTGCTAAATTTCAAAAATGATAATGGCAATTCAAGCCAAAGAAGAAACGGGTCCTTGTTCCCCCTGACAAATATATTCCACCGAAAATTATGTAAACAGAGATACAGTTGTCGTTAAATCGTCCCCAATCGAAACTTGTCGCAAACGAATGACTTAGACTCCTGATATTCAAATTAAAAGTGACACGTATATACATTTGCCTGACCATTCCTTGACGTTTTCCATGTCTGAATGTAAGGGTTCATTTTTGCCATCGCAACTATCTACTACCTTGGTTACCATCACAAAGCATAACAAAAGTATAAAAGAGTATTTTCTTGGCTGCACTTTTGCATGCTACAATAAAAACAATACACCATTTCCCAGGAAACAGAACCAGTTTTGGCCAGAAAACAACCGAAAAAGTAGATCAAGTAGATCATAAAGTTTTGTTTTGTGTTTCTGGGGGGTGAAATGCGCAAGAAAACAAAAAAATGCTAAATGCGTTGCTATGGAAACTAAGTCACTAGGTAGATAAAAATGCTTATAAACAGATATCTACAACGCCTACTGCTCCAACGAATACGGAATTAGAAACAATGGCGAACAAGTTATTGGAGGCATTCATTGCTCCCTGGAACGATCGCCAACCAACTGCGTCAACAGTCAGTGAACTGGCTGATGGACTTGATGACCGATGCCCGCCTTTACCTAATATTGGGCAAGTAAAAGTCATACTAAAACACCTTAATTCTAGAAAAGCAACCGGAGCAGACGGTATACCCGCGTGGCTTCTAAAACGCTTTCACGAGGAACTGGCGCCTGTTATACATGACATTATCTGCGCCAGTATTCTGCAATGTAAATACCCACGCGCTCATCAGTCCTGTGCCAAAGGTGAATAATCCTACGGACATAAATACGGACTTTAGGCAGATTTCAATACTTCCACAAGTGGTTAAAGTACTTGAGAAGATACAACTAAAACTCAATAATGGAGATCTTCAAATTAACGCTTCACAGCATGCATTCACTGACGGTAGATCCACAGTTACAGCACTGACTAGCATCACACAAGATTGGTACAACGCAACAGACCTAGGTAGCCCATATGGCGGTGTGCATGCGGTCTTTGTGGATTTCCGAAAAGCCTTTGATCTGGTTGATCATGGGATTCTGCTAACAAAGTTGGCTGGCATGGGAGTAAGTAAGTCTTTTTGGTTATGGTGCCAGAACTATCTGATTGGCAGAACACAACAGGTGAAGCTCCCAGGTGTTCTCTCTAAACCTTCTTCCAGTATTTAAAGCTTCATAAAAGTTGAAAACATTTTTTTTGCCTCTGAGGTAAAAATTTAGGTAGACCCCCGCCTTAAATGCGCGCGATTGAATTTCGCGCACGCTGAACACGATATGTTAGCTCAGTTTTAATTTCGCGCACCTTAGAGCTGCGCGAATTCTAATACCACGCAAATATTAATACAAGTAAGGTATTACTTTACAGTAAAAAAATTTTTAAGAGGCTTTACAATGAATTGACGAAAATTTACAAATAGAAACGCTAACTAAGAAAACTAAATTCCACTAAAGTTAAGAGATTAACGAAATACACATGAATTGGAGTTTATAAAAGTTTTTTTGAAATGGTTTATTTTGCAAAATGTTGGATTAAATGTTTTGTTTAGTTTAGTAGATTTTCCAAATAAAGAAAATTACAACATTGATACAACCAAAAAAACAAAGAAACAATAAGTAACTAATAAATATAATATGGCAGGTTATCCGCAACAGCAGAGCCAATTACTGCGGACCTTAAAAATGGCCTTACACGTCTTAAATTTACTTTCTGTGTATTAATACAATCTATCTCAAATTAACAGCAACAGTTGTGCCAGTGTGGTTTTTAGTCTGTATAGGTTGATACAGTATGTAGAACATTTTATTATAACATTCTGACCAACTTCTACTGACCATCTTAACATAGAATATACATACATGCTTTGGGAATAAATACTGAGAATAAATAGATGAAGTACACTAAATTGAAAATACAGTAACAATACCTCAGATGAGAATCCAAATTCCGACCAATCATAGGAAATTACCTCACATCCATGGCTCCTACAGCGAGCCAAATAAAACGATGTACTATTATTTTGGTTAAATTTATGACAAGTCAGTTATATGTATAAATGTATGACAAGTCAGAAACAAATACTAAGGAAACAAATATTTTTTAATATTTAGTCCTCCATGTGACCCAGTTCACCAGCAAATTTCCTACAGGTTTTCATTGGGTATCAAAACTCATGCATGTGATGTGGTATACGCAGGCCCGGATTAGCCCACAGTTCTGGTGGGCCCTGGCCCCACCAAATCGACGAAATCGCACAAACAAATCGGACAAGCATGGCAAATAAGTGCAAATTACTGTAAAACCCTATTAATTTCTAAACAAATTGTAAATTTTGGTACAAAAAAGGTTAGGTCGTTTTCTAACCATGAAAATTCTGTAAAATCTTCCCCCAGAACGCAGGAAATGGCATTTCAGAGACTCTAGATTTCAAAATTTTCCAGGGGGCATGCCCCCGGACCTTCCTAGAGGTCGCGCGCCATCGGCGCTCGATTTCGCGTCTTTGGCGCTCGTCTCCAACCCTCCTATTTAAGGCCCCATCGTAAATTTGGCTCAGGGCCTCATCGTGTGCTAATCCGGCCCTGGGTATACTTCATAAGATGACTACGATAATTCATGAATTAGTAATGAGTTTTCGAAGTAATAGTTCAAACATGAGACGGAAGACTTTACCGGGATTTCAAAGTCCGAGTGCCTATTGAGAATGCTCGCCGAAGGCGAGTATTTTTAATGCACGAGGGCTTTGAAATCCCGGTAAAGTCTGACGTCGAGTGTTTGAACTGACTTCTCAAACATAGTAATTTTCACATTTTCAAAGTCGTAGGTCTAGGACATTGAAATATTTCAAAATGTCATCACGTGATGGAACTTCCTCCGGTTTCAAAACACTAATTAAACAATAATTTATTTTGTTTTTGGTTCATGAATTATTAATGAGTTTTCGAACACATTGCCTTGGCCAATTACTTTCAGAGTTGTTGTTGGTAAGATCTCAATTGCTATGTCTGCAAAAACTATGCTAGGAAAATAGTGCTACCAGCTGTTCACTTTCGACCACTGCATGCTTTCGATGAACATGTCTTATTTGTGGGAAAATTTGAGAACTGCTTTTCAAATTCCCTTTTGTCTACTTTATGAACTAAAAGTTTAACACGATTTTTATTTCCGGTAGTGTGACGTCCAAATTCTGGACGCTTGACACAGGCCAGTGAATGGATTTGTGTCAGGCCTTCTTTTTCTCTCTCTCCCCTCCCCTCTCTTTCCTCTTCCCCCTCCCTTATTAGGCAAGCAATGTTTGATTTGATGGTTTCTATCTATGTGGCAAGTTTCACATGATTTGGTGAAAGAGATAAACTGGATTACACAGTAAATAAAAATGTTGTGTCAAGGTTTTTACGTCATCTCCAGAACGCAGTGAGATATAGATGTGTGTTAAATGACTAGATGTGTGAAGTTGATCGTCCAGGTTGTTGTAGTCTTGAGAAAGACTATTATTGTTGGTGCAGACTGAGGTGAGGCCTTCGAAACATCAGTCACCAACAATAGTCTTTCTCAAGACTACAACAACCTGGACGATCAACTTCACACATCTAATGATACTCCTAGGTTCAAACCATTTACTTTATTACGATCTTATGGACGACAGAGCGAACGACTTGCCAACAATTACATCCGTTACGCAAGCAACATCAGACGTATACGCCAAGAACTCTGGTTCAACCACCGCTGCAAAGACAAGGCTCAAAATAACGACCAGTCAACGGACAATGACCGGCCAAAAATGCCTCTTGACCGGTCACTTTTTTACCTCACTGGTCATTTTGACCGGTCGACACATTTTTATGTCTTCCGATAAATTTTAAATCGTTTTTTCTCTTCGGCATATCTGCTGAAATCTTGTCAGAGAAAGACTGTATATTTCAAGGCGAGTACGCAATTTCACTGTAAGTACGTCAAGTTACGTACGAAAAAAACATTGTTTGTTCTTGTCCAAAACGTAAATATATGCTGGTTGCAGTTGAAAGGTTTCGATTTTCTTTCGGAGGAAGGAGGTGAGCAGAGTGACGACGAGGAAGCAATGGAGGAGGGTAGTGACGTCGAGGGTACAGACTCAGTCAAGCAAGATAAAATTTATACACAATTGACAAGAATAACGCTTTGGTTTCTTTTGCGTTTTTGGTATTTGTTAATTGGTAATAATTATTTAGGTAGGCGAGTCGTTTGAGGCTAAATATAGTAAGTGCAGGGATGAAAAATTTAACTCTGTCAAAGACTACCTGTATAATGAGTGGAGTTTATTACTCAATATTAAGATTATATCTATATATAATCAACGATGATAACGTTGCCTGTTCACTTTTACAATGTGATTGCTAACGTCTTGAGCGTTTAAAACATGAAACAACAAAAGCGATGTCTCGAAACAAATTCGTTATCATTTGTTTCACTGTAAGTGTATGCGTATTAATGACTGGTCAAAAACAGATTTTGACCGAGCTTTAGAATCAATATAATTTTTAGAATCCGTTATTTTGAGCCCTGAAGGATCATCATGGTCTCGTACCAGCAGGACTAAGAGTTAGGTCCCCGCTGAATACTAAAGAGGCTATACAGATCGTCCCGTCCACCTGTAGACGACTGATCCGTGCGCGGATAAACGACTGCCAAAATTGACCCTGAAGATGACCGCCGCTGAGGCCGTCGAAACGTCAGTCACCAACAATAGTCTTTCTCAAGACTACAACAACCTGGACTACAAAACTTCACACATCTAATGATATTCCTAGGTTCAAACCATTTACTGTGTTGAATGACATTGTCCCTTACTTTAAAGAGTTCATTCCAATAAGACAAACTCAATTTTCATTAATTCATATACACTTTTAAGTTTCGTTTTTACTTGCTGTATAATAATCGTTGGTTGCTCTGAACCCAATTTCAGCGATGAGAAATCGCCCTCGGAATGTTCTGTGGCTGTTCTACCAACTTCCATTGCCATCAGATATCAAGCATTTTCATGGGTGCGATTCGTTGACGTAGCAAATGTTAGTTTGTCACACGAAACGAGAACCGTAAACGCAACTCTGGAACATTCACCAAGACAGATCGATACGCGAAATAGCGCTTCAATTTAGAATGTGACTGTGCGCTTTTTTGCCGTCGACAGTTTGTCTCACAACGAATGTTCTCTGTATTAACGTTAAAATGTTTTGATAGAATTTTCAATTACTAGCAAAAAACAAGACCTAGGAAATGCAATCAGCGTAGTCAGCGGTCAGCTTTTTGCATTAACATCCAATCAAGTATGACAGCCCAATTCTAGTGTTGTAGCGCATCCGTGTAACACTCAATTACAAGTCCCACAACCTTAGTCTTTTCTCATGAGTCTACTAATTAAGCACTTCAAATAGGGTAGCAAATGGCTGCGGTCTAGGGGTGAGGGAAATACAGCTGGGGGGGGGGGGGGGGGGGGGGGGGGTAAGGAAGACACTTAATAGCGGGAGGTTAGGGTTAGAAAACTCATCAGGCGGGGGTTGGGCTTAGGATCTAAGTTGTTTTGGGGTTAGCGGTTTTATAATGAATATCATCATACGAAATGAGTCCTGATTCCTCATATCGAAGTTCTGTGTTAAAGGGGAACTGTACCCAAAAAATAAATTACTTTTAAATAAAAGGCATTTAAGTATGATTGTTTAGAAATATTAATAGTTTTACGGTATCTGCGGTCATGCGCACATCTAGAGAGCATGAAGCGGTGTAGGGCCAGAGTGCTAAAACTACCACAGGGGTAGTGGGCGTTGCATTATCGCTAAAGGACACCTACACCAACTTCACAGAGTGCTCAACAACATCGAAGTGAAGGAGCGTAATAGTACAATATCTACAGACACGTGTTTCGCTATTCCACAGCTCATCAGTGTAGCTTGGTACGATCTAGATATGGGCATGAGAACCAATCATACACAAACGATTGCCAGTGACAACCGCTTGTGGGACAAACAGCGGTCATGCGCACATCTAGAGAGCGTGAAGCGGTGTGGGGCCAGAGTGCACAACCCTACAACATACCTCATTTCTTCTAACAATTTCACATAACTGGAATCAAGACTTGATAAATAGTCAATTGGGATACCAGTTTCACACTCCTACATAAAACAATTCATGAAAATTAGGGGCATTATCTACCAGTATGGAATGCAGAATATTTGCTTCTGATTACCCTTTGGCTACTGTAACTAATGGTGCAGAACTGAGAAATCTGGATTCAGGGTTTAAGCTAGGGCAAAAAATTCCGCGTTAAACGCAGTTTTCCCACTAACCCTGAAGTTGAAATTTCCCAATTAGAATCTGAAAATAGGCGGGTGGCAAGTCGTTTTTATACGAAATTATACAGCTGCTCGAACATGTTCCGGACGCTTAGGTTGCGATTAGAGGAAGTGACGTCAAAGACTCAACACATGACTAGTTGTGCATGAATATAAAGCTACTTGGGGAAAACTTTCTATTGTAACTTGTCGTATAATTTCCATAAAGCTTTGTCACGTGTTGAGTCTCTGACGTCACAATCACATACTCTGCTATGGAATCGTGGGCTCGTCTGGAACAAGTTTTGAGCAATGGCGGACAAAATTTGGGTGACTTTGGTTAAATTTCTTGTGATAGAATGTTTGTTGTTCATTTTTTGGCAAATGCGAACATTTATTAACCTAAAATGATGTTCTGTAACAAAAATGCCATTTCGTCGCAGGGGCACTTTAAAGTTTCTCAAAAAAGTAACGATTACTTGTAACTAGTTAATACTTAATTATAACAAAGTTACTCTATCACTGTATACTATAAATTCATAATAATCTTACCCTTCCTCTAGCATTAATTCTTTTTTGACATTCTTCAGGGGCAGCATTTAAATATATTACCATATCTGGGAATGGGACTAAATTTAAAACATGCTTTCGTAGATGGCAATAACGTTGATATCCTACAAAAATAACCAATTAATAGCCATTTATATAAGACATATATATGTTAAATTAAATTTTCTAAGATCAAGTTGAACAATAGTTATATGGTTAAAATATAACAATACTTTTAAAATTTTACTGATCTATTCATGCAGTCCCAGAAAATATTCCACCACGGAATACAACTTGTATTCTGTGTATTGTGGAATATTCCACCACGGAATACAACTTATATTCTGTGTAAAGTAAATGGTTTGAACCTAGGAGTATCATTAGATGTGTGAAGTTGATCGTCCAGGTTGTTGTAACGCAACACCAACTCACATTGATTATGACACAAACAACCGATGAGGAACAATATTGGCACACGCTTAACGCTTAACGCATGACGCAACACCCACTCACACTAATTATGACACAAACAAACTATGACGTAATGAACCAGACGTATATATATAGGCAAACCTGACAAACACGCTTTGCTCGACTCTGAAGATGACCGCCGAAACGTCAGTCACCAACAACAGTCTTTCTCAAGACTACAACAACCTGGGCGATCAACTTCACATACTGTATCTAATCTTGTATTCTGTGTATTGTGGAACATTTCCACCACGGAATTCAACTTGTCTAGGAATCCCCCACCCTCCCGTAATTTCCGTTTTGGGATTCAAACATTGTCATCGATGCCCTCACCCCTTGATAATCTGACTTTGTCAAAGCATTCAAATCATGATCTCCCAAAATGTTTGAACTGCATGGGGAAAAAATAAACAATATATGTACTTCAAGCGTTGGAACGGTTTACTTCAAGCACTCAAACAGTTTACTTCAGGTGCTCAAACAGTTTATTTCAAGCGCTCGCACAGTTTGCTACAAGCGCTCACACAGTTTGCTACAAGTGCTCAAAAATGGTGAACAAAAACAGGAAAACTATATTGTCTGTCTGCATTGGATGTTTTCAACGCCATCTGAAAAATTAGCTCCACTTTGACCACCTTCGGAATTTCCAGTGCCTTCCATGGTGGGGCAAATGATATTTTCTGGAACTTCACATTATCCCAATTGATGGTACCAAATATGTGGCGGCTGTACATTTTACTACTGACAATGAATTCCATTCTTAAATTAGGATTAGCTATGATAACAAACAACTACCAGTACTGTAGACATTGTTTAACTTGATAACATGAATTTAGAAGGTAATTAAGAGATTCTTTCTTACCAAATTGATAGTTTTGAAACCCTATCTACCGTGAGATACAATACGATTACTGTGCACAAAGAATAATAAAGGTTTGAAGTTTTGTTGCATGGTTTGTATATAGTCTGTATGTTGTTTTTGTCTTGACAAAGACTGTTGTTGGTGACTGAAGTGGGCCTCAGTCTCACATGAGTAATCTTCACTAGACAATGAGCACTAATGAGGCTATCAAAACATTAACCAATAACAGTTGTTTCTCATGACTACAAGCCAATAAAAAAATTTAGGAAAAAAAATAAAAATAATTATTATAAGGAAATAATATTTTTTTAAAGGAAATAATTATTTTCGTTGTACCTGTCAGAATGACCAGTACAAATAAATTGTACCTGTCACCGTCTCCAACTTTGCGCAATATGTCTCACAATTTAGCGCAATGTCTCACAACTTAATGCAATGTCTCACAACTTAGCGCAATGTCTCACAACATAGGGCAATGTCTCATAATATTACGCTATGTCTCCAAACTTAGCATGTCTCCAAATTTAGCGCAATTGTCTCAAAACTTAGCGTAATGTCTCTCATCTGAGGTTGTACAATACGAAATCTAAACGCAGTCCATTCAAGACAAAAATATTTTACTTTCACAAAAAGTTGAGTATTATCTTCGGACAAGATGAGCATCGGACAAAATGACAGACACACTTAATCTTGTCAAATCTCTAGAAATGGGATACTTGGACCAGACAATGTCCGTGACCGGCTGCTAATATCGTGGTTTGCTACGGTGGATGACCAACTTGTACTGAGACTCTAGTCTTAGATCCAAACCATTTGACACAAAGGTCATACATGTGGTGAAATGTACAAATCACCATCTTAATTGGTATCTTTTTTGGTACAGTACAATTGAGTTGATATATGTACAGTATGTTTTATATTGCTAAATTTTTACACTCACCTTCACTGGATATACAACCATCTGAGTGAATAACTGATGCAAACACGTGATCACTGAACAACGAGCGATCTAGTACCACACCTTGACCTAAAATAATGTACATTACATATTAGTTCACAAGTGAACACAAATATACATATACTCTAAAACAACTTCCATACACTATTCATCTCACCCGGCCAGAAGCCCACCGCCAATTGAGCCTCATCAGACTAATTTACTAAATGAGACTCATGTTAAGTTGTCGCTATACAGTCAGGGGCGGATTAAGGACCCCTGGGGCAAATTTAGATTGTGGGGCCCCAAACATCTGAAAGTTAGCACCCCGGTATCTGGGGCTGCCGTGCATGGGAACAGTTATCGCTTATCAGTTGCTAATATAAATATTGACTGCTGCTCTGGGGTTTATTTTAACAAAATAATTTTTGTTGTTTATTTTGTGAAGTTAAATCCGTAGGTACACTGTATTAGACATAGGCATGTGTTACCCTTAGTGTTAGGGTTAGTCAACTCCAGTTGTGAAGCTAACTTGTTACACCGACACAGATGCCAGCAAAGAACTCAACATGTTTCGCCTTTTCGTCAAACAGGGACTCGCACCCACTTTCCCAAATGTTGAGAACACTCTGCGAATTTATTTATGGTTTCTTACTATAGTGGCGAACGTACGTTTTCAAGCCTAAAGCTTATTAAGAATGAGCTGCGCTCAACAATGGCGCAAAAGAGGATGAGCGTACCTTCCCTAATGTCCATCGAAAGCGACATCCTTCGGAAAATTTACTTTACCTGTGTAGTTGAAGATTTCGCTCTTAAAAATCCCACAAAATAAACGTCTGAAAGTTACTTTGTGTCTCGGCGCAACTGTTAGTACTATGATCTATATAATGATTCTGCAAAATATTTTAAGATTTTTAATTTTTTAAATGATTTTTTGCTTTTGTGGTCTGTTTTTTCCCTGCGTTTCAAATTTGAGCGGGGCCCTCAGGAGCTCGGGGCCCTGGGGCACGTGCCCCACTTGCCCCTTGGTTAATCCGCCCCTGTATACAGTACATGTTATGAATTACAGTACTATGAAATTACTAGTCCGATGGTTATATTAATCACTGCACGGGATGGTAAAATGACTGCCCAAGACAAACTGGTTACTTTCATGCCACAATTAGTGATTTTTTCAACCTATAGTCGAGGAGATTATACATAACGTAGCACCACCACTACACAAAAGATTTGACCCTAGATTATTGCTAGGTCATTCATACTCACAAATTGTGGGCCTGCTACACATTAACGGTGCGCCGTACCGGGGCCCATCAGGTAAGCTGCCTCTTTTTATTAATGGTGCTATTATTAATAATATTTTCTTAAAAATAATGGATACACTAGTGATTTGTGGTCTTTAGATTTTACTCAAAAGTGCTCTCAAAATGCAGGAAATGACATTTCATGCAGAGACCCTAAATTAAAACATTTTCCGGCGGAGAATCCCCCCCCCCCCGGACCCCTTACATACGTCGTCACTTTGTCGGAGGGACCCACATTTTTTTCTCGCACCGGGGCCCACGCCAACGTAGTGCCGGCACTGGATTACCCACTGGTGCTTTGGTTAGTATTTACATTAACATTCACACAAACGTTTTCAACAATATCTCCAGAACGTTTCAACCAAATGAAATTTGGACAGGAGTTGTCCAATGAATTGATGATTGTTTGATATTAGTGAGAATTTCAAAGGATTTCTATCCAAAATTTATTCTGAGTGTTCATTATTTATGGCTAAGCTAATTTTTTGTCAGTTAAAGGTTGGGTAAAAAAATTTAAAGGTTTTGTTGCATTATAAATATCGGGTAATATCGGGTAAAACAAAAGAAATAAAATAATATAAATCAGTGTTTAATGTCTATAAAAGTGATACAATAGACCTCTTTCATAATGGCGGCCAGTCTAAATATTCTTTTATATGCATGCAAATTAGCCTTTCTGGCCTCGTTACAAAGCGAAGATTCTTTGGAATTTTGACACACGAACGAGGTCAGAAAGGCGAATTTAAATGAATATAAAAGAATATTTAATTTGGGTGCCATTATGAAAGAGGTCTATATTGTTTGTTCAAAGACATTGTCAGGTAAAACCTCTTGTTAAATAATATTTTAGATAGACATATTTTCATGTTTATAAACAGTAACACAAACTTTAACTTCCTTAGAATATTGTAATGATCTCATACTATATGAGCCAAGGACGAGACAGTAGGCAAAGGCCGTATAACATATATGATATACATGTATGCACTAGAACATGTATATGCATGTATATGCTAGAAGAAAAATTCAGTGTTTGAAAGGTTGGTTAAAACCTTTGTTTTGGTTTCAACTTGTTTCTCTTCGGTACCAACCCCTGTCATAAATAATGAACACTCTCTAAATAAGTAAAGGAATGCTCTACTTACTTAAGGAAGAATGCTCTTGTTAATGTATACACTGATGTAGTGAATGTGGGAGAGCTTGGAGTAGACAGACGATACGTCGCTCTTCATCTGAGTCTCGGTGGCTCAATAGAGCGTCTCGCCGGCAATCAGAAGGTTACAGGTTCGATTCCTGTACGGGACTCAGAATTATTTTTCTGAGGATAGGAGCTTGACGATCGCCCGTGTATCGTCTGTCTACTGCAAGCTCTCCCACATTACAGCAGTGTGCACATTAACACATCCAAACATTACCGATATATAGTGACTGCCGCATAGGCAGTACATATATCAATCGAACAAATACATAAAAAAAAGTTAGGATCCCTATTTATATACCCTCATAGAACCGACGATAACGTTATCTATTAACAAAAAGCAAATAAGCTTCTGGTAATAAACCACCGTCATCGCGAATCGCGATGAATCGCATTGAATCAATGGGGCGTTGGCGCTATTGATATGCCAAGCCTCCACACAACGTCTCTAATGGTACCGCGGATTAGTGGTAATAATTTTGGAATTTTCCCATGCAATATCATGGCAGGTTACGCACGCGTGCTCCGACAAAGCAGAATTTTCCTTTTTTGAAAAGAAAACAGCCTTTTGGTGTTCTTTTAAACACGTACGAAACTGACGTTTAGTCAGACCGATGTACTCCTGATCACAGTCATTGCAATGAATCACGATGACGGTGGTTTATTACCAGAAGCTTATTTGCATATTGTTATAGTAGACAACGTCATCATCGGTTGAGGGTATAAATAGGGATCCTAACTTTACAACGATCACCCCTGATAAAGACACTAGATTGGAGTGTCGAAACGTTGGGAAATGGACAGTAACTTTTAAAGTTACGTTCAAAAACTGTTTAAAGCCAGAGTAGCGTCAAACAATGTCTGATTTATCACCTGGTTGCGTTGGGAAATTATTTGTTGGGAAGAATGGCTGCAATCGTAAATCAAGTTAATAAGACTTTAGTGGCACGTGGAAGAACGGTAAGAGGAAGCTTGAACCAGACGCTAAATTGGTATTGGCAGGTGCTTTGAAGATAGCAAGGACCGGTTGGTCTTAAGAACCGGAGCATGTCATATCCACCATCTGAAGTCTGAGCACGAGGAAGCAGACACAAGAATGACTCTCCATGCTGAAGACTGCTAACATGCTCATCGCCGGATTCAGTCTCCCGACACTGATGTTGCTGTCCTTTGTGTTTATGCATATCACGATATGGGATACGACCAGCTGTGGTTCCGCACTGGGGTAAATGACAAGCTTCGTTTTCTACCAATACATCGTCTCTCCGAGAAGCTCGGGGAAGATCTCTGTAAGATTCTTTCGGCTTTGCACACCCTCACGGGATGTGATACGACAAGTGGCCTTTACCAGATTGAAACGGAATGCATGGAAGGCACTGGTGAAGAACAACGATACATACTGTACACCCATTTATCAGGCTTAGAAGAAGAGGTACCATTACAACCAGAAGCTGCTAGATCGGCAGAGGCCTTCAAAGTTCTCTACACGCTCCCGCATCAAAAGGAACAACAGTATAGATAACGTAAGGTAAGGTGGTATCGTTAGTTATATGCATGTATTTGGATCTCTTGTGATTTGTATTTAGAAAAATGTTAGATTGTTTTATATTCTTTAAGGAGAAAGACACGTGAATTGATAGGTACTGGGTGTTTTGTGAGAAAAAGCAGAGAAACGACGGTCTTCCCTAACGTCGGATAGCATTCAACTGCACATTAAGCATGCTAATTACCAGGCGATGATTTCGAGACGATGTCTACAAGCGTTACATGCAGGACATTGTATCACCGGTTGGCAATGGAAGGGAACTGGAAGATGGTTGTCTGAAGCCTTGTTTAATTTTCACAAGATGCAGCACCTAAACGGCTAATAGAGCTAACAGCTTGCAAATGCCAGAAGTCCGCATGCAAGTCTGCTTCCTGCGTATGTAGAGTGAACGACATGTCACGCACAGAAGTCTGTGGGTGGTCTATGAATGCAAGAACCCACACACAATGGAAACTGTATCAGATGATAATAGTGATGATGAGGAATAAGTGGATAAATTACACCGGAACATTTTATAAACATGTGGTGTTTTTTTTTGTATTCGTAAATTACAATTTCAGACATAAAACCTTATCTTTCGTCCAATTTGTTACCAAAAAAAAGCACAGAATTTTTCCTTAACTCCTTAGCAACCGTTGCCATGGAACCGTCTTCAAAATTGGTCTCCCAAATTTACATCTCCTGTCCAAATTTCATTTGGTTGAAACGTTCTGGAGATATTGTTGAAAACGTAAGTACTGTACAAACCAAAGCACTAATAGTGCTTTTTACTATCCAGCCGGATACTGGATATTTTCGTATACAAGTCCTTCTTTTCAGGTAGAATAGTTGAATAAACTAGTTTTTAGCTATAACCTGCATTGTGACCAAAATTTGATTAAATGTATTGAAAATCACTAACCATGATGCTTCAATTCAAGTTTGTCTGCCGTTATACTGTAGTACCAATAACAATATTATAACTGCAGTCTCAAATAGTACTGTAGTTTGCAAGTATAAATATATGAAAAATTGAAAATGAAATGATTAATCCAACTTGGTCTAATGAGTAATGGTCTCTATAAACACGTGTAAAAGATAAAAAGATATATATGAAATTATAATTTATTAAAGGTGCCGTCAAGTCCGTTTTGCGCATGTCCACGTTTATGTTTACATCGTTTGTTTACATTGCGTTATATAAACATTGAACATGAAGTATTGCGGATTTGTTTTCCACGCTTGAGCTTTTCCGTATAAAAAGCGTGTTATAAGAAGCTGTTCTGTTCCTAAATGTGCATAATATATCAAACTACCACTCGCGCCTTCGCCACCTTTGACGAATACTCGGTTTCGAACCGTCGCAAATCTATTCTGTTAACGTTTGTTGACATACATGCATCCACGTTTGAAATATCACACATGCGCATAACGGACTTGACGGCACCTTTAAGCTTTGTATGAAATAGATTAATAGATCTTATCAGTCATAAATGTAACAAACTGAAGTGGCATTATAGAAACGTGTTAAGTTGTTAACTGTTGTGAGCGACTTTATGTTGAACTATATTGTTACTAAATTTCATTTAAACCGAACTTCGTTCTTTGCAAGTCGATATCTTTTATCTGCTTATAAGAAGATAATGCACCATAACCAACAATACTGGAACAGTAAATAAGCTCAATATTGCTGTTTTGTTGTATTGATGTCTATTTTTATTATATTTGAACTAACACAAATTCAATACGACTTGGCAAACTGTCAAAAACAAATTATCTGAGTATCCGGCTGGATAATAGAAATTAGATAAAATAGGCCAGATACTGTACTAAATCTGGAGCACCCCTACACAACACCATCCACTCCCCCTCAAAATCAATGTGTTGTATGCGACTGACCCCACAATTTGTGAGTACGAATGAGCTTTATGACCTTGGTTATTTTTCAACCCAGGCAGTCATTTTACTGTCCTGGGCATGATGGGCATTAATTAGTACATGTAGGATATAATGAGGGCATGAGATACTGTACATGTATGTGGTATCCCACTTAAAAATTGTCCATGGGATACTAGATTTTGATTTTGGATACATGTAATGTAGATGTAATAAGTTTGATATCCAGATGGGATTCCAATATAACAATTTTTGAATTGGCCGGGATATGGTGAAAGATTGTTGAGCAGCTGCTATCCCGATTCATAGCCATCATTCTTCTCACAATAATGATATCCATGGTGCCATCTTTTAGAATCTCCGCATTTTTAGAAGTCCAAACATTTTGGTGGAAAATTTGACAAAATAGTGATGTTTGACTGCCCTATGCTCGATAATCCCTGTATTTTTTTTATGTTGTGCAAATTAGTCTGGTGCTTATTTTTGGTTATTTTTATTTGTTTGGAGGATTACTGGATTCTAAGTCAGCAGAATATCACTTGGATACTGCTGAAAAATTCAAATCTCATGCCCTGGATATAATATGAAAAGGAAAAATAATAGAACTTCAATGTGTTGAAAAATACTTTTAAAGAGTACTTATTGTACTGTATGTATGTTCGTGGACGATGTTTTGGACAATGTGCCCTTCGTCAAGTCAGATGGACACCGTCCGAAACATCGTCAATGAATATACATACTGTAAGTACCCTCACTTAAGTATTTTTCAACACATTGAAGTTCTCATATTTCATATACTGTATATAGCAGCTTTCGTATATAAATATTTATTCTTATTAATTAGTAGGACCCTTAGTCAGATGCTCTAACCAATTGAGCTGCCAGCACTCTCTCTAGTTGGAATGTCCAGCTACTAATCAGTACACTGGTTCGATTAGCTGGATTGGACTCAATGGATGATCAGCTTGTATTCAGTAACAACTAGAGATGAGCCGATCACCAAAAATTGTCCAACCTGGCTGCTGCTAGACTCTGCAATTTCCCAATTTACACAAGAATCTTATTTAATACATCTGTCGCACTTATTTATAGACCAAAAAAGATATGTTGTTAGTGCTTAAATTGCATTAAATAACTTGTTTCCACGTCAGATGCGGAAAAAATGGCATCTGATCTTGGACAATTTGCAGCGGTTTTTGTGTGCATTATTGCAATTGAGAAGTGGCAAAAACAAGCAAACACAATTTTTTTAATAAGAAATATGCCAATTCATACATAATCGGCAAATGGCATTTTAAGTGTTAATAATTGGCCAATTATCGATTATCGAAAAACAGCCAATTATAATGGCCAATTAATTGGCTTAACTGATTAATCGGCTCATGATCTCTAATAACTGCAACAACTTAACAGAGACCATGCTGCAAATTCTTCATAATACTACTAACTTGCTGTATTTGAGTTGACAACTTTTAATAAGAAGTTGCCTTAGTAGGTATAAGTAGGTCAAAACCAACCTGATTTCATCCAGTGTTTCACAGCCCTCATGTACATCATACATCGCTGTCTAAACAACCATAGTTGCATTTTCAGCGCATATTTCTTCGGCTCCTCGTAGAATCTTGCCAAGTAAGGATTCCTCGAAGTGGGTTCAAGAAAGATACGGTAATTCAGCTTCCTTCCTAACTGGCAAGTAAGAGTTGTCTTCCCAACTCCAATGTTTCCTTCAACTATTACAATGGCCCCACTAGGTAAACTTATCTTTCCTGCTGTCTCAATACAAGGCATCACTTCATGGGAGGAAGAATGGCTTCTAGTTATCGAGTTGAATCCAATCATGTTGATTGTTCTGCGGTTGAATCTAGAAATAGAAAATTGTTTTACAGAGATTTTTGTGATATCTGGAATAATCAAGGTCGATCGAGGTAAGTGTTATCAGCCGAAGCCTGATACAGTAACACTTACTGAGACCTTGATTATCCAGATATCAGAAAAACCAAATCTAACAATTGTTTTAATTATATATTGCAGTCACTTCAAGTAATTTTTTGATTTCTTTTACAGTCGAAGACGAAAATCAAGCAGTCATATTGTTTTTGCTTGTGTGGAAAGCTACCGCTCATTCGGAAATCTCGCATTGCGGTGCAACCTACAGATTAGTGAATAATCTGCCAGCATATTATTCACTAATCTGTAGGTTGCACTGATTCACATAATTAACTGTACATGTGCTTAGCCAATGAGAAGAGAGGAAGTGACTACAATGTATAATAAATTGTGATTTGTCTGACATCGGATACCCACCAACATGGGTTTTTAAGAAGCATCAATATACAGCTATAAATATAAATTTAAAAATCTAATCCTAACCCTAAACTCAATGAATTATAAAAATTAAATGAACTTTAAACTCGGCAGGTTCCAAGTCAGTAGTGACAAGTGTACAACGCCACAAATGCTACTGTAGTCTATAATCAATGGCAACAAATAGTATTTAATCAATCTCAAAATTTAACCCATGTTGTCAAATCATGTTTTGGTAAAAGGATCCCATGTTGGACAGATATTTAGTTGTTTTATCACTCTTTTAGTTGAGCGGAATACCCCAACAGGGTAGAAGCCCCATTGATAGGGGTTTCCGAAAGGGTTGTTTAGTTATTATCCAAAAGTCTTATCATTTGCTGGTATTATTGCAAAGGCAGCATTTTCTCCTCAATTATTTTTAAGACCCTGAGTGGTGGTCCAACCCAGCATTTGAACTGCATCTGTCAGTGTCAGCTCATAGACATGTGTGGTAACCACTAGACTACAGCAGCTGGTTACAAACTTCCAACAATATATGCCATGTTTACACTGCAAATCTAGGACCAGCATGGGGAAGGCTCAGACTAGGTCAAACATGCTTACACTGCACAAGGTCAGGCCTACCCAACAGTTGAAGTAAGCTAAGATTTTACTAGTATGACAGACTGACACATGTTCAGGGGCATAGAAAGCAAGTTTAAGTTGTGGGAGCACATGAACTCTCAGGCACACAAATATATACTATTTGTCTATATATTCTTTGCTCAACAAGCCAACAAGGGTACTTTTCATGTTCAAAGAGTAGTTTTCGTTTTTTAATAAGGGCACTTTTCATAAAAGTTTGGGGACCAATGCCCACACCCCCAGTTCTTATGCCTATGCGCATGTTTACACTACCAAAACGTAGGCCAGGCTCAGCCCAGTCTTAGCTGCATTCACACTAGAGGCCTAGGCCTGCATGGCCTGGGTAAAATGCAACCCATTTACACAAGCGAAATCCAGGCCTACCAGGTCAGGCCAAGGCCAGGTAAAATCTGTTCACACTATCAAGAATTGTGGCCCAGGCAAGCGTTTGGGGTCAAGCCAGGCCATGGTAGCCTGTGTACAGCCTGAATATACACCTGTAATTCAGTCTGTGAAAACTCGCACGATAGCTTGTCGACCCCCCGCTGAGCAACTCAGATTTGAGTAGTAGATTTTGAGTGGTTTAATACTCATATGATTCATAATTGTTTATTTGATTATTTGATCTCACAAGAATTCCCAGAGAACCAATTGTAACTGGAATAAGTCAAGAGTAGCTCAGCGGGGGGTCGACAAGCTATCGTGCGAGTTTTCAGACTGAATTACAGGTGTATATTCAGGCTGCACACAGGCTAGGCCAAGGCCGCTAGTGTGAATGCAGCTTAAGACTTGTAGTGCAAACACAGCTTTAGCTGGCCACATAAAATTCCTCGATTCTCATTACTACAAACTGGATTTTGAGTCCTGCATGGACATATTTTTGTATTTTGTTTTAAAATAAAACGTGCTGCCCTCCGAGCACTGAACAGTTATTTTTTATATCTTATATTATATTTTTGTTGTTGTCCCAAGTGGGGAATATTTTATAGCCATGGTTTTGTGATGAATTATTTTGTGATCACTAAAAATAGTAAATTTCAAAATGTTTATTTCGGTTTGGCAACAGCTATGCAGATGAATTATCAGACCTCCCTCAGCAATTTCGAAATTTTGTAGAATATGTTTTATATTTTGATACAAAAATAAAATATAAATCTCCCGCCCGATCCTCGACATTTTAAAAAGGTAGTGATGAGAATCAAGGATTAGATGATACAACGACAATCAAGCCTTAGAGAGCACTGATTGATGTGGACAATCACAATAATTACGTGTAATGATACAGTATTTTTAGGCACCATAAAATTATGGATAGTCCACGGTTGGATAGTCCAACTGTCCAAGCCTTCAAGTTAAGTTTATGGGAGAATGCTTACTTCATAAAAATCCTCAAATAATTCATCTTTCAATCCAATTTGGCAATTTCGAGAAAAACTCCTCACATTCTTCGATTGAACCACAAATCACACAAAGGGCTGGTTAGACCGCTATGATTCTTAAGCATATTCGCCATTTTGTGAAGCTAATATTGTGCGATCAAACCTTAAATTTTCGATTGGTCAACATGTAAATTTTAAACTTACCTTTCTTGTCACACTTCTTTCCCGCTCAAATCATAGCACAGCAGCCCAAGGTTCCTTTGTGAGATGTTGCAAATCATCAAATTATTGAGGTATCAGTTTACCGTCAGCGAATTTTCCATGAGATAATGTGGACTTTTTACTCGGACTACCAGTGGTAGACGACTAAGCCGAGTCTAGGTTTCCGCTTTGTTTATTTTTTATTTTTTGTCGTCGAAACTACTGCATATATTTATGCCATTGTGATTTACTCATTGTGATTTACTCATTTACTCATCTTATCACCTGTGATTATTATCACTGTTTCCATACGCTTTTTGTCTACTAAATGTTTAATAATTTAATATGAGACTCAACATATGAATGCACAGGTGGCCTAAGATCGTGCGCCAATTTGTGTTAATATTGGAATTTATTCGATTTGTCAAAATTAGAGGATATTTTCATCTATTATTTGCAGTTTATTGTCACAATATATAAATGAAATAATGTGTATTTATATCTACCATAAGGTGTATGTGTTAAGTTTGGTGAGATTTAGGACAGTTGCAGTGCGACATGGCGACATTATAAATGCAATATAATGGCCACATTGTTTATATCAAACATTATACCTAAGAATACTCAACAAAATAAACATTTATAAACCTTGTTGTTCCACTTACATGTTTATTGTGTCGTAATATTCTTCCTTGTGAAACTTGGCACCATAATTCTGTTTACTATACTTCAAACCCGTTAGTGAACAGAATGGTGCCAAGTTTCACAAGGAAGAATATTACGACACAATAAACATGTAAGTGGAACAACAATGTTTATAAATGTTTATTTTGTTAGAGTATTCATAGGTATAATGTTTGATATAAACAATGTGGCCATAATATATTGCATTAATATTTAATATCGCCATGTTGCACTGCAACTGTCCTAAATCTCACCAAACTTACAATGAAAGACACATACACCTTATGGTAGATATAAATACACATTATTTCATTTATATATTGTAACAATAAACTGCAAATAATAGATGAAAATATCCTCTAATTTTGACAAATCGAATAAATTCCAATATAAACACAAATTGGCGCACGAGCTTGGGCCACCTGTGATGAATGATGATGGAAATATGTTAACTGTTCTGAGGTAACTGTAATATTTTTATAAGCTTTGTTGCCTGTATTGTTTATTGTTATATTATACAAAATAAAGTCGATGCTACTGTTTATTGTTTCATATATACCAAGTAATAAGTTGCAATGTTGCCATTGAATAACCCTGTTTCACTTGATATTCTACCTGTAAGCTTAAATGGGGCTCCAAAATGGGGTTTCTGGGTTATCAGTACCTTTGTATCGATTGTTCATATTATTATACACGAATGCTTACAAATGAACACGTGCACAGTATATAAATCTCTGACACCCATACCAACTATCAAGATCAAGGAGTAAAGAGTTTGTTATTGTTTGCTGGTTTACCAGTGACTGGTCTGTTCAGCTATGTACTTTCCATTGTCCCTCAACCCCACAAATACACACCTTTCAAACTGATTTTTGGAATTCATGATTACTGTAGCTGTACATGGAAGCATGAAGCTGGCTTGCTATTACCAAAACAGTAATTTGTCCTGATATTACATGAGGCAGGCTAGCCCACTTGCCAGACTGACTCACAAGGACACCATTTGCAAACTGTTACTTGGTCTGTACAGCCAGATACATACCTTTCGAACTGAATTTTGGCCTTAACGAGACAGTAACCATAGTTAACTATGCAGTAACCTGTCTTTATATTACAATTAGCTATAGCTGGCCGGCCCACTGGACTAGTCACTAGTATGCATAAAGCCTCTCAAATAATAAATATGCTAAAATTATGAATATGTTTACTGGCTCAAAATGTTATATAACTTCAAAGAAATAAAGATTTTGAATTACATTTCTTTAAACTGTTTTATAATAGCTTATGACACCTTGCTACTGCCAGCTAAATGGTTTGATTTACTGCTATATGCCTGAGAAAAAGATTAACTGATTTAATGCTTGCTCAAACTGAACCTGTTTGCCGGACTGACCATATGAATTGTTATTACATGATCGAGCACAGGCCGGCTCGCTTGCCATGGGGCTGACCCTGTTGGCTAGTACTGAATTAGGTCAGCGAACAGGATGGCTCATTTGGCGGGGCAGACTTCTCAGTAAGCCAACTTGGATACTGACTACTGAGCCAACTCACTTTCATACATGGCCGTAGGAACCAGAGGGGCAAGGAAGGACTGAAGTTGCTAAGTTAACCAAGATTACTTTTACAGTTAACGCTACTGATGCGATAGGGTGGTTACGATGAAAATCTAGGGGTGTTAGGGTTATTATTTGGATTAGGACCTTTTACAACAACAGCGTCTCATCACATATTCGACCTGGTACTGATTTCGGTTGTGTTTACTCATGAATTATTAATGATTTGAGATGATAAATATGCCAAATTGCACACGCCGTGGCGATCGGGGCCGTGACTGCAAAAAAGCTGTCGAAAAGAATTTAAACACCCAAACAACATTATAATCAACAGTTAGCGTTCATTAAGTTATATCAATCTCACGCGAGTTTAGGTACTCTTTTCCGATTGAAAGTCCGAATCGTCTTTCTTTGGATCGTAATCCACCGGTACTAATAAGGCTAGGCGCTCGGCACTTCGTGATACGGTGACTGCTTCACTAACTCCTCCATACTCTTGCGATTACTTTCCGACTTGAAAATTCTTGTACACGACTGACACTCGGCGAACTTACCCAGGAAAGGTGTTCTTGTCGGCAATTATCACGACATCTCCTGGACACAGATTGCGACTTGACGTACTCCACTTGCGACGTACCATTAAAGTCGGAGCATACAACTCGGTCCACTTTCTCCAAAATTATCTGACAACTGTTTGGATGATGGTAACGCGTTTTCGGGTTGCGACTGTAGGATTGCCATCCAGTAGGGTTCTTTGCAGTTGCCCGTCCTAGCAACAGACTGTTAGGGGTCAGAATATTCAGGCTCGAGTCAGTGCTAGGAAGAGTACCTATGCATGGGCCTTTCGTTGAGGAGATTCGCAGCTTCACTGCACACTGTAAGGAATTCCGGGACTGTAAGACGGTTAGTCAACATGGCGTATAGCCATATAAACACAACATGGTGTCAGAAGTAATCCTTTAGAGCTTGAAATTAAAAGATAGCCATCCGAGCAGAACCAGCGAAGAAATACAAAGAAGATAAACTAAAACGCAAGTTTTATCGGAAATGGAAGGTTTTACAACCTCGAGCACACCAAAAATGAACTGGTCAAGCGGTGACTTACCAGCAGCGTGGAAGTCGTTTCAACAACATTGTGAATTTGCTTTTGGTGGACCATTAAAAGGTAAATGAAGAACAAAGATGTAATTATTTGATGATATGGGTTGGTGAGAAAGACCGAGATGTATACAATACATGGAATTTAACAAGTGAAGAATCGAAGAAGCTCAGCACTTACTACCAACAGTTCGAAGCATATGTAAAGCCCAAATCCAATAATATATTTTCTCGATACAAGTTCCACAACATCGTACAGCAAGAAAAGGAATCTTTTGAACAGTTCCTAACTAAGCTAAAGGTTGTTATTCGCAGAAATTGAGAGAGAAACTGATACAAGAAGGATCAGAACTAACTATAGAAAAGGCAGTCGATATTGCTCGAACACAAGAAATGTCAAACATGTACACAGCTACGAAGTATGGCATCAGAGGACCAAAACGTGAATAGCCTCCGAGAAGAAAGAGAGAGAAAGCCCAAATAGAGATGACACTGAGACAAAGATTTGGGCCGAAGACAAAAGAAGATGGACACCCGTGCAGCAAAAGTGGTCTAAATCACGAGCGAAATAAGTGTCCCGCACAAGGTAAGACATGTACAAAGTGTAAGAAGCTCAACCATTTTTCAAGAGTGTGCAAATCGACGCGTAAAGAAAGCAAGAAGAAAAATGTCCATGGCGTTGAAAAAGAACCAGACAGTGACAGTGCATGAACTGTGTATTATATGTTTGTTCAATTGGAACTATAAATGCGACTAGCGTTAATGAATGGTATGAAGATGTAAATATTGCTGGAAAAACCCTGAATGTTCAGCTCGATACTGGTGCAAGATGTAATGTTATTTCTATACCAAAGATCTTCAGAGCCTTGGAACCAAAATTGCAATACAGAAACCTGAAGCTAAACTAAAGTCCTACTCTGTTCATGTTATTACCACCAAAGGAGTAACCACTTTACCATGTGGGTATAAAAGAAAAACTTACCAAGTAAAATTCCATGTTGTCGATATTCCTGCACCACCAGTGCATGTTCAGTGCTAACACATGCAAAGAAATGGGTCTTGTTGAAAGAGTTATACATTCAGTCGAGACAACCATGTCACAATATATCAGCCTCGTGTAGATTCCAGTTTTCCACTCAAGTTCAACTCAACCGTAGAAGATAAACTTTTGCAAGGTCACAAGGAGTTGTTTACTGGTCTTGGATGTTTACCTGGTGAACATATTATTCAAATTGATCCCTCAGTCACTCCTGTAGTCCACGCACCAAGGCGAGTACCACTAGCCCTCAAAGACCGCATCAAAGAAGAGTTAGAACGCATGGAAGATGCTGGTGTGATTGTCAAGCAAACCGAACCTACAGATTGTGTCAACAATATGGTGACAGTGATAAAGCCAGAGAAAATTCGTGTGTGCATTGACCCAAGAGATCTAAATCGAGCCATAAAACGAGAACATTACCCGATGAAACAAATTGAAGAAGTTGTAGCAGAAATGCCTGAAGCAAAAGTGTTCTCCTCAGGATATTGGCAAATCAAGCTGGACGAAGCAAGTTCCAAACTCTGCACCTTTAACACACCTTTTGGAAGGTACCGGTTCACCCGAATTCCATTTGGAATCAAGTCAGCCCCAGAAGTGTTCCAAAAGAAAATGATCAGGTGTTAGAAGACATCGATGGTGCTGAAGCCATAGTCGATGACATATTCATATGGGGAAGCGATATCCAGGAGCATAATGCAAGGCTAAAGAAAGTTATCGACCGAAGCCGAGAAGTCAACCTAAAGCTGAACCAGAAGAAGTGCCAAATCAGGAAAGAAGAAATTGGTTATGTTGGTCATCTTTTGACGAAGGATGGTCTCAAGCCAGATCCTGAAAAAATAAGAGCAGTAGAAGCCATGACCCAGCCATCCAACACAATGGAATTAAAGACATTCCTATATATAGGATTTATCCAATACCTCGCCAAGTTTTTGCCCAATATGGCTGATGTGAGTGCTCCATTGAGGAAATTACTTGAAAAGAATACAGTATGGCACTGGGAGGAACAACAAGAAGACAGCTTCCAGTACTAAGCTACTACGATTCTCAGAAGCCGGTAACCCTATCAGTAGATGCAAGTTCAACAGGACTTGGAGCTGTTATTTACCAAGAAAGGAAGCCAATTGCACAACACAACAGAAATACGCACAGATCGAAAAAGAGACTTTGGCCGTTGTCTTTGGCACTAACAAGTTTCACCAGTTCCTGCTTGGAAAGCAAGTAGTTGTCGAGTCAGATCACAAACCACTTGAATATATTTTCAACAAACCTCTCCACCAAGCACCACTCCGTCTGCAGAAGATGCTGTTAGCCCTTCAACGATATGATTTGCGAATCGTCTACAAACCTGGTAAAGAGATGCACATCGCTGATGCCCTTAACTTAACAGAAACTACCTGAATGAGACAAAGGAGACACATTAACTCGAAGTGAACGAAATACATCTCACTGCTCATTTGCCAATGTCACCTACCAAAGGTGACAAAGTACAAGTACAAAGAGTTTCAGAAAGCCACAGCAGAAGATCCTGTGATGCAAGCAGTACAAGATGCAGTTCTTGATGGATGGCCAAAGAACAAAGCTAATGCACAGTGCAGAGATGAAGTAGTATTGGATATGCAAAGATGAAATCTCTTGCGTCGATGGCCTCCTTTTCAAAGGAAACAAAGTGATCGTTCCTGAATCTCTCCGATCCCAGATGCTTATATTAACTATGATGAATCACATCAAGGGGTAATATAACCCACAGTGCAAGAGATCTCCCAAGAGATCTTATATATGTGCGCCAATATGGCTGCCGGTCCTAACTTATAGCTGTGCTATCTTTGTGTATTTTTGGTTCTTTCTGGCGGTGACTTGAACGAAAATAACAAAATTAAGGTTTTTAAAGGAATATTTTTAATAGAATTAGTAAGTCAGAGATCCATCCCTTATATGATCTGATGCCTAAAGTTAAGAAATCGTCATTAAGACTAAGAACACAAAGTAGCCAGTTTCCAGCTATAAATACTACTCGTTTTAAGGACAGCTTTGTAAATAGATTGATTTTTAAGTATAATCTTAAGATGTAACTTTTGTAACTTGATATGCTAACTTTGTATTGTATTTTGTTTCTACTTTTATCTTGTAACTCTTGATACGTTTTGATTATCAATTGAATAAAGACTTATTATTATTATTATTAATGGCAAGTCAAATTGAAGATAAAGTGTCGAAGTGTCAAATCTGCAGTCATTACCAGAAAGCTCAAGCAAGAGCAAGAGATTGCTAGCGAGGCTCCAGACAGACCCTGGGCAAACATTGGTGTTGATCTATTTGAACATAACAAAACACATTACTTGTTATGTGTTGACTATTTCTCGAAGTGGATAGAAATTTCCAAACTGTCATCAATGTCACTAATGTCATCAATTACCTCCAAAGTCATTTTTCCAGATATGATATACCAGATCAACTAGTGAGCAACAATGGGCCACAGTTCGTCAGCGGAGAGTTCTCAGCGTTCTCCAAGAACTATGGATTTATCCACACAACATCAAGTCCTCACTACCCACAAGCAAACGGTGAAGCAGAGAGAGCAGTGCAGACTGTAAAGAATCTTCTAAACAAAGCCAAAGATCCGTACAAAGCGAGATGAACTATCGAAATACTCCACTGGAAGAAATCAACCTGTCTCCAGCACAACTTATGATGGGTCGCAGACTGAAGACTAGTCTCCCAACAACAGCACCACTTCTCAAACCCCAAGCATCCGCCGTTATCTACGTTCCAGTAAACGTACGAACAAGAAAGAGCCTAGTGTTGCCAGTGACAAAACAAGAACTATCAGAAATACAGTTGAACAATCCAGCCAAGAAATCAATGACTCAAAGCCTAATCCTGTAACAACGAAACTGGACGTACAAGTAAACCACCAGATTATTTGATAAACAGTAAATAACAACTATGACTTTTAATACAAGAGTTGCGAACAGTACTAATTAATTTAAAAGTAACGAACAGTGCTTTTTAACATAAGCGTTACGAACAGTGTTATAATTATAATAGTTTGTTGATATTTTAGAAACATACTAGAGAAAGGGAGATGTAATGTATGTATGCGCATGCTGCAAAGCATGCTGGGATTATAAATATATTCTCTTTGTTAGTCAAAATATATATATGTTATTTACCGGCTGGGAGGTCCGTATAGAAAAATATTTGCCCGAGGTCTCAAAAATGGCCCGAGGCCGCAGGCCGAGGGACATTTTTGAGACCGAGGGCAAATATTTTTCTATACGGACCGACCAAAACGGTAAATAACATATTTATTTTTTTGTTATAAATAATTGTAAGACAAGAAAATCTGCCGCCGTGTAAAAACTACAGGAAGCTAAAACGCTAGTGATCACTTCCGCTGCCCATATTTGGAAAGAGGCGAACCATATATAGAAAATCACCTGACAAAGGACAAACTCATTCAAGTCAACTTTTTAATAAACAAGATTGGAAATTCGACAGGTACAGTTGAACAGAGCAAACCAGGACTTAACCAGGACTAATATTCATCATTGATCAAGCAAAATTGAAAACATTGTTTGTCTCGTATGATACATATAATCGGAATCTTGCCTTGTCTTTGTCGGCTTCTCACTCGATGTGTCGCCAGAACTAAAGTTGAACCGAAGTTGAAATTGAAAGTATATATCCTTCAAACTTGCCAATTTTTTCTCCGGAAAACAAGTCTGTAATTGCTGTGGTTGTTGACGTTATTACGATACTGTTAAGCAATTCGGGACGTTTGAAATCTTGCGGTGGTGGACAACTGAAGCTGCTTTGTATTAAAGCATCAAGCCTTTCCGACACTGCCGTCTTTCTCTGTTATGGTCATGAAAAACCGACACAAAAGAACATTTCTCATGTTCATTACTGTAGCACAGAAGCGATTCCACACATTCATCTCGTAGGTACACTTAACTGTATTTTCAGGCCGTTGTTCTTATTAATAAAATTTTGAATTTCGTCCAAGTTATCTTGCACAATGTTGCCACTTCGCTGGACTTTTTCTTTTTCGTATATAAAATCTTCAACTTCGGGAAAATAAAATTCGCTTTCGCTGTGATAGCTTTCATTGTCACTATATCCTTCTTATTTTGTTTTTACTGGCAGTCTATTGTCTCAAAAGGTAGTAAAAAGCGACGAGTATACGAAATATTAAAAAAACTATTTTGTTTTCGTTTTTAAATCCACAGCGGTCCGGTATCGGGGTCCGTATCGTAGGATACCGGACCGCTCGCTAGCCAATCAGAGCGCGCGAATCAGATGGATACCGGACCGCAAAAAAATAAATTGGCTTATATATTTGCCAAAAGGGTGTCACAAGTAGAAAGTAGCCAATCAAATGCACGGGAGATAAACAAACTGATAATTAATGAGATGCGAAAGTTAAATAATTTACTATTTTACAGTCGATCAGAGGGGGAGGGAGAAATGACAGGTCCAATATTAGGGATTAGGCGATAGTAAAGCAGTAAAAAACAAAAATTTTGAAAATGAATGAAAGTGCATAGGCAAATAATAAAAAATTTCCAAGCAAACTAAAATAACAAAAAAAACTTGTGGGAAATTAAATAAAGTTTAAAAATGAGACGCTTCTCTTGCCGTTTGCGGTTATCGTTACCACCTGAGATGGGAAGGGTGAGTCTGGCACCTGAGTTTGTGCCATCCTTCCCATCTCAGGTGGTAACGATAACCGCAAACGGCAAGAGAAGCGTCTCATTTTTAAACTTGGAACCACACATCCTCTTGGTCTTAACGAACGTTTTTCTTTTATTTAATTTCCCACAAGTTTTTTGTTATTTTAGTTTGCTTGGAACTTTTTTATTATTAGCCTATGCACTTTCACTCCTTTTCAATTTTTTTTGTTTCTTATCGCTTTACTATATCGCCTAATCCCCTTAATATTGGACCTGTCATTTCTCCCTCCTCTGATCGACTGTAAAAATAGTAAATGATTTAACTTTTCGCATCTCATTAATAATCAGTTTGTTTATCTCCCGTGCATTTGATTGGCTACTTTCTACTTGTGACACCCTTTTGGCATATATATATATATAAGCCCCATTTATTTTATTTCATCTCGTCTTACTCTGACGAAGGGCTCCGCTCGAAACGTCAGTATTTCGTCACTAAATTCTTGGCAGTTTACCACGTTTTCACTTTGCTATATATTCAAAACACTGTCTACGCAGCACTTTACTTTTTTACTACTCTATATATTGTCAAATACATATATGGAAAAAGTGACTGCCCCAACCGGGAATCGAACCCTGGTCTCCAAATCAACGTTTCGGCGCTCTGACCTTTGAGCAAATGAGACACGGTCAGAACCGTCAGTGATTTTCCATATACATATTAAATTCGCCGCTTTCACTTAACACCAACAGGCAGACATCGCATCTAACCATAATGTGGAGAAAGGCCTCTCGAGCGCACTTCCCAAAGTAGCGAAGCGATACACAACTTCTTGTGTACAGAGGGCTTTAATAATAATTAATTAATATATGAGAGGATTTAATATTGTCAAATACATATATGGAAAAAGTGACTGCCCCAACCGGGAATCAAACACTGGTCTCCGAATCAACGTTTCGGCGCTCTGACCTTTGAGCTACTGAGACACGGTCAGAACAGTTAGTGATTTTCCCATATAGATATTAAATTCGCCGCTTTCACTTAACACCAACAGGCATCGCATCTAACCATAATGTGGAGAAAGGCCTCTCAAGCGCACTTCCCAAAGTCAGTTTTTCCATATATGTATTTGACAATATTAAATCCTCTCATATATATATATATATATATATATATATATATATATATATATATATATATATATATATATATATATATATATATATATATATATATATATATATATATATATATATATATATATATATATATATATATATTATATATATATATATATATATATATATATATATATATATATATATATATATATATATATATATATATATATATATATATATATATATATATATATATATATATATATATATATATATATATATATATATATATATATATATATATATATACATAAGACAAGACATCACTTTGCTGTTACTCCGAGTTTCACGCTTACGCGATCGTCAGACAGACTTTAATGAAGAATACACGTGCTCCAACCTATATATATTATATACCTTACTCTAATTTATTTACATGTGACGTTATTTGATTAATTATTCTGTGTCTATTATTATGGCGGTTTATGGATTTCCGGGTCTATTCATATTATGTTACGATATGACGTTATGTCATGTAATTCGGATATTAAAGTTTTTTAGATAGAACTTGTTCTCGTGACGGCATTTTGAAATTAATTCTGATTTTTTGTTGAGGTTTTTTTTGTTGAGAAGGTTTTTTGTTGAGAATTAATCAGAATTAATTTCAAAATGCCGTCACGAGAACAAGTTCTATCTAAAAAACTTTAATATCCGAATTACATGACATAACGTCATATCGTAACATAATATGAATAGACCCGGGAAATCCATAAACCGCCATAATAATAGACACAGAATAATTAATCAAATAACGTCACATGTAAATGAATTAGAGTAAGGTATATATATATATAGGTTGGAGCACGTGTATTCTTCATTAAAGTCTGTCTGACGATCGCGTAAGCGTGAAACTCGGAGTAACAGCAAAGTGATGTCTTGTCTTTGATTTATCTACAATTTATTACGCTCTGCAAATTAATGCATTGAGCACTCTACCGACAGTATAAACTCAATTCACCAGATTTATATATATATATATATATATATATATATATATATATATATATATATATATATATATATATATATATATATATATATATATATATATATATATATATATATATATATATATATATATATATATATAACAAACAAAGTGAAAACACTGATTACTTCATTGAAGTTTATTCACAACAAACTTGTTTCGTATGACAATCCGAAGCTTGCCACACTCATCAGGTGAATGATATATTGATATATAGCTTACAGTGCAGTAGAATATAATATGAGATGCATGCGTCAAATAGGGATAGTGTTACAATTACATAGGGATTAGGTGGGAAATTTACATAACGGATGTTTACATAACAGATATTTCTTTCGATGACGACAGGTGGATATCAGTTCGTTTCGTTTGTTAAGAGAGCTTAGTTCGGGATGATATATAATTACAAATTTTTCATGTAGGCATAAATTACATCGTTTTGACTTGTTAGAGTAGGGTTGGCATTGTTTTAGGATTTTCCAGTTAATAGTATAAGGGGTGTTAGTTTCTTTTAGTGTCCAAATGTGTTTACTAAGTTCGGTAGCGTTTTTCTTATGCATAATACGGAATGAAGAGGTATGATTGAGGTATCTAGTTTTGAAAGAGGTCTCTGTCAATCCGACATAAGTATGGTTTTCGTTGTTGTCGGTGGTGGTCACAGTGGCTTGGTATACTACGGCTTTGGTAAGGCACTTTCCGTTCAGCGGGCAGTTATTCTTTTGGCGGCAGTTACATTCTGGGTTTCTCTCATTGTGTTTCTGCTCTTCTTGCTTCAGAATGTGTTTGTTGTGCGTGGCGATTATGCTCTGCACGTTTGGCATGCAATTATAACTCAGCTTCACGGTGTTGCGGTTAAATAGCTTGTGGAGAGGATGGTTTCGCGGGAAGCATTCGTCGACTGCCTTCAGAAACTTGTGACCGATGTCGGTAGCGACGTTCGAGCTATATGGAGGATTGAACCAGGTTACATTTCTACGGCGTTTTTGGGTAGTTGAAACCGCTGTGTTTGAGTGCTTCTTGGTATGGTTGGGAGCTGTTGTCGAATGTTTCCTTGTTTGATGAGATTTTTGACAATCGCCGGTTGATCGTTTCAGGAATTCTCTGTAAGATTTTTCACTTTGTTTATTATTTCGCTCTGCGTTTACGCATTGAGCACTCTATCCTATGCATATGACTTTGAACCTGATAATTTTTATCAACATACTTCTATATATATATATATATATATATATATATAGTGAAAGTGGTCTTACCTCAAAATGATAAAAGCCGCAACTGTCAGTTTCACGCAAGGCGATCTTGAAGATCGCCTTGCGTGAAACTGACAGTTGCGGCTTTTATCATTTTGAGGTAAGACCACTTTCACTATATATATTCGCTCTACCTTTATGGTATTGAGCACTTTCAACGTTCCGTGAACAACATCACATTCGTTTTAGTATATATATATATATATATATATATATATATATATATATATATATATATATATATATATATATATATATATATATATATATATATATATATATATATATATATATATATATATATATATATATATATATATATACGGCTTCCGTAGCTCAGTGGTCAGAGCACTGCACTAGCATCGCAGGGTCGCGGGTTCAATTCCAGCCGGAAGGCCTTGAAGTTGCATTTTTCGCAACTGGTTCCGGTTTGGTCTTAAAATGTATGTATTCCAACACTCGAAATTTTCCTTCACCATAAATCCTTTCTATATATATATATATATATATATATATATATATATATATATATATATATATATATATATATATATATATATATATATATATATATATATATATATATATATATATATATATATATATATATATATATATATATATATATATATATATATATATATATATATATAATATATATATATATATATATATATATATATATATATATATTATATATATATATATATATATATAAAGGTGTGGCTTACCAACCAACGACGATTTCCAGTAGAAGGATCCAGGATTGGATTCACAGTTACCTCCAGAATATGGAATGTAGATACGGAATAGAGAGGCGAACAACTTCTTTATATATATAAATATATATATATATATATGTAGTGCTGATGAGCAGGATGAAGATAACTGCTATTTACAGTCACCCTTGATGCCACACAAAATGAGGGACATCAAAAACCATGCCAGAGCGCTCAAACTGCAAGCAGTGAGCGTGCGCACAATGCGTAAGCGACAATGGTTCATCCTGTAGAGCGCTCAATATGACCTAAATGTCATAGAGCGATATCTAACTACAGACGGTACCGTTTAGGCCTTGGGCCTCATCATTGTAGTGCTGATGAGCAGGATGAAGATAACTGCTATTTACAGTCACCCTTGATGCCACACAAAATGTGGGACATCAAAAACCATGCCAGAGCGCTCAAACTGCAAGCAGTGAGCACAATGCGTAAGCGACAATGGTTCATCCTGTAGAGCGCTCAATATGACCTAAATGTCATAGAGCGATATCTAACTACAGACGGTACCGTTTCGGCCTTTTGGGCCTCAGTGTAGTGCTGATGAGCAGGATGAAGATAACTGCTATTTACAGTCACCCTTGATGCCACACAAAATGTGGGACATCAAAAACCATGCCAGAGCGCTCAAACTGCAAGCAGTGAGCGTGCGCACAATGCGTAAGCGACAATGGTTCATCCTGTAGAGCGCTCAATACGACCTAAATGTCATAGAGCGATATCTAACTACAGACGGTACCGTTTTGGCCCTCATCATATATATATATATATATTATATATATATATATATATATATATTTATATATATATTTTATATATATATATATATTTTTTGGGCCTCATCATATATATATTATATATATATATATTATATATATATATATATATATATATATATATATATATATATATATATATATATATATAATATATATATATATATATATATATATATATATATATATATATATATATATATATATATATATATATATATATATATATATATATATATATATATATATATATAATTGAAATATATTTAAATGTATTTGTTGAAATACTATAGTTTGTATAATACGTTCTAAACTACAGGACCTATTATTCAGTAAAAGATCATGGACAGAGCCAGCAGAGGAAACACATTCCAGTTTTGGAGAAAAGAGTTCGCGAACAGATTATCCAAGTTCTGTTGAGAGTTTGAATTTAGACGAAGTAGAAGTAAGACAATGTCAAGTACTGTAATTTCTTGCACATACAATTGAGAAAAATTTGGCATTAAAAACTGTTAATTAAATACAAATATCATACTTTCATATGAGAATGTAGAGGCAGTAGAGCACGTGGGTTCCAATCAAGGGCCTAATCAAGGTTCTCATTCTGGAGCAAATGAGGATATTCAAATGGATTTCGTGCTTTGGAAAGCTTAGTCATCTTTGTGGAAACTTGACGGAGTTGGCAGAGCTAATTTCAAAAGTTGGAAAAGTAGACGCACCTCAGCCAGAGAATCTGCTCGGAGAGCTTCTTCATGTAGTGGAAAGAGTCCGCCATTTTTCTTCTTCAGTATTGTCCCACACTCGTCGAGCATTAAATGCACATCAATTCTCAGCAAAAGGCATGTGAATTTGAGTCAACGAATTTCCTCCCAATCGATCGACCGTGACCCTGGCTGTAGAAGAAAGATATTGACCGACGAAGACATGATCCAACAAGGTCCGTTTCAGTCCAAACTTGGAAGGTATCCAAGAAACACCAGTATTTCCCAATCAAAGCACTGCCATTTTTCCTCGGAATGGTTCAACTCGTATCCAAGTACACCTTGAGTATTCTATCAAGAAAGATGCTGCGGCGCCTTTTGTTTTGTGTGGCAGATATTTCCATCTGGTATTGGCAATCGAAAGCCTGACGAAGCATGTGAAAGCAAAGCAGGAAAATTATCTGAGCATTTTGCAAGTTCAAGCCATCGAGCAGCTCTTGCTTGCATTAGTATCTTTTCAAAATAAGTCTACCCACGTTGATCTCTTACTTGATACAGATCGCATAGTGAAAAGCTTTGATGGAAGAGGAAGTGGGGTGATCGGAAAAAATGGCACCGGTAAAAATGTCACCGGAATAATGACTGACACGGAAAAAATGGCACTACCCATGAAATTTTCTGTAAATTTGTAATTTTCGCACTACACATGTTCGGAGAAAAACATATCCATTAAACGAGTTATGCATATCTTTCAATTCTGAATTTCTATAGAATTAGCATCTCAATAACTTGTTTTCGCCATTTAGCAAATTCCAATATAGCTGAGTCATACAATTAATTATCATTTCCGTTGCACTCATGACGCTTTGAAAACAACTAATATGAAATACTAGCTTTCTACATATCATCATACCATGAACCACCTAAATACGATGAAAGTTTCATATGATTGTTATTCTGCGGGCTTCATTCTTGAAACACGCGGTGCGCCGAAATGGAAGTAATCGCAAGTAATAAGGGCGGAATGAAGCTTTGCTTTGGGGGCTTCATGTACTGTATGCAAAGCAGATTACTAAACCAAATCATATCCGTTGGAGATGTGTCAAGCGGACACTACCTGACATTGTAAGGGTTCGTTAAAAACTTCACTTGTCGGAAGTGGAGTCCCGACGCAATCGTGAAGCAATAAAAACACCTTTGGACGTAACACGAACTCTCGCGCGCCAAGGGATATTGTTCCGTGGTTCTTTTTCGGAGAAAATGGAAATGGCAACTTCCGTCAAGTCGATTACATTAGCTCACAGAGTCGATTACCTTAGCTCAAGGTCTCAAAATGAATTTCTCGAGCTGTTGGCCAAAGATGTTTCCAGAAGAGTCATTGCCGACATTAGTCAGCTAGCTGTATATCAACGTCGTTGCACTGCGCCACTTACGCGACAAGGATAATTTGGATAACCAAATAGATGCAGCTAGTGTTGTTTTTTCAGAACGCCATGAAATCGATGCTGTTGCTGAATACCAGCGTCATCAGTATCGTCCACGACGCGCGCCGAGAAGAGTCGACGAAAGACCAGAAACAACAGCACACCTTGATCTCGAGGACTCTACAGAGAAGAATACAGAGAAGAATACTCTCCAAATCCATACTCTCGCAGATAACGTCGAAGTTGCCTGTGACATCCTTGCCCCGGCTGTTGGTCTTCTCCTTCCACCTTACGACAAAGACCCGTGCACCTGTCGAGCTCGAGTCCCTGGTAAAGATGCTTCCTGAATCGCTGCAACCTGACGAAGATGTCTTACATGTTGAACTTACAACGTTTAGAGATCACTGCCAAGCAAACAAACCAGATATAAAAACGATCGCAGAAGCAGCACGTTGTGCGAAAGAATTCCAGACGATCTTTCCCTTGACCAGTAGATGCTATCACATGATCTTGACAGCGCCCATCACGTCTGCATCAAGTGAACGCAGTTTCTCAAAGCTGAAACTCGTAAAGACATATTCATGTATATGCCACGCAACCTCGTTCCCAGGTCATTTGGCCTCCACGGTGGAAGGTCGGCGAAAATGGCCCTGGAATCGGCTAGTCACATGACACCCAGAATTTCTGGGTGTTTAGATATGTAAAATTTGAAGACAGCATTCAGATTTAGATGAATAAATTATACTCGGCTGAATTAATTGGTTTTATGACAAGCCAATCGCATTATAGAATGGACCAGCCGATCCCAGGGTATGAGGTTGATATGCCAGACGTAATTCAAACGTCGACTGACTTTTCATGCACCGAATCTAATGCGAATGAGCAAAATCCTTTGTTTGAGATCATTTGTATTACATTCGGGCCTTTATTGGCCTTTATTCGGCACATGAAATAGGCCTTACATGGCCACAATTCTCAGGGACGTTTATAATTACAAAAATCCATATATTATAAACAAATTAAAGTGTTCTTTGTTAGAACTATAACTAGTTAACACACTACCTATAGCGCGTTAGCGATATACAATATAATATGCTCAATTTTTCGCAAAATAAAGTGCTGTATTGCATTTGAATTTTTAATTGTGTTGCTTTGGGAACTTGAAGGAATGAACGGGGGTACATATCGGTACATTTATAAGATACGAACATAAAAGTCGGTCCCAGATCGAAAAGCACCCCCCCCCCCCCCCCCTCACAAATATTTGGAATGAGCGCCTATTAAACCGAGATCTATTTATATTATCTATGATTGGACCAATTATGGTCAGCCTCGTAGCCTAGAGATTGGATCTATGATTGAGGGGTTTCATAACATGGTTAAGTTTGGTGTACGACGTACAGAAGGGTGAAGATTAGAAAAGGAAGCTAACAGAGTTTGGTACCGCCTTTGGTCTAGTTTGGTAGGTGATTTTTACGTCCATCTATTATGTGCAACCCCATTATATTATTATCAACCAAACGGATATAAACCGGAAAGGCGTGAACAGTAAGCTTACAATATGTTTGTATATAATTTTAATGCACGCACTAGACACACGAAATATCGAGTTGTCGCCTTGAATGAAATCAATTTGACAGGTGAAAAAAACGCAGTAAGCATGATTTGTTTTCATTGCATTGGATTTGTCAGTAGTTCAAGTGGGCTTATTTTCTTTGTTCGTGTTTTGCAACTGTGCGTGACACCGGCTACGACAGTTATTAATCGATCAAAGTCCAAACTCTTTTGTCGATATATATGGAAACGTAACCCAAGTCAGTATTAGGTTTAGTATTAGGTTTAGTATTAGGGTTAGTACTAGGGTTAGTGTATTAGGGTTGGTTAGTATTAGGGTTAACTATTCACCCTAATGTATGGTGAATAACGATAGCACAACCAAAATCAGATCCCAAAATGCAAGATGATCATCCTTACGTTATAGTAAATAAATATATAGTCCCTTGTATTCCATATCTTGGCAGTAACACCAACCTTTTCATAATGTAAGTATTTGTTTATTTTTTATTGCTTAAATTTGGGTTATTCAATATGCAGTTGTTTTTATCATTAATAAATTTACAACCTGACTGGCATCTCTAATATCTAAGCTAGGGTCATGCCAACATTCCACTTTTTCAATCATGTCCATAGCATTACCATAGAATTGATGTGTATGGAATCTCTATGGGAGACCAGAACTATCTCAATGCATTTTTCACCATATAATTCCCATAGAATTTATTATGGGAACTATATGGGAAACTTGTAGCACTCAATTATGTTTCTGCCCATAGAGTAGCCATAGTCATGTTAACTGGATTTTTTATATGGGAAGTCTATGGCACAACCAACTGTGGACTACCATATAATTCCCATAGAAATGGTTGTTCGTAAAAGCATGCCATTCATATGGATTACCTATGGGGCAAGTAATCCCACAGTTTTGCCATAGAATGAATAGCACATGCTTTCCTTTCCATAGGCTTCCCATATCTCAAAATTTAACAAGATTAGACACCATATCAGTTCCATATGATTGCAATACTGTCCCATATTATTTCCACATATGGCTCATATATGGCCCAAACTTTGCCATATGTTTCCCATACTTTTGCTTTGGTAAGAGCTATTTTACATGATAGCAGATTATTAGAATTTTTGTAATTGTCCTGATTAATCACTAGAGAAAAATGGGAATTAAACAACATATTAAAAAGGTACTTGATCAAATCCATTCTTGTTGCCAACTGAAAATTTATCAATAACCCTATGAACATCTGGTTCTATGTCTACGTGCATCAAAGCCAGACCAACCAACCAACCAATCAATTGTTGTATTAGTCACAATGTTAACAGAAAAGGTCTATAGGTGCCTATAGCACCTACTGTATAGGCAATGTGCCAATTGCCTATATAGAAGCCTTTTGGCACCTATAGGCATCTATAGGCCAATAGGTTTCTCTATAGGTCGCGCGGCCCCTATAGAAAATGGGACAATTGCCTATAGGATCCTATAGGTTGCCTATATAGACATGCCTATAGACATGCCTATAGGCAGGCCTAATAGACTTAGACAATAATTTTTAAAAATCAGATGAAGAACTTTCTTTCAACATAGGAAAGTACAAAAAAGTGGAGGAAACTAGGATTGCTAGAAAGTTAAGCATGTACTGTATTTATTAAAAAGTTTTGAAGTGTTGTACAGTACAGGTATTTAGTTACATAACATGACAACAATTTTTTTGAAAATCAGATCATGAACTCTCATTTCACTCTGATGAACAACACTTACTCAATTAAATAGTACTACAAAAAGTACAAAAAATAGGGAAAACTAGGATTGCTACCAAAGCCACTAACCCAAATCCAATCTTGTGTAACCAAAAGATAATTTTTTAATAACTTCTTGAACATCTGGCTCTTAAATCTCATCATCTATCTAAATGAATCTGCATTTAAATGTCCGTGCTTCTGTTGTAATTCTTTAATCTACGAAGAGCAGAAAAAGATATGTTGCACTTGCAAGAAGTCACAGGAAGAGTTGCTAGGGTTCTTAGGGCAACTTTGATGTTTTCATTGAAGTCTACAGCCTTTAACGTGGTAAAGAGATCATTTTGGCAGGCACAAATTATACTTAATCCATTGAAAGCATTGACACTACTGTACTTAAAGTGCCTATGAATTGAAAAAATCCAGTTTCCATGTCTTTCCTTCGAAAGTAAATTTTGAATAATGACGAGCATTTGAAATTTTAGTGTGATGACGTCACAGGTGGACATGCTGTACTAGAGAAATATTAAAGTCTTGATATTTTGTGAAGTGCTTTCACGAGAACTGTGAAAACTACTTTTTGTGATCACCATGGTAATATACTAGGTTCCAGGCCTCTGCAAGGAGTAAATAAAAACTTGCTCTAATTTTAGAAGGACGTCATGCCAAATAGATAACCAGAACAAAGCCAACAGTAGGTATCCAGAAAAAAAGAAAATTACATTTTATGAAATATGGATAAAAGGTCTGGAACCTAGTATGATTCCATGGTAACTATACAAACATCAGTGATGAGTCGAGCACTTGAAGGTCAACATTGCTGCTATGTTTCGTCTTTGTCCAAGTCATACTTTATGAAATATAAACACTTTAATATTTCTCAGGTATAGCGTGTCAACCTTGTGATGTCATCATGCTAAAATTTCAAATGCTTATAACTGGACAACAGTGAATGTTAAAGAAAAAATTTAAACAGACATCTTCTTTATTCAATACCTACTTTCAAAGGAAACACATTATGGAATATCGATTTTTTCATTTCATAGGCACTCGGCAGCTAAATCTGCATTTAAATGATCATCACAGGTATAATGTGATATAACACACTTAAAGTATTCAGCAGCATGATCAGTAGTAGTTTCCCTAGACATTGCCCTTGGCATTGATTCTTGAGTACCCCCCACCTTAGCAGCTACTGTGGAGAAACAGCTTGCTGATACCACTGCAGATCATGATAAAATCTAGTTCTTAAGAGCTTGAATCAAATCAATACCATCCATTACATCATTAGTTTTAGCCTGCAACAACTGAGTCACAGGACGTTGCCTACAGTAAATAAAAAATATTCCTGGTAATCACCAGAGCCACAATAAACTTAAACGAAGAAATAAGTGCCAAAAATTTAAATTCAGCCAATAGAAGAAGTGTTTAGGCCTTAGGGTTACACTGTCCGAGACACTGTCTCTCTAAATTTGAAATTTAATCTAAAGTAACATTTATTGGAACAAATAATTCCTCAAATCTGCCCATGCCATTAACTCACTCAATCCATCTTGTTGGCAAACATCTTTCAATTTCATTTTTCTTGATTCAGGACAATACTTTAAAACATTTTTTCTAAATTAAAAGAATTCCCGAGTCTGGGAAAAGATAAAAAAATATAAAAGTCCCTTGATCTGCATCAAAGTATTTCTTACTGGTGGCACAGTACAAGATTAACAAACAGCCAAATTAAGTCTATGACAACTAATGGCTTTTTTGTTTAATTGTTTAGTCATAAAATGTGTGAAAGACCATTGATGTTGCCTGCAACAATACAATACAATACAATACAATACAATAACTTTAAGTGTCAAAATTATTTAGCCTAAGAAGGCTAATTGGGGACACTATATATCCTATCTAACTACTAATAAATTACAAATAAGTTAATATATGTCGCTTCACTAATAGACGAATACGGTTTGCAAGGGCACTGTTAATCTTACTTGTTCATTTTTTGATATTAGTAGCCCAGCTTTTAGAAAATAACAGTAACTGCTGTGAGCTTTGCAGTACATGAATGTTCCATGTGTGTCTGACCAATCGTTTTAAGTTCATTGTAAATATTATTTTATTTACAATGAACTTAAAACGATTGGTCAGACCATGGTCAGACACACATGGAACATTCATGTACTGCAAAGCTCACAGCAGTTACTCACTGTTATTTTCTAAAAGGCACTAATATCCAAAAATGAACAAGTAAGATTAACAGTGCCCTTGCAACCGTATTCGTCTATTAGTGAAGCGAGTTTTGGCATTTTTTACAAAATAATTGTATTAAATCGTTATTATAATGTTCTTACTTGTTAATTTTGTCGACAATCAGGTTTCTGGTCTGGTTTTGTTGTCCTCTCCAAAGAGTATTGGGAACGAGAATGAGTAAGATGAACACCAATCTCGTTCCCAGAGCCTCCGCCGCGCCACGCAAACGGAGGCTCTGGGATAATCCATCGCCAGAGGGCCGGAAAACAGGGCGTCGATTGAACAGAGCATGCGCCAGTAAAGACCGAGCGTAGTTTCTGGGACGTGAGAACTATCTGTGCTATATTAAAATATCGAGTTCTTCGGCAAGAATCTTCCCTAAACACGTTAATAACTCTCGAGGATCTCTTCAGAGGTGAAAAAAAGTTGTTGTCTGGTGTTTAAATTAGCAACCAATTGGGATTTGGGACAGAAAAGAATATGATTTTAGAATTTATGTAACTCGCGGCAATGAAATCAAAAAGGTATTAATAAATACACAAAGAAATGTTTATCGAGGTCAACTATCAGCCAACTGATTGTTGAAACTTCAAACAATAAAAGACTGGACAGCACAAAAATTAACGGTAACATATTTTTATAAACGACCAAGACACACCTGACGCTATATACAAGTTTACGCGATTAGTGAAGCGAGTTTAACAGTAAATCGGGTTTATTCGGTATTTTTTACACAATAATTGTATTAAATCGCTATTAAAATGTTCTTACTTGTTCATTTTGTCGACAATCAGGACAAATAAATTACAGGCAACCAGACCAGAAAGGCATCGAATCAGTGTTTACATCAATACGGAAGGCCGTTGACTGTGGTTGCCCTCTGGTTGCCTTTAATTTGTCCTGATTGTCGACAAAATTAACAAGTAAGAACATTTTAATAGCAATTTAATACAATTATTGTGCAAAAAAATACCAAATAAACCCGATTTACCGTTAAACTCGCTTCACTAATAGACGTTTATACGGCTCCCTGTGGTGAGGCGTGGGAAAATATTTGATCAATCTTTGTTTTGATTCTCGATGGCTTGTATTCTCGTTTCTGTTCTGCAATATAAACACTACGTCCGATGATTTAGTTGGAGAAATCAAGATACTTTTTGGTCGCATTTCCTGAGCCAAGAATAACTGAGGCAATTTTTTGCACCATGGATGGATAACTCTCTGGATTATGCGACTTGAGAGTCTTCTTTAACGTTTAGACCAGGCGCCTCTCTTGCATTTCGCGTAGAATATCAATCCATTTAAACGTAGACTAGTTTTTTTGAGCTTTTCTGGAAACACGACTAAAAGTTTGTCCGAAGATAACTTTTTTGGTGTAAACTCTGCCATAAGAACGTAATATTAAAGAACGAAGTACAATACCGTTTGAACGAAACAGTGAAACACTCGCGTAAATATTAAGAGTTAATCTAATTAAAAGCAATCTTTAGTTAACCAATCAAAACACTTCCGGTGTGGATTATCCCAGAGCCTCCGTTTGCGTGGCGCGGCGGAGGCTCTGGGAACGAGATTGGATGAACACTAGCCTGCGTAGCCGCAATCTCGTTCCCAGAGCCTCCGCCGCGCCACGCAAACGGAGGCTCTGGGATAATCCACACCGGAAGTGTTTTGATTGGTTAACTAAAGATTGCTTTTAATTAGATTAACTCTTAATATTTACGCGGTGTTTCACTGTTTCGTTCAAACGGTATTGTACTTCGTTCTTTAATATTACGTTCTTATGGCAGAGTTTACACCAAAAAAGTTATCTTCGGACAAACCTTTAGTCGCGTTTCCCGAAAAGCTCAAAAAAACTAGTCCACGTTTAAATGGATTGATATTCTACGCGAAATGCAAGAGAGGCGCCTGGTCTAATCGTTAAAGAAGACTCTCAAGTCGCATAATCCATAGAGTTATCCATCGACCATCCATGGTGCAAAAAATTGCCTCAGTTATTCTTGGCTCAGGAAATGCGACCAAAAAGTATCTTGATCATCGGACGTAGTGTTTATATTGCAGAACAGAAACGAGAATACAAGCCATCGAGAATCAAAACAAAGATTGATCAAAGATTTTCCCACGCCTCACCACAGGGAGCCGTAACGTCTATTAGTGAAGCGAGTTTAACGGTAAATCGGGTTTATTTGGTATTTTTTGCACAATAATTGTATTAAATTGCTATTAAAATGTTCTTACTTGTTAATTTTGTCGACAATCAGGACAAATTACAGGCAACCAGAGGGCAACCACAGTCAACGGCCTTCCGTATTGATGTAAACACTGATTCGATGCCTTTCTGGTCTGGTTGCCTGTAATTTGTCCTGATTGTCGACAAAATGAACAAGTAAGAACATTTTAATAGCGATTTAATACAATTATTGTGTAAAAAATACCGAATAAACCCGATTTACTGTTAAACTCGCTTCACTAATCGACGTTACGGCTCCCTGTGGCCTCACGAACGCCGCGTAAACTTGTATATAGCGTCAGGTGTGTCTTGGTCGTTTATAAAAATATGTTACCGTTAATTTTTGTGCTGTCAAGTCTTTTATTGTTTGAAGTTTCAACAATCAGCCAACACCTCGATAAACATTTCTTTGTGTATTTATTAATACCTTTTTGATTTCATTGCCGCGAGTTACATAAATTCTAAAATCATATTCTTTTCTGTCCCAAATCCCAATTGGTTGCTAATTTAAACACCAGACAACAACTTTTTTTCACCTCTGAAGAGATCCTCGAGAGTTATTAACGTGTTTAGGGAAGATTCTTGCCGAAGAACTCGATATTTTAATATAGCACAGATAGTCTACAGATAGTTCTCACGTCCCAGAAACTACGCTCGGTCTATTTACTGGCGCATGCTCTGTTCAATCGACGCCCTGTTTTCCGGCCCTCTGGCGATGGATTATCCCAGAGCCTCCGTTTGCGTGGCGCGGCGGAGGCTCTGGGAACGAGATTGGCGTAGCCGGCGGTAATTTTTAGGGTTGGGGTGCGTTGGGGTTTGGGGTGAACACTGACGCGTTGACTCGTTGCCTAATAATTCTGGTCTGGTTGCCTGTAATTTGTCCTGTTGTCGACAAAATTAACAAGTAAGAACATTTTAATAACGTAATTTAAAGATAAATATTAGAGCCCAGCAAATGACTTTGAGACAAGACATAGCTTGCAGCGCAACATCATCATAGCCGAGATCAGAGCGGTTTAAGATAATTACAAATTATTGATATATATGTATATATATATATATATATATAATTATTGATATATATATATATATATATAAAATATATATATATACAAACATAGATTCTAGTATTAGATTTCAAACGGCCAAAGTAGGATAACTAATTTGAAATTTAGCAACGAAATAAGCAACGAAACGTTAGCAATTAAATCTCTTTCATTATGTCTTGTCTCAAAGTCATTTGCTGGGCTCTAATATTTATCTTTTTACGTTTTCCGCCTGCTATATCTAAATTCTATTTTAATAACGATTTAATAACAATTCTTTTGTAAAAAATGCCAAATAAACCTGCTTTACTGTTAAACTCGCTTCTCTAATAGACGTTACGGCTCCCTGTGGTTAATATACAAAATAACTGATGCAATATTCAAAATAACTGATGCAATATTCAAAATAACTGAGCAAGAGAAAGTCAATTCGGGGGGGGGCGGTAATGGAACTGCACTGCTGGGGGATTCGTATCCCTGAAAAATTTTTGAAATTAGAATCTCTGAAATAGGATTTCCTAGCAACTTCTGAGAGTAATTTCCAGCAAGTTTAAACAGATCTAAACTGGCAAGAAATCGCCATAGCAAATTATTGGGGGGCCGGCCCCACACCCTGCTACGGCCATGCAGACAAACTCCATTTACAATGTATAAATTTGATAAAATCTTAAAACCACCTGGGAATAAGTTCCCACTTCTGCGGATGATATTTTGAATCATCAGGATGCCCTCTAAAAGCCAAACCAAGATGACCACAAAGTTTGATAGTATTTTCTTATTAGCAGAAATAACTGTTCTCTTATTTTCAACAATCATGACTTCAATCAGTTGAGTTTTTCCTGACAAATAACTAACAATATTTGTAAAAATGGCTGATGTGCTGTCATGTAAGCAGCGCTGCAAATAGCGGCCGGTCGACGGTCAATGACTGCCGATATTTGACCTTTCACCGTCGAATTTTTGTTTTCAATGATCATTGTGACCAGTCAAATATTTTTTACACTCCGTTTTTTGTTTAACCTGTGAAATGCTACAGTACGGACCGCTCACCAAGTGTAATGAAATCAGCGGCTAGCACCATGGTCTCTTCATAATGTTACAGTGATTCAAAAGGAAAGATGAATGAAGAATGAAACAAACTGAACAGCAAAATGAATGACCGGCAGGATTTGCCGTTTTACCACCAGAATTAGATTTCTTCTGATCATCATGACCGGCGGATTACAAAAAATTATTTGCAGCGCTGATGTAAGTATGATTTGGACAACTTTGTAGCAATACCAAAGTATGATTCATTACAATAGAACCTGAGTTTTACGACCACCCCTGTTGGTCGTAAATGGCAGTTAGTGATGTGACATCATGCAAGTAATATTGGAAGACGCTATTATGTTTACGACTATATTCTGTATTCACTATAGTCGACTAAAAGATCGCTTTATAATTTAAAACCAATATAATATTTCTTAATAAAGAAAGAAAACCAGAAAATTTTTTGAAAAAAGCACAGTTTGAACAGAGCTTGCTGGGCGATATGCACGCCGTGAAAGAAAACCCAATGCGTACGTACTTCACCTTTGATCATGAAAATATTTTATTTACAGCAATTTGATCAAAGAAACAGATGAAAAGAGTAAGGAGCAACAATATATACTATTCGTATGCACAAAGTTATTGGCGATCTTGCATTATAAACAAAGATGGCAGATACGAAAATATAATTTACGAACCTCACCCGCTAGGTTTTCGAACATTCAAGCATTGTACTAAGCACAGTCTGTCAAAATTCTTGTATGTTAACTACTGCAAAAAACGAAATCTCGTAAAAAGTCGCTCATGACAGGTTAAATTTTGTGTTTGGGACGCTAAAAGGTGGTCGCTGGTCGCTGGTCGCGTTTGGCAGGTGGTCACTAATTTCAGGTACATTTTAACTACAAATCGTCCATTCCAGAAAAATCGGTCGTAAGCGGCAGGTGGTTGTAAAACACGGGGTCGTAAAACTCAGGCTCTACTGTATATAGTGTTATTCTTGAAAGAACAAGTAGCATCATTCCAACAGGTAAAAGGCATAGTAAACAAGTTCTTAATCCTACAAGCTTTTTCAGGAAACTGTACAGTGGAGCTACAAAAAGCACCATCTAATTAAGCTTAATTGGTAAATAACATAACCAAGGGTAGGATTCAAGCCATTTGAAACAAAAACTCATTTTATGATTTATCAGGTCTAAAAACATTTTTAATCAAAGATTCAATCTGTAAATTGCTCTATTACCTCTGACTTTTACCATATAAAAAGCAACATCACATTAATATCTTGGTTCCATGACTTGAGAAGTGGTGGTACTATTGCGCTACTAATTTTGGGAATAGAGGGTAAAATTACATTGTTAATGTCACATGCATATAAAAAGGTTTAGGAAGAATTGTTTTCATATTTTAACCAAGGCAAAGCTACTTTCTCAGGTTTTGTTGTCCCACTTACACTAGCACAAGGCAAGGAAAGTTTTGATTGGATTTTTTGTTTCTACCAATCCACAACATTTTGTTAAGCAAACTGGTTTTGCAGGAAACTGGTTTTATGTCCTCTTTATCTCCAGCTGCTCCAAAAATAAGAGGAACGAAATATAGCTCTCAAAGGTGGGCAAGGCTCAATACATGGTAATATATTTCTGTTTGTAACAGAAGTCAAACCAAGAATACATAAAAAGCTAGACCATTTCTTGCAGTAACAATTTAGAATGGCTTCCAGCTGTCTATCTAACAAGCTGAACTAGACAAATCACTACCAGAATCAAGTCATAAGTGCCCCATGTGACATAGGCAAAACAATTTGCTTGATAATTCTCTGATTCATGCTTCGTAAGTTTATCAAAAATGACAAGGAAATCATCGACGTACTGTATAGTATAGTACAGTAAGTAAAAATGGCGGTACTAGTAACAGTAGCCGAAAATTTGGAAATCATTATCATATCATGAATAAATCGTGCAATACGTTTAATAGTCTTATATAAGAATAATTAATTTAAGATTTTAACAATAGTTTTACCGCGATCTCCCAATAACGAAACAAAGATTATGATTACGATAGCTGGGAAGGCAAGCCAAGCTGGTGTCGGTGATGGTGCGTAAATACACTCTAGAGTCTCTAGTAGTACTACTACTGGTGTTAAAGATTTAGTTTACAACATTATGTTGATTTACAGGTGATTTACAAAGGTACGTCTACGTATAATAAAAATAAATAGGTTTGATTCATGCTGCAGACGTACCTGAGAGCATATAGCCTAGGAGCAATTCAAATATGGTCTTTCTCTCTTTAGCATATTATTTGGGGATGTATACGTCTCCCCGCTAAAATTCCTGAAAGATTTGCTAAATCCTGAAAGCTTTGGCGAAGTAGCTTCTCGTTATAGAAATCATTTTACTCTACGCACGCTGTGATTGGTCAGTTTGCCAAAAGCTTCGATGGAACCGGAATGACGTCAGTAACTAATGATAATTTGCATTAAATTATGATTGGCGGAATGACAGGGCGATGATAGCTGGTAAGGAAGAATGCGCATCGCGTTTCGTAGCTACGCGTTTCGATAATCCTTTATTACTCAGTCGTTCACCGCATGAAGAAAATAGCACTCTAGCCTTGGTCGCTCTCAGTATGAGCATGTGGACAGAATGAAATGCTCAATTTGTTCACTCTAGCCTAGGTTCCGCCTAGCTAGGGTATGTGAATGAAATGCTCAATTTGTTTACCAGTCTCGCATGTGTTCCGATCAGGACCGAATTAAATACGAAATTTTTTCCACTCTATCGGGGATGGTTGAGGGGAGGAATAGGTGCCGTGGCGTAAATCCTGGGGGTTGGGGGACATACATTCCCCTGACCTCCCACTTTTTAGCCAAGAGGGATGACTATTGTTATCGTCCCCCACTTTGTGGAGAATAATTTAATAAAAAATGGGGTATAAAGTGGTTTCTATAATATTGTTCAGTTGACATTACTCGATAAAAAAGAAAACAGACACACAATAGAATTTTATTTACTCTGATGAAGGGTTCCGCTCGAATTTTAAATGATTTTTAAATAAAAGCAATTACAAATGACACTTTAGAACTTTCAAAATTCTGTAAAATCTCCCCTCAAAATGCAGGAAATAGCATTTCAGAGACTCTAGATTTCAAAATTTTCCGTTGGAGCATGTTCCCGGACCCCTCCTCTAGGGTCCTCACACCTTCGGCGCTCGACTCTATAGTGTCTACGGCACTAGACTTTCGGCGCCTATTGCGCTCATCTGTGAGTGGTTCATCATCCCCCACCTTCTGCGAGGGGGTTAATGGGGGTGTGTCACCCAACTTTTACAAAATTGCAATATTCGGAAAATTCACAAGTTTAACAAATTCGCGGAAAATTGGGACCTGTTAAGAGATTATATCAAAATATACTGTTTAAATGTACATTAAATGTACTGGTGACAGAAACCTGTTGGTTGAATGTAATACTTGGACATTAATAACGTTATTCGCCATTCTCGTTGCCATATTAATTAACCCGCCACACAAACGTGGGCTCTGGGAATTTGAATATTGCGAGATTCCCACAGGTCTAAGAAAAACAAGAGACGTATTGACTTGTAAACTATAAGTCAGTGAATGTTGTAAATTTTATTTATTTTTTATTTTATTTTATTAGATTTATCACTCTTAGGTGAACGGAATACCCTAACAGGCTAAATGCCCAATTATAGGGGTTCCGAGGGCCTACGATTTAAGGTCGTTATCCGAGAAGACCCAACAGTCAAATCCTTCGGACAGTTTTAGTTTAGATTCTATAGCTGTGATAAAAAATGGTTTTTGGTCGTTGTCCTTGTCGTTTTGACAGTTGACAAAGTATTGTGATTATTATTGCAAGATTTAGGGGGGAGGAATATTTCATTCGGAAATTTTCGGTTGGTACCCCCTCCCCCCCTCCCCCCCCACCTGCTGCGAGCTCTCAGTTTGGTGTTCGGATCAATACTAGTAACACTAGCCATTTCCTCAAGACATCGCTAACCATCCAAACGGGTAAGTAAGAAATTTATATTAATACGAGCTGTCATTACGGGCAGGTAAATCATCGGCGCATGTTTTAATTACAGAAATCATTTGACACCTAAAATGTGTTACTCGCACTGAATTGAAAGGCGGAATTTTAATCGCGTTAAAACTAATGCATCTATCATAGAACCTATCATATTCGTTAGAACTACAGTATAAATGCCAGGACAGGGGCGGGTAAATATGGTAAACAGCGTGAATGAAAACAGAAAAGAAACTGATTCAATATTTTCAAGCGATTAATAGTTGTGGCTATAGTCATGATTGTCTTGGATCTTACTAGTATGTCTTACTCGGCAACCATCGCCAGATATTGGAGAAGTGCTCGTGTTGTTTGTGGGGATATAATTTTCAAGCTACGCGGAATATAAAAGAATCTTCGATTGGTTTTCTGTACGTTTTTTGTTAAATAATCTTTCCTTTCCGCGGCTCTGAACTCTCGCAACAACAACCTCGAGGAGACTAAAAATCTGCCAAGGTCGCCCAGCAAGGCAGCAACGATCTTCGGACCTAAAAAACCGCAGTTTTCAACATTCCAACAGCGCGGGTCAATTGCAACTAAATGTTCGTGCCTGTTTTGGCTACCGCAATCATTTGGGGGAGTTTGATATTCCAGATGCTGGGATCGCGCAATCAACGCTATCTCTTCACTTATAACACAAATAACGATAGGGTAGATCAACATTATAGTCTGTTCCTATGTTCTGTCTCAATGGACGAGTTGTTTGACAACAGTTGGTTTTAGTTGTTCAGCGCGAAGAATGGGCCGTGGGGTATTTGTCAAATTTATATGACGCTGATTACCGCTGGATTTCCTGAAATCAGGCTCACGATCAGATATTAGTTCGGAGAACTACATCTCCCCGTTAGGCTTTCTTATATTATACTATCTACAAAATATCTTTATATTTTAATTTTTTACGAGGTTGACACAGAGCAGTACGAGGTTGGAGCAGTGTTCCGGATCAGGCATGCCAGCAGAATGATGCTAGAAATTTTCTATAGCATAGCCATAGAGGATCAAATAAATAGAATGTAGATTGTAGAATATAAACCACGTATCAAGCTAAGGCGATCATATAACCTTGTAATATTAAAATAACATACGGTAATCATATGGCGCGTGACCATTTGAACGCCATACATCTAATTCGAACAACATTTACTCGAAAGAGCAAGCCTCGCAAAGTTATAAATTTTCCATTCAAGCAACACTCTTGCCAAATCGAATATTTGCTGAATTGAATGTCCGAGCTATCTGGCGGTCGTGCGGTCATATTTCAAATCGAACAAACATACGGAAATCATGCGGCATGTTACCGACGTTGTCAAAAACATTGAGGTTATTTGTCGTTTGTTGCCATGTTCCACTCGATAACAATCTAAACCACCTATCAAGGCGATCATATATCCCATTATAGCCTTCTAATATTAAAATAAAATACGGTAATCATATACATCTAATTCGAACAACATTTACTCGAAACGAGCAAGTCTCGCGAAGTTATAAATTTTCCATTCAAGTGACACTTTTGCCAAATCGAACTTCACGTTTGTAATATTTCTGAATTGAACGTCGAGCGGTCATATTTCAAACTGAAACCTACGTCACAAAACGTCATAAAACTGGACAGACATCCAGAAGGACATCCATTGTGCCGAGTCGCTTTACATAGTTCTGCGAAGAGGTCTGGACACGAAACACAGGACCCAAGTTAAGATTAGTGTGCTGCCTCCCTGAGGGAACTATGCTGAGGGTCGGCAGCAATAATACTGTGTGGGCGAAATAAAAAAAGTACCTTACCCTCCGGGGAAATTATTGAGTGTGGTCTGGCGCTGTCTCCCAATACTTTGTAAATGCCTGGATGGCCAGGTATGCAGCCTTGAGGTCCAGTGCATTAATGCGGAGACTGGATTCCTCTGTATGCGAGGGTCTATTTCTGAGTTAAAAAATACTTTGTGCTAGCCTGCAGTTGGTTAACATTATAGAGATTCAAAATGCAACAAAGAACAATTAGCATTGTTGATTTCGTTCTGGCAAGATACCTATACAGTAGCCTGGGTGATATATTGTGTTCACATGATAAATTTTGATCCTACGGCACTGTGCGCAAGCTTAAGGTGGTATCTCACTAAACCGGGCTGGACCGTTTCCATATGAACACCAAATTATTTCTCATACGAAATGCCAAGCGATCTCACTTAAGTTAGTTATCCTGGTTAGCTGCAGAGATTGGCTCGGCGCATATGAACATATCTACAGTAATAACCAGCGGTAGGCAATTTCTGGCACTAATACTTGGGCTGTCAGAGCATCAAACATAATAGGATAGGATAGAAACTTTATTTAAGGATCGAGGGTTACACTAAATAGTACAACAAACTTGTGGCCCTCGAAACATTTTACAAAATGAAAAGTATATATATATATATATTTTTTTATTTAATATTTAAAACTCAGCATTTGTTCTAAGAACACTCATTTGCTCATCTGGAGAACTCATGCCGTTGATTTTTTAAACACATCACGATCGAAGTCACATAGTTATATACAACATAAAGTATTAAAGAACAAAAAGCGACTACATCGATACAGACATAACAAGCATTTACAGATCACAGAAAACGATTTGTTTGAGAGATAAAAGATTGTACACACCTAAATAAATTAACATTTGTTTGGAAATCTACATCCGAATCGCCATTTAAAAACCATTTAAAAACCATTTAGACGCCAAACGCCATTTATCTCCCAACAAATGTCAGGCGGAGGTAAGCAGAACTGTACGTAGAGCAGCAAACATTGGGCAAAACAACAAATAGTGCTTCACATGGTGAAGCAATACAATTGTTCATAAAAAGATCATAATTTAGAGCACTATTATTAATCCTTAAAGGTCAACTATACCTTTTGAGGTTATTCTATTTTTCGTTAGAATTCGAAAAGTTCAATTCAAAACCGAAGAAATAATTGAAATTGGTTACTCGGTTCTACTTTTATGATCTGTTAAAGATCAAGTTTTCAGCCCTTTTACTAAACTTAGTTGAACAACGACCACGTGGGAAGAAAGCCTGGTACTACCGGTAAGTGATGTCATAATGATATCATACGGCGAGAAAATATTGTATATTTTGGTTTTATTTTAGTGAAGTTTGGAATACTGTTTACTCTTGGGTGAGTGATAAGTGACAAACCAAATATCAAGCACTGGAATATTGTTTTGTTCAATAAACCTATTACCAGTATGACACTATGACGTCATACCGGTAATAGTGCCATTCTTCTCAAAACGCGGTCGTGCAACAAGAGATCCGAAGAAATACTCCTCAATAAATCCTGCGCTATATCATGAAATTCATTTTTTTCTTCACTTTTACAAAGTTAGATGATATCTCTTTCGGAGGAAAATAGAACCTCGAAAGGTATAGTTGACCTTTAAGCGAGTATGAAAACTGATAGACTGTAAACGATCTCCATGATAAAACAAGGGATTAGTATATTTCGCCAAACACGCATGCGATTTTTCATTAATTCTTCTCGTACCGTGTTATTTCCTTTTATACCTTTTCAATCAATTTTACGCGTCCTAAATACCCCTCAATTTTACTACGAAGGTCACTAGATGTTTGTATAACTAAAATCCAAAGATCCCGGATGTGATTTTTTACTGGGGTATTATTTTTAAATACCCCTAGTAAAAAAAATTAAGTTTAATACTGATGTCATTAGCCAATCAGGAATGAATAAAATTGATTGAAATGGTATTACAATGAGAAATAATTAAAAAGAAAATGCTTAAACGTCCCTAGTGAAGTGGTTAATCGTATTTCCAAAGGAAGATGATTCCACTATTGAATTGCCGAAAAAATAAGGACTTTTTATGTCTTTCAGTCCGCACAAAAGGCAAGCTAATATCTTTAGAATTACGAAGACCATGACTTGATCTCTCATTAACCGTAACAGGCAAAGCTCAGATAAATAAGGAGGTGCTAATTTAGAAACTATTTTGTACATCAAGTACAATTTATGAATCTTTCTTCTGAGATTAAGCTCCACCCAGGCAACGTCTCGCAGAAGACATTCTCTATTTGTCCCCTTTAATATAGCTCCCATGATAGGCTGGTCATGATAGGCACTTGCAATTTCCAAACTCTCCAATAAATCACTATCAGTGGTATAACAACCGCCCCATACCACGTCAGCATATTCCAAGGTTGAACGCACTAAAGACTTATATAGCAAGTATATATGTGTATATCTATATATATATATATATATATATATATATGTATATGTACAAAAATATAAAAATTAATGACTAATTATACATGAATATTCATGTCATTTAGAAGATCAACCACAAAGAAACCAATGTCCTATAACCCTATACCACTTTTGTTCCATGTAGCCAATCACAAAAACTGAAAGGCCTAACTTTTGTGGTTCATTTACGGACTGTTTATACGAGCCGGGCTGAGTTGTGTCACTAAAATCATGACCCAGAAAGATCATTTGAATTAACTTTATACTCTTCCTACAACCAAATTAAGCCAGTTCTACTTTAAAATATCATTTGGGGAGCCTATTGATGACTTCCACGTTATGTCACGGCAGCCATATTGGTGGAACTTAAACAAAAGAATATTAACTTTTGCCACCACACCTTTGTCTTCGGAGTCTCAAGGGATTGGTTGTTGTTAAGCGAAATCAGCAAAATAGATAGCCCGGTAACTCGCGTCTCATGTAAACCGCCCTTAATAAAAGTGTCTAATTAACCTCCTTGCGTCCCCTGTCAAGAGAGTTTGCTTTGGGTAAAGTTATTCCATGATCAGTCTCAGTAGAATATTATGTGCTCCTGTTTTAGTTAATAATTATAGCCAGAATGAATACATCAGTTATCATTCTTGAGTGTGACAGTGAATAATCCCATAGTACATGGCATTCCGTCACTTGTTCTTTATCTCTCCAAATCAATACAAACCAGGCTTCTATCTAGGATTTTTCGTTTGGGGGAGCAAGGACGTAGGCAGGATTCGGAAAGGGGGGAGCAAGTGCCAAAGACGCGAGCACTAGGTGGGTCCGGGGGTATGCCCCCCTCGAAATATTTTGAAATTTCCTGCATTTTGGGGGAAGATTTTACACAATTCTGAAGGTTTGGAAAAGTCATAAAACACTAAAAAACAACACTTTCCAGGATTTTAAGTACATTTTAAATTGTTTATTAAATTTGTCCTTGATGCTGTCGGTATTCCGCTCATATTGGACACACCGAGCCTGCGGTGCCGTGCGGCCAGCAGACCACGGCACTACTTCATGTTCTTTATCATATAGTATTTTGGATTGACTGGGAATACTTACTTCGTGTACACCGATCGACCTGAGTGATCACAACTTTTTGGGGGGGAGAAGCTGGGCTGTTTTTAGGGCGGGGGGAGCTTCCACCCCTCAAACCCCCTAGATAGAACCCTGAAACTACTGTATAACATTAAACTGCCACGCAGGCTAATAGTTGAATGACTAAAGGTTTTCTGATTTGATTGATAGGGAGTACACTGCACTATAGATTTAGGGACCGTTCATTATTTATACCATAGGGGTGGGTGGGATAATATGAGGGGGGGGGGGGGGGGGGGGTGGCTATACAATATTGAACTTGTTTTATGGGGGGTCCCTTGGATTTTTTCAACCTTGTAGGGGGGTATGACAATTTGTGACAACTATGACAGTTTGACATAAAACGTATAAAAATAACTTAAGACCATGCTTAAGAGGAACGAGGAAGACCCACTTTATACTATGGATGCTCCATGGATATTAGAGATTTTAGCAAATGTATTTGAATAGTTGGTAATACTTATTTTGTTGCACACAACTTAAATCTCGAATGTAAAGGAAACTAATCTAAAATTGTGAGTATTTTAATAACCAATTTCGCAAAAATATTCCAACAAACATTTAACATTTTAATAGTCCCTAAATTAATACGGTGATATTATATTAGTAAACAACACTAGGAATCCTTAATTGTTGTGTAAAATATAAAAATAGTGTAACAAACCGCACGCAAGGGAAACAATCGTTTTAGATATAGCTCTTTATATACCGAGTTTTGTCTGAGGGTGGGTTCAAAATTTTTGAAAGCATCAAATAGGGGTTGCTATAAGATTTTCTTATATGGTAAGGAATATCCCACACCCCCCTATGCTATAAATAATGAACGGTCCCTTAGCGCTAATGTCATGTATTATTATTATTATTATTTCTTCTGCTGCTAGAGAAATTTGCCCTAATTCAAAATTCGTTGATCATGATGATATACTTGAACGCTATACTGCAGGTTTTATCAAGTTTTTCACTCAAATCCTCAACCAGTTTATCACACGGAGGAAAGCGCGCAGAAAAGAACGCCAAATTCCTAGGTTGACGTCACATCCCAGTACCGGTCAGGACGCATTTTGACTGGTCAATTGTTAATTCTATCAGGGCGCTATAAAACACGGGCGTAGAAACGGCCTATAAGCGCGTGATCCATGTGTGATGCGGAGGACTGGCGCGAGCGTGCTGTAGAACAAAAAAATTTATAAACAATGGCCGAAAAATATATATACGAGTGCCCGAAAAATATGGCAATACTAAGGTAGTGTGTTAACAAAATCAATGTTTTCTTGAAGTTAACAATACGAAGCTTTCTTCAACTTTAGATTTACCTCGTTACCTTTTCAATAAATCTACTTGGAAAGCTAAAATTTCAATGGTTGATCGCTGTTCTTTTCAAAATTCAGGACGTTTTATCAAGCATTGACGCTTTGAATTGACGATTACTACTCCACTAGGTAACCAAAAGTTAATTTGACCACATCAAACGCTTGGTAATTTTATAAGCTTTTCAATGTATACTGTGAGGAGACCGGCTTTTACCGGCTTTTTTATATTTTGTGTTTTCGTTGATCCGAGATCGATCTAACTCACCAGTGTGAAAGGCCCCGTAGTCAGAAACACTGGAACCGCGGAAAAATTATATTTTCTTTCTTTTCTTCTTCCCTAGTACTTAAATGGTGTTTTGAATACACCAATCTCTTTCCCAAGTTATCAGCTTTCGAAAGGATGCTGTGAGAAAACCGACTTTTTTAACATTTTCTATTTTTAAAGCCTTGTTTTGGACCCGTTCGTAGACAAAAACAATGCCATATTAGCAACCGCGGAAAAATTAGGTTTTTCTTGTTTTTTTCTGCACTAGGTACTTAAAGTTTATTTTGAATACACCAATCTCTTGCCCAAGTGATCAGCTTTCGAGTGGATACTGTGAGAAAACCGGCTTTTTTGATATTTTGTATTTTTAAAGCCTTGTTTTCGACCAGTTCGTAGACAAAATCTTGTGCAGTTGTACTGTTTTAAATGTAATAGGAACCGCGGAAAAATTAGGTTTTTCTTGTTTTTTTCTGCACTAGGTACTTAAAATCTATTTTGAATACATCAATCTCTTGCCCAAGTGATCAGCTTTCGAGTGGATACTATGAAAAAACCGGCTTTTTTGATATTTTCTATTTTTAAAGCCTTGTTTTCGACCAGTTCGTAGACAAAATCTTGTGCAGTTGTACTGTTTTAAATGTAATAGGAACCGCGGAAAAATTAGGTTTTTCTTGTTTTTTTCTGCACTAGGTACTTAAAGTTTATTTTGAATACACCAATCTCTTGCCCAAGTGATCAGCTTTCGAGTGGATACTATGAAAAAACCGGCTTTTTTGATATTTTCTATTTTTAAAGCCTTGTTTTCGACCAGTTCGTAGACAAAATCTTGTGCAGTTGTACTGTTGTCTGTTGTAAATGTAATAGGAACCGCGGAAAAATTAGATTTTTCTTGTTTTTTTCTGCACTAGGTACTTAAAATCTATTTTGAATACATCAATCTCTTGCCCAAGTGATCAGCTTTCGAGTGGATACTATGAAAAAACCGGCTTCTTTGATATTTTCTATTTTTAAAGCCTTGTTTTCGACCAGTTCGTAGACAAAATCTTGTGCAGTTGTACTGTTGTCTGTTGTAAATGTAATAGGAACCGCGGAAAAATTAGATTTTTCTTGTTTTTTTTCTGCACTAGGTACTTAAAATCTATTTTGAATACATCAATCTCTTGCCCAAGTGATCAGCTTTCGAGTGGATACTGTGAGAAAACCGGCTTTTTTGATATTTTGTGTATGGTTTTCGACCCACGGTTCCAAATCTTGTCTATTTCGAGTCTTTCGATTGTACAACTGCACAAGGTATTGTTTTAAAAATAGAAAATATCAAAAAAGCCGGTTTTTTCATAGTATCCACTCGAAAGCTGATCACTTGGGCAAGAGATTGGTGTATTCAAAATAAACTTTAAGTACCTGGTGCAGAAAAAAACAAGAAAAACCTAATTTTTCCGCGGTTCAGCCTATTACATTTAAAACAGTACAACTGCACAAGATTTTGTCTACGAACTGGTCGAAAACAAGGCTTTAAAAATAGAAAATATCAAAAAAGCCGGTTTTTTCATAGTATCCACTCGAAAGCTGATCACTTGGGCAAGAGATTGGTGTATTCAAAATAAACTTTAAGTACCTAGTGCAGAAAAAAACAAGAAAAACCTAATTTTTCCGCGGTTCCTATTACATTTAAAACAGTACAACTGCACAAGATTTTGTCTACGAACTGGTCGAAAACAAGGCTTTAAAAATAGAAAATATCAAAAAAGCCGGTTTTTTCATAGTATCCACTCGAAAGCTGATCACTTGGGCAAGAGATTGATGTATTCAAAATAGATTTTAAGTACCTAGTGCAGAAAAAAACAAGAAAAACCTAATTTTTCCGCGGTTCCTATTACATTTAAAACAGTACAACTGCACAAGATTTTGTCTACGAACTGGTCGAAAACAAGGCTTTAAAAATACAAAATATCAAAAAAGCCGGTTTTCTCACAGTATCCACTCGAAAGCTGATCACTTGGGCAAGAGATTGGCGTATTCAAAATAAACTTTAAGTACCTAGTGCAGAAAAAAACAAGAAAAACCTAATTTTTCCGCGGTTGCTAATATGGCATTGTTTTTGTCTACGAACGGGTCCAAAACAAGGCTTTAAAAATAGAAAATGTTAAAAAAGTCGGTTTTCTCACAGCATCCTTTCGAAGCTGGTAACTTGGGAAAGAGATTGGTGTATTCAAAACACCATTTAAGTACTAGGGAAGAAGAAAAGAAAGAAAATATAATTTTTCCGCGGTTCCAGTGTTTCTGACTATACGGGGCCGTTCACACTAGTGAGTTAGATCGATCTCGGATCAACGAAAACACAAAATATAAAAAAGCCGGTCTCCTCACAGTATACATTGTAAAGCTTATAAAATTACCAAGCGTTTGATGTGGTCAAATTAACTTTTGGTTACCTAGTGGAGTAGTAATCGTCAATTCAAAGCGTCAATGCTTGATAAAACGTCCTGAATTTTGAAAAGAACAGCGATCAACCATTGAAATTTTAGCTTTCCAAGTAGATTTATTGAAAAGGTAACGAGGTAAATCTAAAGTTGAAGAAAGCTTCGTATTGTTAACTTCAAGAAAACATTGATTTTGTTAACACACTACCTTAGTATTGCCATATTTTTCGGGCACTCGTATATATATTTTTCGGCCATTGTTTATAATTTTTTTTGTTCTACAGCACGCTCGCGCCAGTCGTCCGCATCACACATGGATCACGCGCTTATAGGCCGTTTCCACGCCCGTGTTTTATAGCGCCCTGATTCTATATAACACAACATAACAAAAACATCCTCAAAAACATTTCCATGGGTTAAAGTCGGTGATTGAGCAAAGTGATAATTCAAACATACATTTAATACGTTATTATGCGCAACTAATTTATCATAAATCACGCACGCCAGATTAACTTCCTCCGACTTCTCACTTATAAGAATGAAATATCTCTTGTTTACTCTGTTTATGCCAAGCGCAATTATCAGTGTTGCATCCCACGAGGAGCTTGACTTTCTCTGTCGCCTTTTGTTTCAATGTTTTCTCGGCTCAGTCGTCTGCCGTTTAACTTCTGCCATTGCACAGTCGTATTTCCCGGAGGCGGGAAAATTGTATTTTTTCCAGCGGCTACGCCATTTTCACAAAAATGTAAATGAAAGCTGCAGATGCCACTTTTGCGCGTCTGGCCTGGGAATGAGTCATTTCCCGCAGAAACCCTCGTAATTTTCTGGGTTCCCGCGCAAAATGGCGTCCACCTAGCTGTTTTTTCCCAGTTACGAAAACCTATTCTGGCAAGCGCAATGATCGCGATCACATATTTTTCGGCGAAAACACTGAGAAACAACTAGTAAATCGCTTTGCGCTCAAAGGCAATTGTTAATCATTAACACGTCGTTTAATTGTTTGTTTGATTATTTTGATTTGCGATATGGCAAAGCTAGTTTAGATTACGGAATCAAACCATATTCAAAACGCATTGCATTTCTTCGTGCAAGTCATTTAGTAACGCGAGAGCCGATATTAGGCAATTTATTCATATTCGTGTGTGACCGGTCAATATGACCGGCATAACGCAAATTTAGCCGGTCATGTTAAAAATTTGACCGTTGACCGGCCGTTATTTTTAGCCTTGCATCCTAAAGGCCAGTTTACCGACAGGCGATTTTTGCTGCTTTTTTTCTCTTTTTAACACATGCGATCGAATGGATTGTTTTACGAATGTATTGAACCATTTGTGAAGATCTATGACGTTCAATACTTTTGTGAGTCATCCACTATATCGCATACGTCAGGGTCAGAAAAATCGCAGCAAAAATCGCCTGTGTAAACAGGCCTAGCATTTTAAAAACCTAAACCTTTATTTTCGTGTCATATAGGCACTTTAAATATAATGTTTATAAATAATATATAGTGTTTGTGGTTATAGGCATTTTAATTTGATTTTTGACTTGTTTTGCAGTACTATCCGACAATGTGTGGTATTTGGGCAATATTTGGCGCCAGCGAAGAAATAGCAGAGTATTTCAGATGTGCATTGAAGATGACACACCGTGGTCCCGATAGCTTTCGCATAGAAAGTATTCCAAATTTCGACAACTCTTGTCTTGCCTTCCACCGCCTGGCCATCATCGACAGCGTGTATGGCATGCAACCAATGCGCGTCTTCTCACTACCCCACCTCTACATGATCTACAACGGGGAAATTTACAACCATAAAGCATTGGGAGAGAAATACGGCTTCCAGTATCACACCAAGTGCGACGGTGAGGTGATCCTTCATCTCTACAATAAGTTCGGTGGTGCGAAAACAGCCCAGCAGATGGACGGAGTGTTTGCGTTCATCGTTATCGACACCGAGAAGAAAGAAATTCATCTCGGGCGAGATACCTTCGGCATCCGACCGATGTTTGTGCTGAAGTCTCCGGAGGGTCGCTGTTTTGCGGTCTGTTCGGAGGTTAAAGGTTTATTGAAGTTACAGAGTGATCTAGAGGGCGTGGGTTCTATCATCGAGCCTTTCCTACCTGGTCACCATGCCACGCTGTCGTTCCAAACCAACGGAGTTGCGCAGATCACCAAAGTGGAGTCGTACACGAGTTTGACAAAAGTGCCGGAGTTCGATTTTGCGGTGAAATTGAAAAGCGACGTGAAAGAGAACATCCGGGCTCTGTTCACAGAAGCCGTGCGCAAGCGCCTCATGTCCGACCGTCGTATTGGCTGCCTGCTTTCCGGGGGCTTGGATTCCAGCCTTGTCGCGGCCGTATTGGTGAAGCTGGCTCGGGAAAGTGGCATCTCTTATCCAATCCAGACGTTTTCCACCGGCATGGTCGGAAGCACAGATCTCGCGGCCGCTCGGAAGGTGGCGGATTTTCTGGGCACCGAGCACCACGAGGTAGTTTTTTCCCCGCAAGAAGGTCTCAACGCCATCCCAGCCGTCGTGAATCATTTAGAGAGCTACGATATTACCACGATCAGAGCTTCGGTCGGCATGTTTCTCGTCAGCAAGTACATCCGGGAGAACACGAATACCGTGGTGATATTCTCCGGAGAGGGCGCCGACGAGCTGGCCCAAGGATACATTTACTTCCACAAAGCGCCTAGTGCCGAGGCCGCGGACGCCGAGTCGAAACGTCTTCTCGAAGATCTTCACCTCTACGATGTCCTCCGTGGTGATCGGTCTACTGCTGCTCACGGGTTAGAGATTCGGGTTCCGTTCTTGGACGTCGCCTTCACGTCGTATTTCCTGTCTCTTGCGCCAACCTCGCGCCAGCCTCGTGACGCTGTCGAGAAGTATCTGTTGCGCTCAGCGTTCGAATACTCCGGCCTGCTACCGAATGAAATCCTCTGGCGTCCCAAAGAGGCCTTCAGTGACGGCGTCTCTTCTACTGAGCCGGGCGAGTCTTGGTACGAGATCATTCAGAAGTATTGCGCCAAGGTGGTGAGCGATGTGAAATTGGAGACGGCGGTGGAACGGTATCCATTCAACTGTCCCAAAACCAAGGAATCCTATTACTACCGAAAAGTCTTCGAAAGAAAATTTCCTGGCCAAAGTCATCTCATTCCGTATTTCTGGTTGCCTAAATGGTCGGACGCCGCAGACCCCTCGGCACGGACTCTGGCCAACTACACACAACCGTGAACTGCTCAGCACTAATATCGTTTCGTCTTAGGACTATGATTATCCTTCAATTGAATTATTGTTTTTAAACGCAATAAAATATCCACGTCATCGTTTCGCGGGCCTTTAGAGACAGCAGTAGCGAAGTTGGCCATAGCAACTGGTCATGCTATGCAAATTTTGAAACGATTTACATATTCATATCTTTAGAAATATATTGTTTTCAAAATATGCAAATGTTTATAAATTAGCATAGCATGACCAGTTGCTACGGCCAGCTTCGCCACTGAGAGACAGCAGGCGCGGATTTAGAAGTTAGTCGCATAAATTAGATTTAGAATTTGCAATTCAAAATACCTGTGAATAACAATCCTATTGGATAGGTTTTTGTTCTGAATTATTCTTAAGAAAAGCATAACCAATAGGGTTGTTCATGAAGTGTCTAATTTATGCGACTAACTTCTAAATCCGCGCCTGGACAGTGTCGTACACACGACGTATATCTTGTTTGCAGAGCCGGATTAATGGCCTGTAGGTCCTGGGCGGGAAAACATTGTCGTGTGACGTCATCACAACATTACATGAGTACTGCACACGAGTCGAACCGAACTAGGCACCCAACTAGGATTTTTGCGAGGGGGGTGGCGCTAAGATATTTGTAATTGGTCCGTGTGGTTTTATCATTTTTGAGTGTGACGATGTATGCTTCCCGGAAAATGTTTGAATTCTTAAACACTTTTTAGAGAAATACGAAGATCCATAAAGTAGGTTTTGTTAATGAATTTTTATGCATACGGAAAATTTCTTATGCATAAGAAAAATTCCTTGACTTTCAGACGGTTGGATTACAAAGGAGGATTATTAAATCTGCAGAATGCTTTGCGAAAACCTTTGTCATTGTACCTCCTTGCACATTTGATTAATGGTGTCATAGGTATGTCGCAAAGCACTCTGAGTCTGGAAGGTTGACCAATCCTCCTTCACCAGTTACATAACCAGTAACTATTCTGAAACCCTCTATTAGACAATAGTTATCAAAATGATGAAGGAGAATGCTGACTTCCTCGCATCTCCCGTGTCAGATATTCTTAACAGCTCATACCAAGAAGCTCGCGTATTCCTCAATCATGGAAGCACGCAGATATAATCCCGATCCCGAAAGAAAAGCTGGTATGCGATGCTAACAAAGACCTAGTTCGCCCGATATCTCTCACATCAATTTTATCTAAAGTCGCTGAGGACTATGTGGTTGACATGTTTGTGAAGCTAGCCGTACTACAGAGAGTTGAAACCAATATGGCACGGTTAGTCCTAGCTCGAGTACCACCCACAGTTCCACTGACGGGAATGGTGCAACCGTCAGAGTCGTTTTATTTGATTTTAAGAAGGTGTTCGATTTGATCTACTAGTCATGAAACTCTCAACCTACGATTCACCGCAATGGACCATTGAGTGGATCACTGACTTTCTGACCTGTAGAAGACAGCGAGTGAAATTAAGGCAAGACTGTTACTCAGAGTGGGGTTCCACAATGAACAAAACTGGGGCCCTGGCTTTTCATAATTATGATTAACGAACTAGATATCCCTGGAAACAAGATGTGGACGTATGTCGACTATGCTAATTTGGAATCCGTAGACGGTCGGTAGCATCTTTTTATTATGTATATGGTTCACTTAAAATGGGATCACATAAATATTGATTATCAACCGAATATTTCAAGTTCGTGCACAGCTGAGTGGTCTTTTTCCGTTGATTTTCACTTGTGAGGTCGGGGTTCGAGTGTATGATTTTTTCCATTTTTTTTAATTTTTACTTTCTTTTTTTTCTTTTTAATAGTTAGGGTTAGTTTTTGGGATTGGTTTCGAATATCAAAAAAATAGTCCTAATTAGATGCTACCGATCATCAAAGATGCTACCGACCGTCAAGATGCTACCGACCGTCTATGGGATAGGGAGGTGTTAGCTGTAAATGATCTGACCAATAAAACCTTAGCCGATAGGTTCCAGTTGAACGAGGGAAAGTGTAAAGAACTGTGTATCTGTTTTAGTAAACCTATTGTACATTTTGATCCTATAATTAACGGTAATCCCTTGGAAATAGTAAGTAGCGCCAAGATTTTAGGTTCAATTATTTCCAGTAATCTTGAGTGAATGACCATGTCTCTGAGGTTATCAAGAAAGCACGCAAGAGGTTATATTTTCTAACCCAGTTGAAGAGATCCAAAGTTGACAGCAGTGAGCTGGTCCATGAGTTTTACAGCATTTGTATCAAGCCTATCACCGAGTATGCATGTCCCGCTTTTCACAATAGTTTAACAGGTTATCTGGTAAACGATCTAGAAATGGTGCAGAAGCGGACAGTGCATGCGGATTATTTTTCCATGGATTTCATTTTGCGAGGCGCTATCACTTGCGGGTCTCCAACCCCTACACGTCCGTAGACAAGAATTGACTGAGAAGCTTTTCCTGGACATCACGACCAATCGCAGCCACAGGCCGCCAGCCTCCTTTCTCTCTTAACGTGAGGAGGAAGCACATTTCACTTTCCGTACCAATAGGTTCAACTCAGATCTGAGGATATCCAGACACGAATTAAGGTCCCATTCACTCTTTGTTAGATCTAGAAGGGTGCCTTTCATTTGGTGATAGATTGCGACTTAGATTTGCTCTCGTCAGTAAAGAATAGACCATGAGAAGCTGAAGACCAAGCTTCCATGTTGGATTGGGGGAATTCCCAAACAAGTTGGTTTTCTAGAAATCCTTACAATATTTTACATCTAGCCCAAAAATCCATACCCTATTTGGATCTTATTAAAAAGTGGCAGTGCATTTAATATAGTTCCTTTTTATCATATGGCTTAGATTGTGAAACATCCCAAAATACCTGAAAATGTCTCTGGAAATAACCATAACTGTTGCGAAAGCTATACATTTTCTGAAAGCCCAATAAACGGGCTTTTACCAAATGCGTTTAAGGTGATTCCTCAGCTTTGCATTGCGCACATTTACTGCGCACATCTAATAATCAGTGTTTTTATGGCGATTATGCAACACTTTCAAAAAATTCCGACCATTTTAGGACAATTTAGTGCCAAATCTAACAATGGACGCTTATGTACTGGTAGGGAAGAGTTATTAAGGGACTAAATCAATTTTTTTTCGAGAACAGTTACACAAGTCTAGCTAGGGCTCCTGTGCAAGTAGGTGCTCCCTACTGTTTCTTGAAAGGTGGCAAAAATGCAAATTTCAATCTCGAAAAGTGCCCATGGATATTTTGGAAAAGATTGGAACTAAAGCTATGCATAGAATAACCTTTAGGGCATCAAATACTATTAATGGCTAAAGTGTTTCATCTGTTGCTATGACAACAGTGACGTTTCCAAATGGCCGAAAATGAACATTTAATCTAATTTATTTCGCAAACTAGTCGGTGATCCCCGATTTTTTTTGCATTTAAACATTTCTTTTAGTTTAATTAATGAATAGGCAAATTTAAAAAAATCTGTGGATCCAATTATTTAAAAAACTAAAAAAACATGATTTTTTTTGTGTAAAATAATTGGATCCACAGACCTTTTTTAAATTTGCCTATTTATTAATTAAACTAAAAGAAATGTTTAAATGCAAAATAAATCGACTCGTTTGCGGGTCACCGACTCGTTTGCGAAATAAATTAGATTAAATGTTCATTTTCGGACATTTTGAAACGTCACTGTTGTCATAGCAACAGATGAAACGCTTTAGCCATTAATAGTATTTGATGCCCTGAAAGTTATTCTATGCATAGCTTTAGTTTCAATCTTTTCCGAAATATCCATGGGCACTTTTCGGGATTAAAATTTGCATTTTTGCTACCTTTCAAGAAACAGTAGGGAGCCACTTTAAGGCCATAGTTCTTAAAGAAGGTCGGTGACCATGATTTTTTCCTTAATAACTCTTTTCTTCTACCACTTTTACGTGTTATAACAGAAACTTGGAGAAAAATCATTTCTACAACTTACAATATTTTACAATTTTGATGAATGTTTCTTCAAATAACATGTCAAAGAATATGGGAAACGACCTTTCTTTATCATAATAAACCCTGTTAGCTGTTTCTTTTCCCCTAATTAAATACCATGTTTTCTTGTATAAAATTACTAGTTGCGAAAAATAAAAAAATTTCTTTGTCAAAAGGTTCAAGAAAAAGTTGTGCAATGCGGTTTTTCCTCAACTCGTAAATTGGTCACAATGACGTCACAATACTGAGTAAGAGGTGACCTGCAATATGCCATATCTTCTAAACAAGGTCGGTGACCCCAACTTTTTTTTGGTTTTAATATAAGTATGTCAATAACTTTAAGACTGGGAAGTTTCAGAAAATTTTCATTTCCGAAAGAATTACTGAGGAATTACTTTAAATTTGGACGCTACATGGACGATCGTCAAGCTCATATCCTCAGAAAAATGATTCTGAGTCCCAGACAGGAATAGACCTGTAACTTTCAGGTAAGGTTACAGGTTCGATTCCTGTCCGGGACACAGAATAATTTTTCTGAGGATATGAGCTTGACGATCGCCCATGTATCGTCTGTCTACTCCAAGCTCTCCCACGTTCACTACAGCAGTGTGTATATTAACACATGATCGGATATCTTCACATCAAGTGAAGATAAAAATCTATTCACAGTGAAGATAACATTTTTATCTTCATATTATGATCTATATTATGTGAGAATATTAACCTCTTAAAAATTTGTTTCAGTGTTTAATTGAATCATGAATGAGCCACAATCAGAGGATGAACACTCAGAAAGTGAGTTTTATTATCCTTTCGGTGTGTTGTGTTCAATAGCTCACTCTTTGTCACGCTATTGCTGTCCAAAAGTCCGTATATGAAAGACCGAGGTCTGATATTTTCTCGTAATGACCAAGCGACGAGGTAAGAGGTTTATTATATGGCACTTTTGGACAGCAATAGCGTGACAAAAGGCCCATTTACACTGGCGAGTTTTGGTACGATTTTGCTCATCCTAGGGCATGCAATTGAGTGGATGACTCATGAAAGTATAATTTCATATTGCTGGAGGAACTTCACCCAAATAATTCATTTACTTCTTTTGTTTGTGGTATCAACATGCCCGTCAAACAAACCTTTGTATTCTGCGTCTCAAGAGATCGATTGCAAACCATCCATAGTGAATCCACTCGATCGTATGCACCAGGAGGAGACAAATCGTACAAAAACTCGCTAGTATAATAGGCTTATTGAGTGAGCTATTGAACAGAATACAACGAAAGGATAATAAAACTCACTTTCTGAGTGTTCATCCTCCGATTGTGGCTCATTCATGATTCAATTAAACACTGAAACAAATTAAAAAAACAACATTTTGTTATTATTTGTTGTAGGAAAATATTTATCGTCGCAATCCTGACCGGTCCATTACGGGAAAGTTACGACCGATGTCAGAGCGTCTCGGCCAATCAGAGCGCGCAATTTAACCGGAAGTAACTTAATTGCTGCCGTAGGTAGCGCACTAATCTTGACTTGGGTTGCTGTGTCTCGTACCCAGACCTCTTCGCGGAACTATGTATTGTCGATCGACGTTAAAATCACGCTCGAAATTTTCATGTTTGAATGTCCACAGATTTATGACGTTTTATAACGTTCAGCGATGTTTGCGTGACATAACCCTTTACTAAGCCAACCACTAAGTTAATTCATACACTATTAACATTCAAAACAATAAATCAGAAAAAAGATGAAAACTCATGTGACGTCACCCAGCAATTTGGCTTTCTTTCCTATACTTTTCGTGTATCCGAAATAATGACTTGGTGGACGTCACATGATCATTAGCATTTCCAAAAAACAAACCTTTATAGTGAAAATGTATTCGAAAAGTATTTGCCTAGGCATATAATTCAGATTGAAAAGAAGCAAAGCTTGTCAGCGTAACTGTTAACTTAGTAACGTACAGTTTGAAATTATACCGTGAAAACGAATATTAGTATCGCATATAACACGCAAGAGTAGACATTTAACGCACATTGGCGGTTGAAATCCACTTTACATTGTTTTTTATTAGAAGAAATTAGAAATCTTTCCACACTCTACTGAGCAAAGCGTAGCAGCATGAAAACACATGTGCGAACCACATGCGGCGCGTGCAAGCAGCTAGTTACCCAGACCACAGCCCAGACGGCCACGCAGTGGGTTTGTGGACCAAGAAAATGCGTCTTAAAAATGTGGAAATCTGTCATCCAGGAAGACTTTAAATCTTTCGGAAATTAGCAGGAATTGCGTATTTAAGCCTTCAATTTCAAAAAAATTTCCGTGGGGGATGTCCCCGAACCCCCCTAGAAGGGGTGCGCCTACGGCGCACATCGGATATTACGCTTAGCAGCAGTCAAAGTTTTGCGCAGATCCGCCCCTGCTTTCTCTAATCGCAACCTAAACATCCGGAACATGTTCGAGTAATGGCGGCCGTAAAATCTTGTATAAAAACAGTCTTCCCACGCTCGCAATTGCTTGAAATTTGGCAAGTTAAGTAAGAACACCATGCTCTTTACAAATATGTAAAATTCGGAATACCAAAAATGTGATCACAGGGACACTTTAAGAAGTTTTCAAAACATACTGCAGCTAATTGCAGTGTTTGAAAAAAAATATTTTGATATTGGTATATATCAATAACACCATAAATATTGATATTATTACAAAACACGGAGAACTGAAGCTTGTGGGGATTGATAATAACAAACCAAGTCAAGGAAAGACATTAACACATCCATTGGCGGAAAAACAAAAAAGGATTTTTGCTGGTCTTGCATCATTCAAGTCTCAGATAGTATAAGTAGATTGTTGTCTAATGCTGTTGGTCATCTTTATGATGATTGACTTATCTACAGTGTGTATAAAAAAAAACTGGACCCTTAGAAAACGGTCTTATACTCCTGGGAAATTAAAAACACGGTCTTAATACACCTGGGAAATTAAGATAACTTGTAAACGTATGAAGGAGCATAGCCATAACTGTAAAGAAACGTTAATATATTTAACATGTTTCTTTGCAGTTATGCTCCTTCATACGATTACAACTGGTGATCTTAATTTCCCAGGTGTATTAAGACCGTGTTTTTAATTTCCCAGGAGTATAAGACCGTTTTCTAAAGGTTCCGTTTTTTTTATACACACTGTACATTGCCCACATTACCTATTACATTGCATATCAGTCATTAATGTCTTCCATACATTACTTGTTTTTTAGGTTTTTTTTATTATAGACTGGTTTTGTTTTACATGTATACATGCTTTGTTTAAACACTAACTATACTTGCGTTTTTCTGCTGTTAAAACACAAAGTAAAAGACTCCTGTTTAATTTACATGCTTATTAAAACACCAATCGACACAAAGTAAAAGACTCCTGTTTCACATGCTTCGTTATAAACTCACAAACTAAACTAAATTGCGTTTTTTTCTGCTTGTTAAAACACAAAGTAAAAGACTCCTGTTTCACATGCTTCGTTATAAACTCACAAACTAAACTAAATTGCGTTTTTTCTGCTTGTTAAAACACAAAGTAAAAGACTCCTGTTTCACATGCTTTGTTATAAACTCACAAACTAAACTTAATTGTGTTTTTTTCTTCTTGTTAAAACACAAAGTAAAAGACTCCTGTTTCACATGCTTTGTTATAAACTCACAAACTAAACTTAATTGTGTTTTTTTCTTCTTGTTAAAACACAAAGTAAATTTCTCCTGTTTAACATGCTTATTAAAAGTAAACACCAAATAGATGTGTGATTAAGGAAGTGTTTAAGTTCCTATAACCCCAAATTCAATATTATTCAAAGTATAGATTCTACACTTAATTAAGTGAATAGTTGAATGCTAAAATGTTTGATTTGAGCTTTGGGTTGATGTTCTATAAATATTTGTTAGTCCGAAAGAGTGCATGTGACGTCACCCAGAAATTTGGCTTTCTTTCCTATACTTTTAGTGTATCCGAAATAATGACTTGGTGGACGTCACATGACTCATTAGCATTTCCAAAAAACAAACCTTTATAGTGCATTAACGAAAAACTCAAATTAATTATTTTGTTATTAATCTTCATTAATTATTTTGTCATTGGATTTCGAATCTGATACACACTATCACAATGCAAGTAGTATACATCAAAACCACACCACATGGAGTTCTAACTCGGTCTAATTAATACCTGTCAAGGTCTCTTCCCAACACAGCCTACATGTTTATCAGTAATCATCCGCCTGGTAATCATCTATATGCTATCATCTATACAAAACAGTTACAAATTATCGTTCGTTCGTATAAAAAGTTATGATCGTATTCGTTCGTATAAAAGGCTGTGTACCCACGGCTTACCTTATAACTTTTCATAACTCATTTATAACGAACGAACGATCATTTGTAGCTGTTTTGTATAGATGCAATGATTACTGATAAACATGTAGGCTGAGTTGGGAAGAGACCTTAACAGGTAGTAATTAGACCGAGTTAGAGCTCCCTGTGACCACACATTAAATTCCAAAGGAACTTAAACACCATTTTTATATACCAAAGACTTTCCATTGCCACCATTATTATTGCCTTCGAGTATTGCGAAAGATTTCGAGCTTCCTGCTTCAAAAGTATTAAAGCTAAACCAAGATGTAATCGTAATGGAGCCTGTAAGTAAGCGTTTATGCATTTTGTTGGGAAAAAACGAAAGTCTTTGGTATATAACAAAACGCTTGTTGACTTTTGCCTCAAGAAACATCGAGTTTTACGGTCCCTCAGGTTTCAATGTCACCCTCGGGTGACATCGAAACCTTCGGGTCCGTAAAACTCGATGTTTCCCTCGGCGCCAGTCAACAAATGTATATTATTTTTCTTTCGGTAAATAAAACAGCTGACCAAATCTTTTTACATAAAATTAGATTTCATAACCATCATCTAGGACCAATTTGCTCTAAATTGATGGACATTATGTTTGTTTAAAGGGGAACTGTAATGAAAAAATAAATGACTTTTATATAAAAGGCCTTAATTTAAGTATAATGTTTAGAAATATTAATAGTTTACGGTATCTGCTCTTGTACTCGAGAAATAACGTTTTCGTTCTCATATTTTATGCTTGTGAACGCCGCCATTTTCTGTCATTCTGGAGTTTGCTCGGCGGCTCAAATGTACAACTGCGATTTTCTTTTCGATTTTAACGTCGCTGTCCCTTGCAATCATTAACGTCAAAATTGAAAAGAATCCCAGCTGAACATCGGGTTTGAGTGCCGAGCAAACTCCACTGAAAATTACACAAAATGGCGGTGTCCAAAAGCATATACGAGAATGAAAATGCTATTTCTCGAGTACAAGAGCTAAACATTATACTTAAACATTGTATTTTATGCTAGTGTTTCCATTGACGTCAATGATGTAAAAATTGAAAAGAAAACCGCTGCTTCAAATCAACATTGAGCCGTCGAGCAAACTCTAAAATGGCCGCGTACAGAAGCATAAAATTACGCGAATGAAAACGTTATTTCTCGCCGAGTTTCTAAACATTGCACTATAAAGGCCTTTTATTTAAAAGTAATTGATTTTTGACAACAGTTCCCTTTTAAATTGAAGTAAGGGACCTTACGAGCTACAAAAAGCGCAAATACATCGGACTGACGTGCAAATACATTGAATTGACAAGCTAACACATTGGACTAGTTACCATGAACGACAAGTAGGTTTCAAGATGGCCGGCGTCCCAACAACGAATTGTTCCTAAAAATAACGCTATTATACTTACTAACCTTAATACTAACCTTAATACTAACCTTAATACTAACCTTAATACTAACCTTAATACTAACCCTAATACTAACCCTAATATTAACCTTAATACTAAACTTAATACTAACCATATAATACTAACCATAACACTAACCCTAACACTAACATAAACCTGAACGTTGCATGTTCTCGTTCTGTAAACAAACTTCACTGAAAACATTTTCACGCCTTTGTGACGACGATAAGTCGTGGAGAGTTAAGAGCTGTTGCTTTAGTCTGACTTCAACGCAAACCTGAAATCGTTTTAGAAGCATTGAAGTGTTTTCTACAGCTGCATAAAACAAACTTTTGAGTGTCAAATAAGGTAGCCAATCAACCGTGTTTTTTTCGACATGCTAAAATGTACCTTGCTCCATCTGCCGTCGCCGTAGGTAACGATGCGTGCCTTTCTACACTGCGAGTAATTAATGGATACCTTAAAGGTTGGTGTACTGCCGAAATAGCGTGTAGAAATCCGTCTAAAGTTTCGAGCGAAAGCCCTTCGTGAGATTAAAATGAAACGTATAAATTCTCTGATTAAGATTCACTTTTGATAGATTCTCTGATCAAGGGCCTTCACTGGAAACGTTAAACATGGATCAAACGAGAACGCAAAACGACTTGCGCTGACTTACGATGTCGACAGTCAAGTTCTTCCACTAGTTATCATGTTCTCGCGGCAAAACAATGGAAAGTACGAAAGTACATCGACTTATGTTTTGTGTTCAAACGACTTGCACGTCCTCGCAAGTTGAAATAAACTTGAAAAGCATTAAATTTGACTGTAAGTTCAAATTAGTCGCAAACTAACGCAAGCCAACGCAAATCATCGCAAGTTTGCGGTCAAACGGCGACGCACAAGCTAATAAAACTAAAGCTCGGTGACTTGCGTTCTCCTTTGATACACCAACCCTTAGAGAATCTACTTGTATTTCTACACTGTCTTCGCAGCACAACATTTTAATATTGTTGTTGCACACCAGGTGGTTGTAAAATAGTATATGCATAGTTATTTTTGATGCGCAGGTTAAAAAGGAACATTTGTGTGCCACTTCTCTAACTAGATTATATAAGTATGTTTATACCTTCCCCCCTGCTTCGTCGTTGTACCTGTACAAGCATCTTCACTCCTTTTACGAATAGTTTTCTTCATCTTCACTGGAACTTTCTTCGTCGTCACCATCAAAGTTGCTGCTTCTTTCCGAGAGTATTTCGTTCAATGAGTCAGGATCTTTTATGTACACCATCAATTGAACCACAAAGAAAACAAATGCGACAATGCATGTTATCACCGTGAAGAGGAGGAACGTCTGTGGAAAGCCAGCATGCTCCAGCCAATATCCTCCAAAGATTGCGCCACAACCAGTTCCAATTCCCCAGTAGACCCCATGCAAAACCACTTTAAAGAGATGAAAACGTGAAAACAAAGATAACAAATTAATATTATATGGCATAGATTTAATGTAACGCCTATTCTGATGAGCAGGGGAATTTCAAGCGACCAATCAGAAACGTTCGAAATTTTCAAATTCCGTAAGAATAACATTATTTTTAATCAACGTAATAAAGTATTCTATAATAAATATCATAAATAAAGTATTATATATAGTTAATAGATGATTTTTAATTTATGGTGGACTCCATGTAGTAGTTAAAACATGAGCGGCCGATGTTTATGGGCAGTTACAATGGCGAGCCGCTGTAACTGCTCATAAACATCGACCGCGAATGTTTTAACGAACTTGTAAAATGAATATAATATATAATACATACTTTGTTTGGAAGTTGTAGAAACTGTACAAACTAATTATTTTAACTCCGAAAAAGCTCAATTTGAGCTAGTTAACTTTGATAAAACATTGATGTTTTATTAATCAATGTTTTATCCTGGGTTAAAGATGCTGATTAAATATTAATTTCTTTTGAATTTTCTTCATGAATAATAAATGAATTTTACAAAATTTAAATAGTGTTTCCACTTTGGAAGGAAATTTCCTTCCACAGATGCGTCACCTCCCCCGGGCTTCGAGGAATGAGGGACACAAATAACTTTTGTAAAGAAGGCGAACAATATCTTACCCCTCCATCTTAGTGACGCATCTGTGGAAGGAAATTTCCTTCAAAGTGGAAACACTGATTATTTAAACAATTATAGCAGTCTAGTTGCTTTCCTTTTTTTTACAATTCCGTGAAAGGTTTTGACATTTCCTGACCGAAGCTTTTAACCAGCTGTTCCGGGTATAAATCCTGGTCGGACAACCACTCAGGGTCTTAAAATAATTGAGAACAAGGTGCTGCCTTCGCAACAACACCAGCAAATGGTAAGACTTTCAAGTATTCTCGGAAAACGACCTTAAATCGTAGGCCCTCGGAATTCCCTATATCAGTTGGTTTTTCGTTCACCTAAGAGTGATAAACTGAATAGTCGAACGCTTAAAACATGAGCCTCTGGCTCGGATAAATAGGGCAACCTTATCCTGCGTGATCGACTCTAAATAAATCATTCTCATCTCTTGTTGAAACTCCTAGGATAATACAGCTAGTTCGTTTTTGCAGTTTGGATATATACGTTCTATATAGTTCTCTTTGATGTATTAGACCACACACTGCTTTCGTACATCATTATATAAACTTAACTGTGGCATTGTAGTAAGCAATTTGTTATATAGAATGGAGTTGACCATTGAGAAAGTGATTGTTATAGGGCACCACTCAGCATGAGACATAGGGCAGCCGGGTCCGGCCCATTCAAAATCAGTCCTACAAGACTGATATGAAGTCGTCAATCGAAAAACACGGCACACTGCAACGCAAGATATTGAAAATCGACAAGCGCCAGGCACACGAGATCCACTCACACTCCAAGTTTGATCTGATGCAAGATGGGCTTCTCTATTTTACTTAGGCCAGCAAACGAACCGCTACCACTCGTGTTTCTATAATGCACTAGTCAATTGAAACCCCCACCCCCCCCCCCCCCCCCGGTCCCGGGACATAGTGGGGGGGATAACAAGGGGATGGGATCACTTTTGAACAATAATTTGTCCCCTGGGGGTGGTGGGTTATATAACTTTTGCTTCACAATCCAGTCCCCACCTGGGGGAAGAGGAGAACGGACATGGTATATCAACGAAAATGGCGGCAGACGAACGAAAACATGCGGCTAAAAACTGACCTGCTCCAGACTAAAAATAGCATCACTGCTATGTCATTATGATTATGGTAATATGATACACGCTATCTGTCAATGTTTTCATGATTCTGTAGACTGTATCACTGTGGCGAGATTCCGATAAATGCAGTTTATTCTTATCGTCGAGATCTTCTTGGTTTATTCTGTTGGTTTATTCTTTTCGAGATTCTTGCCCCAAGGCAAACGTAAATATACGATCAAACGATCCAGTAACATGCAGTATACATGATTTGAGAGTTTTAAATACTGTTTTCGTTGTCTATTTCAACGGCTAAACCTTGAAAGTTGAAATACAGGTTTTTCAAATTCCGGATATAATTTGAATAATTTCGCCGGCGGTAATTTATGCCGCTAGCGTCGGAAGTGCTAAATTTATCGGCCAATCAGAAGCCGCAGGGATTCCTGCTAATAACGCCTTGTCTGATGAAACGTCAGTATTTCGTCACTAAATTCTTGGCAGTTTACCACCTTTTCACTTTGCTATATATCGAAAACACTGTCTACGCAGCACTCTACTTTTTTACTACTCTCCGATAAAAGCTAAACCGTTTAAAAACATCTATAATACCCAAGTTGAAACAATAAATTATATCGACAGACTCGTTAACTTTGATGGTTTTTCCGCGGTTCAAATTTTATATAGTTGTAGAAAGTATCTAAAACGTTTCTATTTTCCATTAACTCTTTGTGGTTTCACAAGGCCAAATTTCCTGCGGCGTGAATAATGATAATTTACGCTGCACTGCAGGAAAGTTGGCCGGCATGTGCTCTGACAACAGTAGTTATGTCTAACTAAAATATATATCATATTGCATCATGTGTAACATGAGCCCTGTGCGCTTCAGCGGTGTTGCTATTTTTAGTCTGGAGCAAGGAATGTTTTTAATCCATTGATTTCATACTTCTATCGAGCCATCCAATAAATCTTGTGTTCGATCCTTATTTTAAGATAGTTACTAGAATCAGACAAATTTACATTTGTAATCAATATTTATAAAATTTGCATAGTTAAATATTTCCTTCATTAATATGAATATTTTGGCTGGTTTTGCAAGGTGTTATTTCAATACAAGGACAGAATGGGAGGGGGATTTACCCTAAAAGTATCCCCCAGGAACTGGGGGTTTTGACATCATTTGCTTGGAGTCTAGGTCAAAACCCCCACTATGTCCCGGGACCGGGGGGGTGGGGGTTTCAATTGACTAGTGCATAACTGTATGGAAACACTGAAAATGTATTCTATTTCTTAAACAAAAACACAACTTTTAGCCAATCAAAATACACCTATTCAAAATGTTATTTTATAAAAATATTTAGAAAATAGTCAAACTTGGCCAATGAGCGTTGAGCGAATCTGTAGTGCGGCACTGCTAATTTGGAATCCGTAGACGGTCGGTAGCATCTTTAGTGGTCGGTAGCATCTTTTTATTATTTTGTTCACTTACAATGGCATTACATAGATATTGATTATCAAATATCAACTGAATATTTCAAGTTCGCTTGCATAGCTGAGTGGTCTGTGTCATTGATTTTGATGTGAGGTCGGGATTCGAATGTTGGGTGGGTATGGTTTTTTCCATTTTTTTTTAATTTTTACTTTACTTTTTTTAGGGTTAAGGTTAGGGTTGGGTCTTTATTTACACACTCGCAAAATTTAGACACTCAAAATTTACACACTCGCAAAATATCCTTCCCATTGACTTCCTTTGTATGTGTAATAGCTGTTTATAATTTTTATGCCATTTTAGCATTTTATAATTACCGTAAACCAGGAATATAAGCCCCCAGGGCTTATACATGGGGAAGCCCATCAATTTACTAATACTCTCACCATTCCGAATATAAGCCCGCGCGCCCGTATATAAACCCATGGGCATGGGCTTATACATGGACAATTTTATTACTGTTTTCTATAAAAAATAAAATAGTGATTTCATAGTGGCAATACGAATTTAAAAGTTGTTTTGAAAACCCCTATACCATGCCGTGAATGGCAATATTGGAGACTTTATTATATTGGAGACCAATATTGGAGACAAACTTTATTCTATTGGAGACCAATATTGGAGACAAATTTTTACAAAAAAGCTTTAATAATAGAACAATATTATTTTTATCAACAGAAATTAATATTCTTTCAATATATCATGGACATATCTTTATTTATATGTTAACCTTGTGTTATATTGAAACAAAGTCAATAAATGTTATTACTAACACAAAATCTTGTCCGTATATAATCCCTCCGTATATAAGCCCCCCCACCATGTATAAGCCCACCAAAAAGTGCTTACGAACGAATATAAGCCCAGGGCTTATATTCGGATGTTTACGGTATACTATTTAGATAATTCAAGCGAAATGATACGAACAGAAACAGGTGGAGCAACAACTAATCAGGCTCCATTTTAAACATCGAACTTTCCATCGGTGCTGAATCTGATGCACCAATAATCCTGAAGAAAGAATTTGCTAATTGCTGAAGTTGGATGCACTAATAACCTTGAACAAAGGATTATTTTGCTAATTGCTGAAGGGCTGTTTATATGAGCCGGGTTAACCAATAGACCTCTTTCATAATGGTGGCCAGTCTAAATATTATTTTATATGCATGCAAATTGGCCTTTCTGGCCTTATTAAAAAGCAAAGATTCTTTGGAATTACAGACACACGAACGAGGTCAGAAAGGCCAATTTAAATGAATATAAAAGAAGAATTAATTTGGGTGCCATTATCAAAGACGTCTATATAGCAGTAATGTATAGACACCCAAAATGATGTTTCAAAGCAGAACTGGTTTAGTTTGACACGTAAGAAGAGTATAACGTTTATTCAAATGATCGTTTTGGATCGAGGAACGATTTTCGTGATACAACTAAGCCCGGTTAACTGGGCTAACCCGGATCATATAAACAGCTCCTATAAGTATATATAGTTTAAATGACATGCATGAACACATCCATATCTTTGATTCAAATGAACATTCGAGAGTTTGCAATGGATCAATGGACCAATGGTTAGCAATCTTATACATAGTATGCCAGGATAAAATCGAAAACTCTAGAAGGTTGGCATACTGCCGAAATAGTGTGTAGGAGGTTTATTAACTTTCGAGCGAAGTCCTCTCGTCAGAGAGTGAACTGTCGGGTTAAGGCGGATTTCCAGTCCTCGCACTAAGCAACTCGCAGCTCGCTGCGGGTACTCGCATGGTTTCCACTGTATTTCCACCACATGCAGCTCGTTGCGATAACTCGCAGGGTTTTCAAGACTGATGAAGCGATAGCCGCGTTTTTTTAACAAACTTCGAGGTGTTTGGATATCCTGACGAAGCACTCTTCTGAGTGTTTCAGATATAGCACCTCAAATAAATCGGTATTTACCAGAAAATCGAGGTGAAAGTTCGATTAATTTATGTAATTTCTTCCCCTTCAATATCTATGCAAATACACACCGACACGGTAATGATTTCCTTTGTGCAGTATTCCCCATGAATTACTAATGATTTGAAATGTTGACATAATTTGTTTTGATTGGTTATTTACTGCGAGTACTTGCTGCGAGTAAAAATAGTTCAATATTTCAAACTATCTGCCACGAGGGCTAAAACACTCGCAGCGAGCTTGCGAGTGCTCGCAGCGAGCTGCGAGTTTCTTCGTGCGAGGACTGGAAATCCGCATTTACTCACGGTGTACCGGAACACAGAATATTGCATCATTGAAATGTTGGGTTTAGAAGTAGGGTTAGTATTTCTTTATTTCATGGTTAGGACTAGAGTTTTTATTTGGGTTATGGTTAGGGTTTTTGTAAAGCTTCTGAATCCCGAGAAAATAACCTTGATGAGGCGTATGACGTAGTCTGTGTCCATTGTTTACCGGTACAAGGTGATGTAACCGAACTGTCACGCGATCGAAGGGCACAGCACTTTTCATCACTTGAGGAGTCACAAATTGTGTTTCAAAACTTTCTTTTTATAAAAGCCACAAGAGTCACAAATTTTGTTAAATGTTCAACTCTTGCCATATCTATATATCACAGGATATATGATTGACCAATGATGCAGTTAATTATATGCATGATTTCGGCGCAAATTCTATTTACCATATGCTTGCAAATCTTGCAATGTGGCCATTAAGGCCCTGTTAAGGCGGATTTCCAGTCCTCGCACGAAGCAACTCGCAGCTCGCTGCGAGCACTCGCAAGCTCGCTGCATGTTGGAAATTTTGAACTATTTTTTACTCGCAGAAAGTACTCGCAGTAAATAACCAATCAAAACAAATTATGTCAACATTTCAAATCATTAGTAATTTATGGTCGGTGTGTATTTGCATAGATATTGAAGGGGAAGAAATTACATAAATTAATCGAACTTTCACCTCGATTTTCTCATAAATACCGATTTATTTGAGGTGCTATATCTGAAACACTCAGAAGAGTGCTTCGTCAGGATATCCAAACACCTCGAAGTTTGTTAAAAAAAACTCTGCTATCGCTTCATCAGTCTTGAAACCCCCGCTGTATCGCAACGAGCTGCATGTGGTGGAAATACAGTGGAAACCAAGCGAGTACCCGCAGCGAGCTGCGAGTTGTTTTGTGTGAGGACTGGAAATCCGCCTTTACACGTTGCAATTTTTCATGCAACTTGTCTCGCAACGCCATTTCATCAAGTTTTATTTATGATCTCTATGGGTCTGAGATCGTTACCGTGCTGAGATTGTATTTAGTCACTTGTGATTGGTTGATGGAGCTCTCGCAGCAGTTTCTTTAGCAGCTATTGCTCGCAAAGTTTTGCATTTTCGAATCGCGGTATAAAATAAACAGTTCTTTTCAGAACTGACTGACTGGTAAAGATTTATTCGATACACCTGTAACACATAATTATACGCGACAGACCCAAAATACAATTTAACACACGAAATAATTCAAAACAGCAACAATCTCGACTATTTACAAGTTATATTATTCTCGCTTCGTCGGCTTCGTCACCAAACAAAAATCGTCTGACTCGTCTCGTAATTCTTCGCAGTTTCGCCTCATAACTTTAAAATTATATTAGAGACTACAAGGTCGATGTAGTTTAGCCAAACTGATTATTCCTTTCATTTTAATGTGTTCTAACCTGAGCGGCTGAGGTGATCAGTGCCGAGTGCCGACGGCGAGGCGAACATATAAAACACTCTCGTCAAATCGTCTGGTTGACGATTTAGAGAAACTAGAAAGACCATTTGTATCGCAACGCTTTGCCAAGAGGTTTGTAAAACATACTGGGCCATTCTTTATTGGTAAACAAATAGTTTTCCTCAGTAACAAATTATAGGGAACTGGGAACCAGAGGACTGGGAACAAAAACCCAATTTTGGGGACTATTTCATCTGAGTTCCCCAGAGCCTCTGTTTTTGGCGCAGGCCAAAAGGAACGCAGGCTCTGGGGACCATTCTGATTGCATAACTGTAATATACTGTATATTCTTTGAAATAGTTAATATATAAATTATGTCTGATAGAACAGGCGGGTAAGGTGTTATTGCGGATACGTATTTCTAGTTGTTAAGTATATATCCTACCTTGCATCCTGTGACTGGATCCTGCTGGCGCTGCGTAAATTAAAAACGAAATACAGGTGGACGTCATGAGCGCGTAGGCCATCGCATGAACGGTCTCAACAATGACGACAAACCAAGGTTTCTTTATGGCAAAGAAAGCGAGAAACACCACAATATAACCGATAAAGCCAACGCTTATCGTAGCCATGTGACCAACTCCGTCGATTATCCGCTGCAGCAGAAAGAACAGCACCACATCGACGACGCATTTACACCCGGTTGCTATTCCCATAATAAGCGCGCTCCCACCGAGACTGTCGATAAACCAATAGACGAACGTGAAGAGAAACCCGTTGCAGAAACCCGAGTAGGACGATGCAAAAAGGAATAAGCCATATTGGAAATTCGACATAGCGCTGCGGATTTCCTTCGCGATCTTGTCAACGGGGCTAGACGTGAAATCGAGATGCGAACCAATCAACATTGCCACGTTGGAAAAACCGATGAAAAAAAAAAAGACATAATGGAATGTGCCCACCATTTCACCGCACATGAGGTGAGGGAAATAGTAAACGACCACGCCAACAACCGGTGTCATTATACCCCAACCAATGTTCCCCCACAGACGAGTCAACCCGAATTGTTTATTTTCCATGCTTGCTGCGTACGAGTGATCTGCGAGAGTAACAATAGTCGCCTCGGACCAATCCGCAAGGAGTCCTAAGACCAATAGGCAAGCAAAAATACTATAGAGTTCGGTGTTGTCGTTGACAAGACGGTATTCGACTATGATATCGTTCGCCTTTTTAGTTGGAGGTGCCAGGGTTGAGCGAGTCGTGTTTATATGGTTAGTATTAGTCGTGTTTGCCATTTCATTCACGGGATTTTGGACAAAAGAAGTCTTATTTTCTGAACTGGTAAGGACCTGGTGATGCAGGGTATTATTGAGCTCTGTTTCGTTTCGAATTTTGCTTACTCCATGAGTATGGCGGGTGAAGATATTATTCGCAACGTCGTCGTTTCGGCTTCCTGACCAGTAGTCCGTGACCAGCAGAGAGCGTTTGTTTAGCTTGTGCTCGACAACATGAGATGTTTCCCATGAGGTGTTTTGGTTGGTTATGTTGATGTACGTTACAGTACAAAGCTGGTTTGTAGGACGTAAGAACAGGAATATTACCAGCACTTTGCCGATCATCACTAGACAAGAAATAACAAAAAGAATTCTTTGCGAGTGAAACTTCTCGCCTACAACTACCAATAACGGTGTTCCAATTGACTGGAGTATAGGACGAATACCAGCTAATATGCCAACATAAACTGGACTCAGTCCCATGTGCTTGAAGTAAACGGGCAGGAATAGAAGAAATGGCATGGAACCGGCGTAGAACATGAAGTAAAATATCTTGTATAGTACCCTCGCTAGAAATGATGCGCACTTTGTATTCGCCATCGCCGGTTGAACTTGTTCTTGTTGTTCTGCAAAAGGAATACAATCACCGTATAAACAAAGAGACAATCGTGGGTAACAGTTGGAAGAGCAATTCTTAGTCGACACAACGCGGCTTTGCCGAGAACCAAAATGGATGAATCCAGTCTAATTCCAACGCCGCTTGTGACTGATATGTCGCCTTCTTTGTTCCGAATGATCGCCTCGTTAACTATATACTCGGTGTTTTGAATATATTCTGAATGTGATTAAACATTTTCTACTTCACTGGTTATTGCTTTGGTAAATATTCATGTAGCGGTTCGCTGCTCACGAACTAAGCAACGCTTTAGTTGTTCAATATGCAACTTACAGTCACCGGTTTCGCCAAACTTGTTGTACAGCGAAGCCCATGGCTGATGATAATTATCAGACGGCTAATGAGTAATCGTTAAACCATTCTGAATCCAAGACGAAAGAAAAGCTACGTTATCATTATCCGAAAATAAACCCTTCCCTATGTAAGCCCCCAAATTCGACCGCAATAAGCCACACCGAATATTAGCCCTCCGGGGCCTTATATTTGGGAATCGCCTAGCTCAAATACAAAATAAACTAAAGCAAATTACACATACCATAATGGTCAAGCCTTTTTTATTTATAAAATAGAACGATTCCGTACACTAGTTGAAACACTGTGGTAAACAAGTGTCAAGGTTTATTAAAAAAGTAGAGTGCTGCGAAGGTCGTTAGTTAGTTAGAGTCTTTTTTTAGTTAGGTCGTGTCTCTTCATGATCAAGTTATCCTGGGCGTTCTGTGACCCCCTCTCGCAAGCAATCGTCTTCTATCAGAAAACCATTAGGCCGGGGGGTTAGGGTTAGGATCTAAGTTGTTTTGGGGTTAGCAGTTCTACGATGTATTTCATTATGCAGGCATGTCCGATCGTATGATGGCAGTACAATGTCTCATTTCATCCCACCTCTCGTGGATACTAAAAAAGATCGTCCAGAAGACGATTGCTTGCGGGAGAGGGTCATCTGAAACCGCACTATGCAAACTAATGTACAGCGGATATTCAGTGAAAGCAATGATAATTCTTGACTTGTATGCCTTGTATAGCTCACACAAACCTGACTCTTTTTTTCAAAATAGTGGACAGATGCAGCTCATGTTATGTTTGTTTGAAAGCCCATGAAGTCTTCTACTAGTAATGTAAACATTATTAAATCTGTAGGCTTAATTAACAACTACGTTGCAAGCTGTTGAGCGAGCGGGAAGCCTGAAACGAGTCGCGGTATTTGGATTCAAGTCAAGATCCGAGCAGGTGAAATCTTAAATTGACCACCAAGGTGATGCCCTAGCGTCACTCATCCAAATACCGAAGCCAAATTAGAAATTAGCACTAAACTGACACGACCACTGACCGAAAGGCCGAGGGCGTTGACGAGCACATCACGAGCGCGATGAATGGGCACTTATAGCCCGAGCGGTAGCGTTTCCAGCTGGCATATGCGAGCGAGAAAGGAAGACACAACATTTATTTTTTATTTATTTTTTATTTATTTATTTATTTATTTTTTTAATATATATGATGATCGCGAGATCTAGTGAACACCTTTGTTTTATCTATATATATATATACATAGGACCATCTGTGCAAAGACTTCTCAACAGAAACGAACAAAACTATTGTATACTAAATATAAGATAATAAACGCATTGTCTTGAAAAGCGATTAGACATTGCATGTGAGACGAGTTAGCAGTAAGTTGGGTGCTAACCGAAAGAATTGGGGGCGGAGCGAAGACAAAACGGAAGGGATCGCAGATTTAGTCGTAACCCTAACCCCCAAGTTTACGTAAAATTTACCACGCCATTGCATACCCAATAAATGTCTGTCCGAAGGGTGTATCGCGGGACAATGCGAAACGCACTTTTGATGTCGACTTTCCCCATTAAAGCGCCTTTATCCGCTAGTGTTCTGATGACAGCCGGGTACATCACAGCCCATGCTATTTTAGTGTTGACAAACGCACGCCACGAGCTTGTACCGAAAAACACATCGCGAGCGCGATGAATGAGCACTTCATGGCCCATGCAATTTTAGTCTCGATTTTAGTATTGATACTCCACAAGAGTACGATGCCAAACGCAAGTGACGAGCTTGTACTGAAAACATTGCCAGCGCGATGAATGGGCACTTCATGGCCCACGCTATTTTGTATTGGTACTCCAAACGCAAGCGACGAGCTTGTACCGAAAACACATCGCGAGCGCGATGAATTGGCACTTCCATTTAACGTACCTGAGCCAGCGTTTATGGAGTCTTCTGAGTGGTGAGCGTTCAGCGTTTGTCACGCGGGCCAAACATGCCCTTGACCATAACTGTGCCTTGACCGAGCATTGCGATGGCGCCTGGCGGATTGTAAGACACGCATAAATTCCGGCGAGCTGAAGGCGGTAGCCGGAAGTTCTTCTCTATGGGTTGCGTCACTGGTGGATCCACTAGGGTCCGCCGTTATTCTTTCTTTAATGTGATGTTCGATTTTCGATGATTACTCGAGATCGAGAGCGTATGTGCGAATACTTCGCGTACCAATGACGAGATGTATGCCAAACTAGTCCTATCAGGTTCCTCCCAGTTCCTGCCATCTTGTGACGCAACCCGGTTTCCTTGTTGTTAACCTTGGTGATGTCATGACCTCATTAAAAGTTGTTTTAAAAAAGCATTTAATTTAGAGTTGATGTCAAAAGGTGTTACTGTTAGTTGTAGTTTTTTTCACTTATAGCGCATGGCATATTAAACTAGTATTTATATAATTCATACCATTAGGTAGCGCTTTTCAGGGGCTTTCATTTATAAAACTATTTTCGTGTACATATTTCTAAATTAGCTTGAAAATATTTAATACTTAGCCGCTGGCGCTGTAATTGAATCTTTCCGAGACAAGATCAGAAATCTTAAATTGATTGAAGCAGAACATAGTTTTATAAGCGATATACCAATGTATGTTACACAGAACATGAAAGCCCTTTAAGACATAATTCGAATAAACTATATTATTTCTGATCGAGCATGTCAAACGTTATAAGCAAATACATGTTGAAATCAAAACCCGCAAATATCAACATGCGGTCGTCTGGGACTCTGGGTCAAATAATGAAATAAAATTGCTTTTCAAAAAATAAATATTAAACCTATGGAGCTAATGCTTGGGAGACCAGTAATAGGTGTGAAGGGCTGTAGCCTGTATGAGCTTTATTTGTGTAGCGTTTTGAGAGGGCCCAGGTCAAACGTCGAACTTTTTTCTTGAGTTCAACTCATGAAAAGTTCGGCGTTTGACTTGGGCCTAAGAAGTCGACTCTGTATGATAACAACAAATTACTCATTACTATGTATTGGTTTTATTAGTACTGTGACCGGCGTCAATGTTATTGTATTGCTTGCTCGCATTAGTCGCTTTGATGAAATCATCAAGTGTAAAGGTAACTTCGTATAGAAATCCTTTATAGACGCATAACACTTTCGACAGCAGCCTTGAATCAATATTAATTCTCTTTGTAAAGATACGATTCTTACCATGTACTTCATAAAGAAGAAATAAATTCTTGTGTCTTCTTAAATCATTGTACAAAAAACTTTAATGAAGCCGAAATTCATCGATTTTGGGAGATCTGTTCAAGTTTGTCCAAAGATGTCGAAGCTCTGGCGAAATTTGCAACTAAAACTACACGTCTACACGCAAACATGCCACTGACGTTGAAGCCAATTACCGCGCCAAATCTGCATTCTTTCTAATTGATGGCTGGGTACTAGCCAATTTGGCAATAACTATAGCATTGATAATGGTAATTAGGTACATGTGACATGAAAATTTGAGGCGAATCCAAACATTTCGTTTGTTACCAAATGTGCTCACATTTTGACGAACGCTGACCGGCGTGAATTGAATGTGGAGAGAGGACTGGAAACCCCCCGCCTAACGAGTTTTCTAAGGGTTAGGATCTAAGTTGTTTTTTAATCTAAGTTTTTTCCAAACACACCACCGCCCTCGGTTCTATTTTCATCTACACATTGTCCACATCAATCATCCATCCATATGCTAGAATTGTCGCGATATCCGTTATGCTCAATATACTGTTTGCCAATTATTTACAATATTCAACAACAGTGTAGGTGCCATTACCCACCATATATTATACAAAATGCCGGATACTAAAAAAGATCGTCCAGAAGACGATTGCTTGCCGCTGATCGGACTAAATGGCGTGCTCACCCTTCCTCTCCGCCCGTGATGTAACGTTTTCCGACATTTACGCTATGTACGGTATTCCATTTTCAATAAAGTTTATTGTTGTTGTGCATGTTTGAAGTTGGTATGTTTAGAGGGATTACGTTGTCACGCATTTATTGTTCACACCCCAGTATTTCTCTCTTACCCTATTCCCCCGCGTATAAGCGCACCCTGGATAAAAGCGCACGCGCTAATATCCGGATAATGGCGCATGCGCATGCGCCTTAGTCTTAGACGATCAAAATCTGCAACAGAATACCGTACTTTTAATAATTAGATGTATGCGCATACTTCTTACAGTAAACCATCTTACCATCGAACATGACTGTTATAAATTGTTAGTGTCACAGTTGGCACAGTGATAATGTTTGTTATACAGTAATACAATCCAATAGTTATTGCTGTTGATCTATTCTTCCACGATATTCTTGTATAACACACTCCGCTTGAATCGCTTTAGATCTCAGCGCTTTTACAAGAACTTCAAATCCATTGTTTTTTTAATCTCGTGGGATCCGGTTACGGGTGCGCCCATATGCGAATTTTTATAGACGCATGCGCCTCTAAACGACCATTTTGACTCCGAGGATTTTCGAAAAATCTTGAATTTTCGCTTATAGGCGGATGCGCTTATATGCGGGGAATGCAGAATAATATTTTGGGCTCGTTTTTTGAAATTTCCTGTGTAACCAGGCCTTATTGAAAATGGCCGCCAGTATTAGCTAAAAGTGGAGCTATATAACCCAAAAACAACAAAGATCCTAACCATAATCCGCCCTCCCCAATATTGTTTGCCATTTTGAATAAGGCGTGGTTACGAAGGCAAACTCAAAATACGAGCCCAAAATATTATTTTGCGCGGGGAATAGTTATAATAAGCCCCCCGAATATAAGCCTCTCAAAAATATATACCCATTTGAAAAATATAAGCCCTGGGGTATATTTTTGGAATTTTAAGGTATATACTGTAATAAGTTTTATAAGTAAATTTAAGAATATATTGTTGTAAGAGCATTGAGACTATTGTATAATGCTCCTAATACGTCTATTATTATTATTATTATTATTATACGCCGCCGCCATTTGCCGCTACAAATATGCCCCACGTTTCACTCTGACGAAGGGCCTTCGCTTGAAACGTTAACCCTCCCATACAGACTATTTCGGCAGTACATCAACATTTCTATTCATGATTTCTACACTTCAACACAACACTTTTATATCACTTTATTGGTTTTGAAATGTTTTGGTTTGATTTTGCTCTGAAATTAGGTATCACATGTCACATGTACGAATAAGCTAAACTAAACACTCGTCCATCTGGGTGTGATTTTTACACTTTTCAAAGCACGGGAAACATTTGGTATAACTTTAAATCTTTCCTGTCCGGCCTAGTCAAATGAATGGATCGTGCACTGCAAGACTGATGAAGTCATGAATCGAAAAACACGGCACACGGTATTGACGGTAACGCAAAACCTCTGCGATTGGTGGTATTTTGAATTTTCATGATGTTACGCGGGCGTGCAAGATGGCCATTTCTAGAAAAATGAAAGTTTTTCAACCTAATTTATGATAGTTATGCTAATTTATATATTAACATAATGTGTCTTGTTCAAGTAAAAGCTTGGTATAATGTATAGCTATCGCAACAAGGTGGTTCAATTTTGGATGTTTTTCAGCCGGACAGGAAAGAAAATTAATGGAGGCGAAAAAAACTGGGGTCTTTCTATAAATGAACCCTTTTATAGCCCTAGATAACTAGGTTCACTAGGGCCGTTCAATACGTGTGAAACTCTGAGGATAACTAGGGTCTTTCCATAAATCTTTTCATAAGCACTTTTGCAGCTAGATCAACTAGTCAAACTTCAGGTGACTCCTAATATTATGATTATTGTAAAAATAATATTGTAATAAAGGATCTAAAGTGTTGATCTTCGCCCTATGTTAGGTTCACAGCATAGCTTCAGCCTTCAGTATTGGTTTTCATCACTCCAACGTTTTACTCCCACAAACCCAGGCGCGAAGGGGGTCTCAAGGGAGCGCACAAGGCGTCAAATTCTACAGAGTTGCAACGTCGTGCGTCCATTGCCCCGCCCCAATTTTTTCGTTTACAAATATGTAAAATCCCTAAACCTTAGATAGGCACTTTAATCCACAATCGGATGGACGAAAGTAACAAACGATGTAAATTGTAGCGTCTGAGAAAATGGCCGTCTGGCCCGTTTTAAAACTCAATTTATTCAGCTAGAGTACGTATAATTTATTCATCTAAATCGCCTTTATGATTTACCGCGAATTACAAATATAATGGCTTTGATTAATGATCAAGAACTACGTTCGATATACCCATGTTTATGCATGGCTATTTGTACGAGATAATCATGGATGTAATATGATGAATTACGCTACATGATCCTGACCAAAAGTCCTTGGGACATCAACTGCAAATCCTCAAAAACAACTGTTGTCCCAACAATTTTGGGCAGGATTGTCTGAAAATGGTGAATTGAAATAATTGAAGAAAAGCAGCTTATTAATATTGCAACATAGTAATAGGCCCCAACCTCGTTCCCAGGGCATTTTGCCTCCACGGTGGAAGGTCGGCGTTTTTAGATATGATAATTTTTGTGGTCTTTGTTCCATTGCCTTTGTCTACTTTGTTGACCTGAATAATTGAGAAATGTTCAATGCTCTTCATTGTTGTTCATGTCAGTATTCGTCGGCATAAAAGCAGCTAACAAGCTTAATAATCCACCATACATCCATGGTTATCTCTTACAAAAGGTATGAAGAAACATATATCCAATTTAGAGAAAGCTATCACTTCTAATTTCGGTAGACAGCATTCAGATTTAGATGAATAAATTATACTCGGCTGAATTATAGAATGGACCAGCCGATCCCAGGGCCATTTTCGCCTACCTTCCGCCGTGGAGGCAAAATGCCCTGGGAACGAGGTTGCCTAGGTCCACACGCACGGGAGCTCTTGCTTACTTTACATATCGCGCGATGCTTCTATATTCAACAAAGACTCTACTTTCCCTGCACGTTTCACTGTCTGCAGAAAATCTGGCCAAAATCCCTAGGTATATTTCATGATGAATGATCTGCAGAGCGTTGAATATATTTATTCATTATTCAGGTCAACATGCAAAAACAAATGACATAAAATAATAAATTATCATATCAAAACACCAGGAATTCTGGGTTAGGTGAGGGTTATATACGGTTATGGTTAAGTTTAAGGTTAGGATCAAGGTATGGCCCTGCAGGGATCGGCCGGTCACAATACATGACAACCAAAAATAAAGACTAGACAAAAACATAAAGGTTCTTTTGAGTCATCCCTTTTAGCCATTTCCTCATTAAGTGCTCTGCAGTAATTAAAGAGCGGGTGTTAACCCAATCTCGTTCCCAGAGCCGCAGGTTCTGGGAAAGAGATTGGTGTTAACCGTCCCGCATTGCGCGTTTGTGTTTTTCAAAAGGACCTTCACATTTTCTAGAACTACTAATCCTCCCCCACCTCACCCCTAGAGTTTCATTCCCCATCCATAGTCCCCAGTGCCCAGACCGCGTATAATTTGTAGTCTCTGTCGATAAGGTTTTGAACGTTATCTCGGCCAATATTTACTCGATTTCAATTGTGAAAACAGATTTGGAATTACCGAGTCTAAATACATAACACACGTACCTATTATATTACGAGAACTTGCATACCCTTCGTAAAAACCTCTTTATGTAGTTCGTCAGATCACCACTCGCCAATGGCCGTTCTTCGTCGAGATCAGTTCGCAACATTGCACAAATATTGTCCGATTCAAACGGATCACCCAAAACGACTTTTTACTTCCTTATAAGGAGTTGGTCCTATACCATGCTCCGCTCAAATATATATAAAGTAGTGTGCTGCGTAGACAGTGTTTTGAATATATAGCAAAGTGAATAGGTGGTAAATAGGTAATTTTAAAGTTAAATATATTATTAATCGGAATTTTCACATTTTACAAAATGATCCTGAGACGTCAGCCATTTTCACCGATAACCCTTTGGTATCTTTTCGCCGTAATAAAAACATTCGTGACTCCTTAGTACATAGTGCCCTTAAACAAAATATCTCGGCACCAGCGGGAACATTTTCTTGCGGCCGTTGCACTACAGTTATTACTGCCCCCAAATTCAACCACACAATCCGTCATACTTTTTCATGTACATCCACCAACATCATTTATTGCATTTCTTGCGATAAATGCCCTAAGATCTACATCGATGAAACTGGGCGACGCCTTTCAGACAGGTTTGCTGAACATCTTCGTTCAGTGAGGAACAATGATGTTGACAAACCTGTAGCCCGCCATTTCAACAGCGCTAACCATTTGGTTTCAGATATGAAAGTCTGTGCCATCCTTCCCATCTCAGGTGGCAACGGATAACGTACGCAAACGGCAAGAGAAGCGTCTCATTTTTAAACTTGGCACCACACATCCTCTTGGTCTTAACGAACGTTTTTCTTTTATTTAATTTCCTACAAGTTTTTCGTTATTTTAGTTTGCTTGGAACTTTTTTATTATTAACTTATGCACTTTCATTCCTTTTCAAGTTTTTGTTTCTTACTGCTTTATTATCGCCTAATCCCCTTAATATTGGACCTGTCATTTCTCCCTCCCCCTCTGATCGACTTTAAGAATAGCAAACGATTTAACTTTTCGCATCTCATTAATTATTAGCTTGTTTATCTCCCGTGCATTTGATTGGCTACTTTCTACTTGTGACACCCTTTTGGCATATATATAAGCCCTATTTATTTTATTATATAGTTTGATATACGTGTCACCCTCATCGGATTCGTATTCCTAGTTATCATGTTTTCATTTCGTATTGAGAGTGTGTTATTAATGTAGGACTAATTAACCATATTCGATCACCAGCTGAGTAGGGTCATTTTAATAGGCAACCAACGGAAAGACAATATATTGACAAGCTTCGATAGATAGGAAGTAGTCGGTACAAGCTGGTGCGTCAGTCGGTTGAAGTGAGCTTACACCCCCCCTGTAACATTTTCTGAGTACGGCCCTCCTAGAAACGTCAGTATTTTAATAAAAATCTCGGCAATTTACCTCCTTTGTGCTTTATTATAAAACTAGAAATTACTATTGCAAGGAAGTGCTGCCTGAAAGGGACAGATTGTAAACTTGGCATTTGGTGGTAATGTTGCGGAAATAGAGAGAATTTTAGCCCGTGTACAGCCTGAATTTATATCAATTATTATTATTACATTGAGTCGGTTTCCTTTGATGTACCGTGGGATGTATGCGCCATACATCCCTATGAATACTAATAAGATAATAAACGAAGAAAAACCTAGGGAAATCTTTGTCCAAGGTGGACAAAATCGACAAAACTTTGTTGCAAACCTCCGCAATGTAATAATAAGTCAGATAAACACCTCGAACGTCGGGATTTATGCGATATAAAGCCCTCGGACGCTACGCGTCCTCGGTGTTGTATGCCGCATAAATCCCTCGTTCTCGGTGTTTATCTATTACATATTAGAGGATTTAATATCTTCAAATACATATATGGACTGCCTCAACCGGGAATCGAACCCTGGTCTCCGAATCAACGTTTCGGCGCTGTAACCTTTGAGCTATCGAGATACGGTCAGAACAGTCAGTGATTTTTCTTCCATATACATATTAAATTCGCCGCTTTTACTCGACACCAACAGGCAGACATCGCATCTAACCTTTGAGCTATCGAGACATGGTCAGAACAGTCAGTGATTTTTCCATATGCATATTATATACATATTACCATATACATTCCATATATGTATTTGACTATATTAAATCCTCTCTAATATTAATTATTATTCTTAAAGCCCTCTCTATATACAAGAAGTTATTTAAAATTTGTGTATCGCTACGGGAAGTGCGCTCGTGAGGCCTTGCTCCACGTTATGGTTAGATTCCCAGTTGGGGCAGTCATTTTTTCCATATATGTATTTGAAAACATATATTGTGGGTCCAGTATTTTCTTCGACATCATTTGTCATTCTCAACAACAGTGGAACATATATACATTGTAACATGACATTTGAGTGAACTACACCATTACTTGACTTAAACTTTGACATTGTTCTGTCAATCTCTTTGTTGGCAAATTTAAAAATCACTGAGGTAAAATATTCGTACCAATATTAGTAATACCATAATCGTTGTTACCAGCTGAAATAACATCAACATTGTTTCACAAAAGTTTATACTTAGAGTGGTGTTAAATTCTGTTTGATTCTTACATTATTGTGTACACCAATTCGGGCACGATATTGCTCAATCGTCACTCCATTATAAATAACAATATGCATTCTCTGATTACACCATAACGTTTTACGATTTTGTATCCATCCTCCATACGTCAAACTATACAAATACCCCTATATGCAGTATCCAATTACGTCATCACGTTTTTCAACTTGCATTTTAGCACCTTTTAATTACTTAATTGGTGATTTACAGCTGGCTGAGAAACTGAGCCAAAAGAATGAGAAGAATTCAAAACTAGTTTTTCTCTGATAGGATTATTTCCATGCATCAAAAAGAAAAATCAATAAATATGGATTCCCAATTTCCAATCCATACGTTGTTATTCAGCGTTATACTTACTTATACGTTATGCTGCTCGTGCTGGTAAATGTTACTCTCTTCCACAGTTTGAAGTTGTTCATCGGCATCAACAGCTGCGAATATAATAACCTGACGGGTTTATTTAGGTGATGAAATATATACTTCTGAAAAAAAAACGATCTAGAAAGAGATATTTGATATTCTTTGGTGCTATTAGTTAGAACAGACTGTCTAGCTTTATATATGACGCATCACACGTCTGCTAGTACTAGTAACTAGATCAAGTAAGTTTAGTGACCGAGAATCGAACGAAAACACAAAGGAGTCAGGAGATGGTGAAATCTGTACTACTCATTTTCGTATTTCTGGTTGTCCATTTGGTTGGAGGCGCAGGTGAGCAGTTCAATAGAATATTTATGATTATTGATATTGAAAAGCTATTATGATGCCAAGTTATGATTCTTTTTCGAGAAACCGTCCGCGTGATATAATACTCTAAAAGGTTTGTGTATACTGCAGCCGAAAGGAGGTCTAACGACTGCATTTCTACAACATGGATGATCGTCAAACCCAAATACTCAGAGCGCGTCTAATTTTCTGAAGATATTGAGTTTGACGATTGTAAAGGCGATGGACGATTACGTGCTTGGGTGATATATGTCATCCACATAACAATAGCATAACTGCTTGAGTCGTATAATTCCTCAGTTGCAATTGCGGTGAAGTGCAAGCTTACCTACATATATATATATATATATATATATATATATATATATATATATATATATATATATATATATATATATATATATATATATATATATATATATATATACCCCGCGAATACACCAGGAACCTACCCAAAGTTGTCCAAAATTAGCCTCATCAGAAAAACATACAGAAATTTATCAAAGTTGAAAACTAATACCACTCTTTTAATACAGTCAAAGATATAATAAGATATTTTTACCGCCTTAATTTCAGGCGCTAAAAACATTATTATTTATATATATAGCGCCAATTCCAAGTACATGTTCATTAGCGCTTTACAATAAGAAGAAATATGTTTATAAAAATTGCAATATACAATGTTAGAAGATAAAAAGTAGGCTAGTATATTTTATTTATTTTGTTTTCGTGTTTACATACACAAGGCAAGACACAACAGGGATGTTCAGCCCTAGTCATGGTGTCTAACCCTAAGATAATTTACATTATCTGCGCAAACATACATTACATATATACTATCATATAATATTAATACTATATCACAGTCTGCTACGATATCGCTTATTATATCACTTATTACAACAAATAGATTATATTAACTCACTCACGTACGCACAATTAATATATATTAACAACAAATTCTAAAGTTCTGCGATTCAAGATCTCTAACAGAACCACAATTTAAACATATTGAGCGCCAGGTAGATGTAATATCAGTATTAAATGTACGTGTTCTGCATGGAGAGCGACAAAGTATCTTGATTTTAAATAATTTTTAAGAGACTATATATGTGTTAATTTCTTTTGTTTGATCGGAGAGTGTGTTCCAAAGTCTAGATGATCTTATGAAAAAACTTTTTTGAAAATGTTTAGTTGGTATTAAAAATCTAAGCTATAAATATTCATGAAATGCCTTATTGCGAACATGAGACGACGGTTGGATCACATGCATTATCATCATGCTAGAGAGGTGGTGGCTGACGATGACGTATTCAAGAACAAAAGCTGTCTTATTCCAATTCTACGTCAACTTGTTCAATGTCATCCAAATATCTACGTTTCGAACACATGCTTCAAGCAGTTTTGGATGCACCAACTCATGACTAGACTAGGCGTGAGCATTACCGCGACGATTCCTCATCTGGAAGACAGTCGAGTCAGCAGCGTTTTGTTGTCTACAGTATCAAAAGCGGCTGACAAGTCAAGAAGTAAGAGAATTACAGAACTTCCATTGAAATTAACGACAAAATGGCCGCCGCTTGAGTACATATGATCCTTAGAAAATGGCGTCCATTTTATAATGAGTTACATAGAAAAAAATATTGAAATGAAGATTCAGAAAATAGGTCTACCATCTTGGTGATTACCGGAAGAAGATCGACAAAACTTTCCTTGAAAACCCGGGCTGGAATTGGGTATATAGGATACACAACTTTAGAGAACATTTTGCCTATAGTATCAGGGCAGCCATGTTCATCACAGGTCACATGCAGGTGTAGAAGACTGGAGCTCGGTTTCACACTGCGGGAGACTTAGACAGCAATACAATGCTGAGAATACAGATCACGTCCTCTTTTAACTCTTGGCCGTTTTCCAGGAAACCATAGGGCGCAATATTCTTGTAAGGGGATTTTCGTACAAATCCACACAATCCTCAAGTGATGATAGTGAGCTGAGATTTATTATTAGGCCACAGTTATTAATATCATCACGAAAGCGTTGGAAATCAATCGCCTTCAGAGACTTCTACACTGAGGTCACTTCTTTCTTCGTATATTCATGGGGGCTTCTCTAACAGCAGTTTGCAACTCACTGCATAGTGCTGGGATATCACTGGGTACCAGATCTAGTAATTATATATCAAGTCTAGTGTGTGATTTCCTTTGTGAGTATATGTATTTACGTGCTGGCAATGCGTATAGAGATTTTAAGCGTAACGTTCGAATATTCAGTTTATCACTCTTAGGTGAACGGAAAACTCAACTGATAGGGATTCCGAGGGCCTACGATTTAAGTTCGTTTTCCGAGAAGTCCCGAAAGTCTTGTTTCAAATTGGCAGCACCTTCTCCTCCATTATTTTAAGACCTTGAGCGGTGGTCCGACCCAGGATTTGAACCCGGGTCTCGCAGTTCATAGACATGTGTGACCATTAGACCACAACAGCTGGTTAAGAACTCCATTTGTATCATCAGGCATTAGCCAAGTCTCAGTCAGCCATGATGTAGACCTTATTGTCAACAATATACTACTCATTAATTGACGCAGCTTTGTTATTTATAGACCTGACATTGAGCGGGAGATTTCAATTAAATTTTGAGAAGTAATTTCATATTGATGACATTGATCTAGCCACTGGACGCACAGATACTCTCAACGGAATTAAAAGCTGTTGTCCGTTGTCATAGTTTGCACTGTAAACTATGCATGAAAATTTGACACATCAGATGGAATTGACATGCAATTATGAAGGCCTCGAAAACGGCAAGAACAATTCAATAAAGTCTTACAGTAGAAATAATAACCTGTATTTGATTAAAATTCCTGGGCGGCAGATGATCCTAATGACAATCAGTCAACTCAAAATTAAGGCGTTGATCGGTGTTCCCTAGCTTAAGTGCCCACAATGGCATGGTTTCTTCCAGCAATATTACAGCTTTCTTCGCAAAGATGTGTAGGATATGACTTTCCTTCTGGACCAGGGTTTGAGGATACATCACCACAGACTATAATATCTCTTACCAGATTTAATGTGCTAATACCATTAGCAGTATCACAGTTAATGGCACTCAGTATACAGAAGATTTCCAGACAATTGCCGCTTCGCTTGGTGCTTCTATCTTATCTCGTTATGACTTGCTTTAGTGGGTTCTAATATATTCCATCACAGTTAAAGAAATTGAAATGATTTGTTGATCCTCCTGACAGTCTTGTATTATTATTTACAATTATTGCTGCAGTTGTTGTCTTTGTTGCCAAAATGAATCATAATATAGACCTCTTTCATAATGGCGGCCAGTCTAAATATTCTTTTATATGCATGCAAATTTGCCTTTCTGGCCTCATTACAAAGCAAAGATTCTTTGGAAGTACAGACACACGAACGAGGTCAGAAAGGCTAATTTAAATGAATATAAAAGAATATTTAATTTGAGTGCCATTAATCATTATGAAAGAGGTCAATCGAGAGTATAAAAACCCAAATGGTGAAAAGGTGTCCAAAGTTTCGAACGATTACTTTCACTACTGTGCACAATGTCTACAAAGGAAGTAGCCATATTTCGTTTCAACGCTTTGTGTGATCCTCCCACCAATATTACAACTTCTTTGCCTTCGTGCCAGTTCCCACACCGTAAAAAACGACTGGTTATAATCACCATTTAAACTAGAAGTTAGTATCGCAAGGGAAGTGCTGCCTTGAAATCCAATATACACCTAAAATAGAAGGTAATTCTTATTCACAAACAAATAATTTGATAATTGTGATCACCATGATGAGTTTGCTGGCTTGGCCGACAGTGTCAGTGATGGCAAGAAATCGCAGAAGACAATTTGACATCTCCCTATTAAATAGTGAGTTAAATACTAGTTGCCTTACCTTCTCAAGAGAATCTTTCCTCACTGAAATCGAAGTTAAAATTTGGAAGCACAACCAGGCTAAAACACAACTGCCAGAGGTTCAGCACTACAGCAGAACCTAATTAAGCAAACACGTTATTACCTCTTTCATAATGGCGGCCAGTCTAAATATTCTTTTAACAATTGGCGAAGATTCTTTGGAATTACAAACACACAGATGAGGTCAGAAAGGCTAAACTTAAAAATATAAAATAATATTTAATATGGGTGCCATTATGAAAGAGGTCTATATGACGATTGACGAACGAGCCGTTGGCGAGTTCCGAATATATGATTCGGATAGATTCCGCATGCGGCGATTATACGAACATCGATGAGTCACGTTATAAATCTGTGGACATACATATATAAATGAAAAAATCGAACGTAATTTAACGTCGATCGACTTAGTTCCGCGAAGAGGTCTGGGCACCAGACACAGCAACCCAAGTCAAGATTAGTGCGCTGCCTACAAGCAGCAATTAGTTACAACTAATTTAAAACTGTTAAGATTTAAGATAACCAATTGAATTGGTTACCGTGACCGATTATTAATTGGTCATTGTATAGCTTTAGAGTTTGGTCAAAACAACCAAACAAATTGGTTACAACTAATACAAAATTGGTCAATAGATAACGTTCAAAGTATACGACGAAGCGGCCTGCTAGTTGATTACCGACTAATTTCTAAGTACATAAACTGTTTTTACGAAGGGTATGCACGTTCTCGTAATATAATAGGTATTATGGATTTAGACTCGGTAATTCCAAATCTGTTTTCAGAATTGAAATTGAGTAAATATTGGCCGAGAATCCCGAGATAACGTTCAAAATCTTATCGACAGAGACTACAAATACAAATACGCGGTCTGGGCACTGGGGACCATGGATGGGGAAAAAACTATAGGGGTGGGGTGGGGGTGGTAGTGGTAGAAAAGGCGAGCGAGGGGATTATTGCGGATTCGCATTTCTAGTTTTTAGAATAGGTAAATAGGGTTCTCTGTCACACACACACATATATATATATATTGATATATATATATATATATATATATATATATATATATATATATATATATATATATATATATATGAATATAAGTATAAAAGCAAGTTTAAAAAGTTTAAAACAGTTACTCAGAGTTTCACGCTACAGGGCGATCTTCAGACTAAAAATATTGTGAACCAGAACCTGCAGTGTGTGTGTGTGTATACTTACATAATTCGCAGTTATCTACTCCGCAACCAAGTGGACGGAAATACGTGTTTTCATGTATATTTGCATATTCTTTTGAAAAATATTAATGTGCATCAATCCCAAATTGTTTTCGAAATCGTGTTATTACCTATAGAAATAGCTAGGTTGTTTTAGTACCAATACCCATAGAGTGACTTATTCTCATACCATTCTCTTTTTTAGTCCTCTCTAAGAAAGGTCAATGTCCCATTGTAGAGGAATCTGACCACAATTGCAACAGACAAGTTATCTCCGAGTGTTTGGTGGATTTTGATTGCAACCTAACGGCCAAATGTTGCCGTACTGCATGTCACCAATATAAATGTGTTGAGCCCGGTGATGTGAAAAAGAGAAGTAAGACATGAACCCCACACGAACACAGATAGACAAGCCAGTACACTGCAGCGTTTACCAAACCCACTGACGTCAAAAATTTGACGTCACGTTCCAAGTGGATTTAAGAATGATATTTGATATCTTGTGCATAGAACAGGAAAAAATATGTGAATAGCCAAACGTATTGGCGCAATAATGCACTTCTTGACCGAAATATGGGGAAATACTCTTAAGGTGGCTTCCCTAGATTTTCTACACAATGCATAACTTTATTGGACTAACTAAAAAGTAGAGTGCTGCGTAGACAGTGTTTTGGATATATAGCAAAGTGAAAAGGTGGTAAACTGCCAATATTTTTAGTGACGAAATACTGACGTTTCAAGCGGAGCCCTTCATCAGAGTAAGACGAGAGTAAGACCTTACTCTGATGAAGGGCTCCGCTCGAAACGTCAGTATTTCGTCACTAAAATTCTTGGCAGTTTACCACCTTTTCACTTTGCTGTATTGGACTAAAGTGCTTAAGGTAGCCTAGTTTTTTCCCTTGTTACTTATGTTATTGCAGTATAAACAGGGACGGCGTGGCTCAAAAATAGGGCCCGGGAAACTATTAGAAAGGGGCCCACTGCTCACAGCGGGAGAACAGGGTGTGTCATTGTTTGGGGCCTGCTTGGGGATCACCATCAGCAGATTTTCGGGGACCCACTACGCCGCCCCTGAGTATAAAGACTAAGAGTCCAGCTCAATATACGTAAATGTATTGCCATAATATGAAAACATATCAAGTTTTAGAACATATTTACAAGTCAAGTTTATAACATATATATTGTTCTAAAACTTGACTTGTTTCTATATATTATTATGGCAATACATTTACGTATATTGAGTTGGGTTCTTATCCTTATACTGCGATTACGCTTTCCACCCGCAAAATCTATAACCAAGATTGTTTCTTATGTTCACGAAATTCATTTTCGTAATTATACTTTTGTGTTGTTATTTACCTTTTCAAAATCGTTTCCATAGCAACAACGAGTCATCTTTTCCCTGCCGAATACCACCAAATTTAATGTTTAAAAAAAACAGAATTAAAAAGGTTTCTTAAAAAGAATTGAAAATCTCGCAAAAACCCACGTATTTGGATATACAGTGTTCCGCACGGAAAACCATTTGGTATTGTTTTATTTGAATATAAGCGGCAGCGACTGTATAAGTTTGCTTGTTTTCTTTTCAGCTTGCCACAGCGTCAGTGACATCGCGTTTGTCTTGGACGCCTCTGGCAGTATTGGAAAGGACGCCTTCGAGAAGTCGAAAAATGTGGTTAAAAAATTAATAAAAACTTTCCCAGTGGAGAAAGGCCACCGACATGCTGCCGTTGTTTACGGAAAGAAGCCGTCTATCGAGTTCAACTTCATTGCTGCGTCGAAGAACCGGATAAAAACACCGGATCTTTTGGAGCGCGTTGAAAAAATCCCATATTATAAGTCGACCATCACTCGTATCGACACTGCTTTTCGCTTGGTTGAGAAAAAAATATTCCCTAGTCACAAGAATACAAAAGACAGAAGTAAGGTAAGGAAATAGCTAAACATTATTATCACTCACATTAATTATGACACAAACAAACGATGACGCTATTTACCGGACGTGCATATAATAATAATAATAATAAAGACGAATTAGGAGCATTATACAATAGTCTCAATGCTCTTACAACAATATATATATTCTTAAAGTTGCTTTTAAAGCTAATTACAGTTTCATTATAAGATAAAGCCTACTACATATATTAACACTATGAACAATAACTATTAATTTTAAAAAAGAAAAGTCTTAACTGCAGACTTAAAATTACTTAACATTTCAAAGCTTCTAATTTCCTGTGGTAATGAATTCCACAGTTTTGGCGCTGCAACCGAGAATGCTCTGTCTCCATGAGTCACCGTTTTGGATTTTGGCTCGAGTAGCAGATTTTGCTCAGATGATCTCAAAGTACGAGTACTGAGTAGGTTTATATTTAGTTAGCAAATCAGTAATATAAACAGGCGCCTGGCCATGCAAAGCCTTGAAAGTAATTATTAGTATCTTAAAAACAATCCGTGATCTCACCGGCAACCAGTGAAGATTACGTAGCGCAGGGGAGATATGCTCCGATTTTTTAACCCCTGCAACAAGTCTAGCAGCTGTATTTTGAATTCGCTGTAACTTGCTCAATTCAGTACCTGGTAAGCCATATAGGATGCTATTACAGCTGTCAAGTTTTGATGTTATGAATGCATGCACCAACTTCTCACAGTCCTTTTTACTCAAATATTTCCTGATCTTGCCAATATTTCTGATAGCCAAAGTGGCCGATTTACAAATGTTATTTACATGAGTATTTAATTTTAAATGTCTATCAACAGCAACACCGAGATCACGTGCAACCGGAGCTGGTTGGATTATCACATCATTGACACATATTTCTGGTATTGGTTCGCAATGCATAAAACGTGATGATAGATGGACAATCTCGGTTTTACTTGGATTGCATATAAGACCATTCATAGTACACCAGATGGTGATGTCCTTAATACATAACTCAAGTTTAGCTAGAGCAGCAGGTCGATCACATGGAGATTTTATAGGCATATACAGCTGTGTGTCATCAGCGTACATTATGCAATCAAGGCCGTGGGCTTTGATCACATCTTCCAATGGCGCAAAGAAGAGTGAAAACAGAAGTGGACCCAGTACAGAACCCTGAGGTACACCATATTGCAATGGTTTATTTGAGGAATGCGTATTCTTAACCGTAACTGACTGTACCCGATCAGAAAGGTATGAGCGATACCAGGCTAGTACAGTTCCACTAAACCCATAACGATGTTTAAGTCTCTCCAATAGAACAGTGTGGTCAATGGTGTCGAACGCAGATGATAAGTCCAACAGTACCAACACTACTTCCTGATTTTCATCAAGTGCATTAAGGATGTCATTGAAAACACGCAGAACTGCTGTCTCTGTGCTATGAAAGAGTCTATAAGCAGATTGCATTTTTGCAAGGAGGTTATTCTCAATAAGATAGTCTGTTGTCTGTCTGGCAGCATTCCGCTCTAATACTTTTGACAAGAAAGCCACGTAAAGCCACATATAAGTCCAAACCTACACATTATACTTGACTCTGAAGATGACCTCCGCTGAGGCCGTCGAGACTTCAGGCGCCAACAATAGTCTTTCTCAAGACTACAACAACCTGGACGATCAACTTCACACTTTACTGTAAATATATATACTGATGTAGTGAATGTGGTAGCTTCGAATCACACTGCACGAAAAAAATGGATTTACTCAAATTTACAACTACACAAATATGGAACAAATTTATTGAAATGTTGCATTTACTATAGGAGTAAACATGGTAAATGCCGCATTTGCTTCATATTTTACTCAAAATTGAGTAAATGCGGCATATACCGAGTTTACTCCTATGGTAAATGTAATATTTCAATAAATTAATTTGCGCATAATTCAGTAAATCATAGCACTGTAACCTTCAAATTAGTAAATCATAGAGTCTCGGTGGTTAATGGTTAGTTAGCTCAATGGTTAGAGCGTATCAACGGCAATCAGAATGTTACAAGAGTTCGATCACTGTCCATTTTCTGAGGATTTGAGCTTGACAATCGTCCATGCACGTATCAACAATATTTATCTATATCGAATGCTAATTAACAATTAGATTACGTGCTGGAAATGTTTATGGTACGGCGAATAATGTAATTATTTTCATATAAACTATACTTAATATAAACTATACTATACGTTATTTCTTCTAAAATTATTTCAAAAAACAAGACATAAGCATTGTTTTTTCGACCTTATCACGTTATTCGCCGCTCCTCGATATCTAATTTGACTATTTAGGGTCGCCACCTTCCTATACTATCAAGTTTTGTGATTGGTTGATTAAAACAATAAAACAATAGAATCAACTACAAAGAAACGAATGTCCTAACCCTAACCACCTTTGTTCCATAAAGCCAATCACAAAACCTGTTCATTTTAGGTACGTATTTACTGACTATTAACAACAATTAGTCACCGAAGTCGAGGTGACTATCGTAGAACATATATAGAAGAGTAAAGCCGGCAAATTGAGAGTCCATGAAACGGCCATGTTTTTAAAGCACCAAACTTGAACTGTAGGCTACTTACCTTTAAAGAGTTTTGCATCATATTTTCTAGATATTTTGTTTTAGTTCATTAATTTCTTTGTCCGAAAATTAGTAAAAACTAGTAATTACTAGAAGTCTAATGTCAATAATGCTGCAATCTGATTGGCCTACGTTACTCGCTGCAGTATCCTCAGAAAATGTCCTGGACAAGGATCGAACCTGTAACCTGCTTATTGCCAGTGGGACGTCTACCGAGACTCCGATGCAGAATGAAGGTTACAATCAGATGTACTGGTTCGATTGGCACTTTGTGATAAAACGTCGTGCTTAATATTATCATCAACTAAAGTTTCATCTTGATGTCTCGCTCTTCTGCTAAAGTTGGTTCACTATTCACAGAAAGTGACGTCAAACCAGGGACACGAAAAGTGACTTATTGAAACATTTTGCATATCTTTACCATTATCACATGGAATCGTTTGATGATTTGCATATTTGATGTCATTGGATACATCCACGCACATGCACCTGCATTTCAAGTGATTTCATCACATAATCTCAAGGATATATAAGCGTTTTAAATGAGTCATTTTGCATTGTGATGTCAGTCATTATTTATATATATCATTATGCATTATATATCATTATGCATTATGCATTGTGATGAAGTATGATCATTTACATATTAACTCTTTCCTTACGGCTGAAAAACATCAAAAATTGAACGACCACGTTGTTCTATTGATATCTCTTGAAATAACCATAACTGTTGCGAAAGCTATACATTTTCTGGAAGCCCAATAAACCGGCTTTTACTTGTAAATTTCCCGAACAAAACACATTATGTTAATATAAATTAGCATTAATTATCATAAATCAGGTTGAAAAATTTACATTTTTCCAGAAAAGGCCATCTTGCACGCCCGCGTAGCATCTTGAAAACTCAAAATGCCACCAATCGCAGAGTTGTTTATGAAATCAAATCAAACTTGGCGTGTGCGTGGATTTCATGTTCCTGGCGCTTGTCGAATTTCAATTTTTAATCTTGCGTGACCGTGTGCCGTGTTTTTCGATTGACGACTTTGCGGGTCTTCAGTGACCCATTTTAACTGCGCCCGTAGGGAAAGAGTTAAACATATCTTAATATCTCAAGAGTGAAGTGAGATATGAAAAAGTTGTAAATGGTTAGTCTTTATAGTTTCAAGAGTTCTTTCAAACAAGAGTTATTTTACAACTGAATTTTTCATTGCATAGGCACTTTAAAGCGGTTGACGTCACTTCATGTGAATAGTAACCCAACTTTAGTATGGGAAAGAGACAGCAAGATAAACATTTAGTTGATGAACATGATATTAAGCAAGTTTTATGAGTAAGTGCCAAAGAGTATAAATATATAAAAAACAAACATATAGACTAAAGTCTGTCGAAATGATTTCCAGACTCTTGTTCGTTGTCTCATTATCAATGCTTACCTTAAGATCATTGTGATATTCTCGGATGGCATTCAGAATGTTCCACCTTACAACGAAGAGCTTGAAGGAATTGGAAAGGGGCTTGAAAAAAACAAGGTGAAAGTGTTTGCCATTATGAATGGAAAAGTATCAAATATCAACGCCTTGTTGGAATTGTGTTCTGACGACAGACTTCTTTTCAAACAAGAATTTCTTTCTGAGATGATCAAAGTGATGAGTGCTGAAATGGAATATTTGTGTTAGGTGAGATTTTAGTCTTCTGTTACTTAAGAATGCAATACTTATATATAGGCAGGGACGTAGGAAGCAGGGGCTTGAGGGCTCCAGCCCCCTGAAATTCTGAGATGGTGGCTAAGCCCTCTTAATAATTGGTGTACAAGCCGTGTGTTAGGGAGCGTTCATAATTTACCTAGAGGGTGGGGGCTATGGCAATTTTGAGGGGGGGTCATAATTTTTCAACAATAAGTTTTAGGGGGGGGCTTTCGAAAATCACCCCAAAAATAAAACAGAGTACAAGGGCGGTCATCAAAAATATTTCAGACATTCTGTCGACTACAATGATCAAGCCACCTGATGTAAACATCTGGTTGTAGCTGGCCATGCATTTTTGACCCCATTATTAAAAATAGTCATACACTTCACTCAAGGTGAACATGAAGACACATTATTAAAGTTGAAATTGTACATTGTTGTTTAGTTCATTTCTGGCCACCTTGAAAAAATGAGAGATGAATATATACATTATCTTGCAATGCCTTTAAACATGAAAAGACATTGCAAGATATGCACATAAAATTATCTTTAATAAAACAACAATAAAATTCAGTACAGTCATTTTTGTATGAAGTATGGGAAGATTATTTGTAAAACCATGCAATTATCATTAATGGTACTTTTTAATTTATTGTGAAGGGTTTCTGTTTGTGAAAATAAAGTTTAGTTATAAATGATGGAAATACTGACGTGTAAAATACTCAGATGCAAAATGACTGTACACTAATATCACTCATTTTAGAGGAAGTCAGATCAACTTTAGAGTATGAGGTCACAAAAATTTACCTTTGCATGGATAGTGTCACATTAGGGGTGGTCATAGTAAATTCCCTGGGAATATTAGGGCGGCTTCTACAAAATTGTAGGGGAAACAATTTTAAATCACCATAGCCCCCCCCCCCCCCCCCCCTCTAAGTAAATTATGAACGTTCCCTTAGTTGAAGAAAGGAAATTAAAATTTTCTTTTGCGTGGTATTAATTTGACCTAAACGAATTATTAATGCATGCTTTTTGAATGCCTAGGGAGTGCTCACCTTATATGGGGAGGGGGATTGGCAAATGAGAGGGGGAAAACGAAATTTCACTCCCATATATATATGGGAGTGATCAAAAAGGTTTTACTCTAGAGAAGGGGGGGGGGGGGCGTTTGATGCTTACCATGTAGAGTTTTGAAAATTTCTGCAGTGCGAATAACTATTTGTTTTACTGTTGAATTTCCAATATATATAGTGATTTACAATTTGGATTTGAAACAGTTGTGATGATAATAAGTATTTCTCATCGTTAATAAATGGGAAAACATTTCCTTTGACATTGAAGATCTAGAAACTTGGCAGTCTTATGGAGTTTGAGGTGCTTAAAAAGATAGGGTCAGGACCCCAACGCCAAAGTGCCTCTAAACGCTAATTTTATACAGCCCAATTATAGGTCCCATACCCCTGGAGAGTTTTGTGCAATTTTACCTTATAACGAGATTAAATTAAGTCAGATTCAGTTAAAAATGGACAAAACTACACACTTCCATCTTAAAAACGTTATATTTACTTGCTATACTTTTAGTCAACTTAACAAAAACGCTCATATATTTTACTTTACTATATTTATTCATTATACGGAAGAAAACACGACCACGACGAATTATTGCGTTACATGGATTAACACTTTGGGTATTTCGGTTAAATAAAAAGTTATACGATCAAAGCATATTAAGATTAAGACAATCAATGATTTGTTTGCGTGTTTACCGAAAGCTGCGGTGCATTTTCGAGTAAGAGTGTGTATTGGAGGAATGGGGCCAAGTAATAACCTTAAATCATTGTAAATTTGGTTATGTATAGTATAGCAAGTAAATATAACGCTCTTAAGATGGAAGTGTGTAGTTGTGCCAATTTTCAATTGAATCTGACTTAATTTAATCTCGTTATAATGTTAAATTGAAAACAAATCTCCGGGGGTCTTGCACCTAATTTGGCTATCTAAAAGTAGCGTTTGGAGGCACTTTGGCGTTGGGGTCCCGACCCTGTCTTTTTAAACACCTCAAACTACATAAGACTGCCAAGTTTCGCGCTAGTATCATAAAACGCATAATTTTTTCATATACCAACGCTACTACTACAATTTATATCAGTTATATTGTGTTTGGGATCATTGGCACTAATAGACCTCTTTCACAATGGCACCCAAATTAAATATTTATATGCATTTAAATTAGCATTTCTGACCTCGTTCGTGTGTCTGTAATTCCAAAGAATCTTTGCTTTGTAACGAGGCCAGAAAGGCTAATTTGTATGCATATAAAAGAATATTTAGACTGGCCGCCATTGCGAAAGAGGTCTATTAATAATTATGTTAACGAATAGATGTTGTGCTGCAATACTGAATAGAGGCATAGGAGCGAATTTAAAGTGGTGCGGTGGGGGGGGGGGGGGGGGGGGGGGGGGGGGGGGGCGGGGGGGGGGGGTTGGAGGGGGCACTGATGTTGGAAAGACAATTTACAGCAATTTGAGCAAACTTTTTCATCTATATAATTCTACAGCGAGCATAGTTCAAATAAATCCGAGCTTGCCTGCTACCGCCATTTTTTGTGCGCCTAGTACTGACAGAAGGGTCTGGGAATCCAATCTAACACTCGTGTGGTTGCTAACAGTAAAGGCTACACCTGTTTGTAAAATCTCGTGTAGATGAAGCCCTTAGGTGCCTCTATAGTCGTACTAATACAATTGGGAAAAAACCCATTAAATTTCGCAACGCCCGTCCTGATTTTAGGGGGCTCAGCCCCCCATTTAAAATTATGACTGAATTAATAGAAAACAGTTCGTATATAGTGTGATTTATCTAAGCTATATTCTACTTTTAGGTTACTACGTACAACAGAAAAGAAGTAATCATAAAAGAGTATATCATGTGTGGCGGTTGGTGTGTGTCCAGTTTGATTGTTACTAACGTTGTTATATTTTGAGCCAAAACGCTATATGATATGAAGGTTTGATTTCGTATATTAATGTAACCGCACAATTAAATAAAGTTTTATTTTGCACCTATGCTGTCTGCTCATGTATTCAAGGGTAAATAACTAAAACTTTGTGAAGATTTTTCGTACCTGCACTGTCAATTTCAAGGAGTAAGTTATTTTAACATGTGGCAAAGGAGTTAAAATAACTCCCAGTCACTTTGGTGGAGTTTAAAATTTAGAGTTGATTTTACTACTATTTTGGAGTTAACTCCAACTGATGGCATAATATTCATTCTACTCCACGTGCAGTTATTTTAACTCCACTAAGAGAGTCAAAATTATTCCTATTTGGGAGTAAAATTAGTGGAGTTATATCTACTTCTATCATTCTACTCCACTTCTATCACAGGAGTTACTTTAACTCCAGGTGGAGCAAAAATTTGAACTCCAGATAAGGTGTAAATATTTAACTCCAGTATTTTTACAAAACTGCTAAGCACATTAAAATTGATTTGCAGTCAGTTGGCTTGGTTAAACTAGCATTTTAGGCGGAGCTTGCGGTTTTAATGAAGGAGCTGGGGTTTGGGTCCGGTTTTGGGGTTTTGGGTCCACCTATCGAGGCAAGGCGGTAAGCGAGGCTAGGCGGAATATATATTTGATTCCTAACTTCAATAACTCCTAAACGCTAATCATATAACCCTAACCCTCATAAACTTTTCATACTAACCTTAACTAAACTTTAAATTTAACCCTACCCTAACTTTAAAGTGCCCCTGCGACGAAATATCACATTACGTTTCCTGGCATTTTTTGTCAAAGAACATTATTTTATGTTAATCAATGTTCGCATTTGCCCAAAAAATGAACAACAAACATTCTATCACAAGAAATTTAACCTCCAAAGTCGCCCAAATTTTGTCCGCCATTGCCCAAAACTTGTTCCAGTCGAGCCCACGATTCCACAGCAGAGTGTGTGATTGTGACGTCAGAGACTCAACACGTAACAAAGCTTTATAGTAATTATACGACAAGTTACAATAGAACGTTTTCCCCAAGTAGCTTTATATTCATACACAATTAGCCACGTGTTGAGTCTTTACGTCACTTTCTCTAATCGCAACCTAAGCGTCCGTAACATCTTCGAATAATGGCGCTCGTATAATCTCGTATAAAAACAGTCTGAAAAGGCGACTTGCCATGCTCGCAATTGCTTGAAATTTGGCAAGTTAAGTAAGAACACCATGCTCTTTACAAATATGTAAAAATTCCAGATGCCAAAAATTTGATCATGTTAAGGTCGGGTAACACGTGCGATTTTTTTCTCGCGCCGGCAACGCAACGGGTCAAATTTCGTTACGTTGCCCGCGCTAGCGAAGTGGTTACACGAGCATTGGTTACACGAGCATTGGTTACACAATAATTCCGCGTCGGAATTATTAACATGAAAAAACAGGGAACTATAGTGTTTTGTCAACATCAGACCAACATGGCGTCGAAGAAAGAACCCGTGGTCATTTTGTTGGAAGAGGATGACGAAGAGGATATAAAAGAAGAAAAACGTATTTGGAGCCGACCCGGGCTTCTAGAGAGAAACAACAAAGGTTATAGTCAGCTTCTTCCTGATTTAGCTGCCCACGACACCAGGATTTGAGAAATTTATGCGAATGGATTTTGAACATTTCAAAAAGACAGTTGATAAGCTATCTGAAACGCTTTATAAGAAAGACACAGTAATGCGTGAATCAATCAAGCCAGCAGAAATACTCGTCCATGTATATAGTAAACAGAAAGAAACGAGCCTGCTGAAAAATAATCATTGCGTTTCCTGCTGAAACAATGCCTGGGTAATTTGATATTTTCGGCAATCGTTGCCGAAAGTTCAAACATTTCAACTTTCCGCAACGATTGCCGAACGCATCGGGTTACAATTGCGTTACCGCGCCAGATATGCGACACGTGCAATTTCATCACTCGCGCCGGCAACGCAATGAAATTTGAACCGTTGCGTTGCCGGCGCGAGAAAAAAATCGCACGTGTCACCCGACCTTTAGGCACACTTTTTTTTACACCGGCCAAAACCGGCCACGGATTATTTTGCGTGATTTACCCGCCGGCCAAAACCGGCCAGTCTAATCTTTCGCTCTCCTCTCCCATGTATAGCTATATATATATCACCTTTTTATACTAAATTTATTCTTGAGATATTGACCAATCAAATTGAGTAAACTGCGCATAAATTAGTAACCACTGATTTCTAAATAAAGACTGGTTCGAGCAACTATTGTTCAGAAAATGAAGGCGGAAGTCCGCCATTACTAAGGGACCAAATGAGAATCCTATGAGGTTTTTTGATGGTTTATGTGCTCTTACCATCGACAAAATAAAATAATATTACTATAAAGAGGACCAGAAAACATTTTTCAAATTACTGGGTAAAACGATTCATCGCCACTTTGGTCCCTGAAAAATGTCTTCTGGTCCTCTTTATAGTAAAATTATTTTATTTTTTCGATGGAAAGAGCACATAATCCAACAAAAACCTCATAGGATCCTCAGTTGGTCCCTTAGTAATGGCGCACTTCCGGCTTCATTTTCTGAACAATTTCATTTTCTGAAAAGTCTTCTTTCGAGATCAGTGGTCTATACACGAAATCTTAGTGTCGACTGCGCATACATATGACACGCTCTGAGTCGGGCCTAAAACGATTTGAAAAAAAACCTAAACGATTTGCCCAAAATGCAATTCTGTTCGCAGTCTAATTATAACAACTGACAACTCTTGAACAGGAACATTCTTAAAACTATTTAATTTTTACTTTACTTTAATTTAATTCTGGGACCGCAATAATTGGCGTACGCTGTTGCGGCCACCCTCTCACTTTCATTATGTACTATACAGTTGGCGAAGCATAATAAATAAATAAATAAAACTTATTTCATACATAACATGGCTTATGCTGCAGGCATAGTCAATCGAGATATGGTCTGGAAACTCAGCTAAAGTCTTTGTTCTATCTTTTTGTTCGTCTTTATGCACTATTTTGTGCACGGTGCACAGTCACTGAACCTATTGTATTTTAGTATAATGAAGCAATCATCCAATAGAATCGTTTGGGTTTAATCGCTCAACCGTTTTGTTTAAATATTAATAAACCTAAAACAAAGGATGTGCACGGTGTAAGGTACGGTTCAACATCAAAACGTAGCTCATTATAGTCGCTTTGAAGTTTGCCGAGTTTCCAGACCATATCTCGATTGACTATGCTGCAGGTTAAACGTCGAACTTCACATGTGCCGAACTCGATGCGAATGAGAGTAGTCTTTTGTTTAAGCTCATTTGCATTATAGATTGATAGATGACTTTATTTAAACAGGTTGGCCCAATCAGCAACTCGGCTGTTATTCGTAGGGGACCTGTATGTAAGTACGTTAGTACAATTTCAATATGCAAATAAGTTACAATATAGTTATATATCTAAATCTAAAAACTAGGGTAAAAATTAATATAGATATACACGAGTCAAGACTGCGGTAAAACAGTCCAAGATAAAAAGTATTCTCGAAGTCTAAATTTAAAACTATAAAACGAATTTAACGTTTTTATATCAGCAGGTAAATTGTTAAATTGCCATGTTCCATTAAATCGAAATGTTCGTTTACCTGTAGCTGGCGTTTGACTCTAGGAAGATGCAAGTCGGTTTTTCTTCTAGTATTATGATGATGTATATTTTGATTTTGACTAAAATAGCCACTTAGGTAATCGGGAACAAGTGCATTCTTACATTTAAAAACCAAAATACAAACATGCATCGCTCTTCTATTTTCTAAATTTATCCAATTAAGAATATTTAATGAATCTCCAGTATTGTTACGTTGAAGAATGATCCGGGCAGCTTTATCTTGAAGACGTTGGAGTTCATGACTGCATCCCTCTGATACTTTGCTCCATACCACATCACAGTAGTCAAACATTGGTTGAATCAAACCATTGTATACCCATTTTGCTGCTGCAGGAGTTCTAATCCGGGACCGTAACTTTAATCGATTGTCAATCTTCACACTTACAGATTCTACTTGCTCTTTCCAGTTTAGTTGGTAATCTAACGTCACTCCTAAATATTTGAAACTGAAGACATGTTCCAGTTTCGTACCATTAATATATTGAGTTCGGCACATGTGAAGTTCGACGTTTAACCTGGGCCTTATTGTACAAAATATAGCTTATTTACATAATTTATATATATTAGTTTACTATGGCAGGTTAAGCCTTTTGTTATGTACGGAATACAATTTAGGTCCGACTCAGAACGTGCTATATTTATGCGCAGTCGAAACTACAATTTTGTGTATTGCATGCGATAAAATCAAACTTATTTGATCAACGCGATTTTTATTACATGCAATAGAATTTACATGGGCAGACGATGCAATCACATCCGATTGTAATTGCATCGACTAAAATCGCACATTCGCAGCTCAGGTGTGCGGCGGCCTTATAAACAGAGTAGGGAGTTTACGAAAGTGAAGACGACGACGGCATTCTCAACAGCATAAAACATCATATTCTAAACTCCGTAGAAGATCGTTACCATTATAGACCACTTCCAAGTTATGCCTTCAGACACTTTTGAAACTTGACAGTTTGCATAGCCATTTCAGTTAGTGTGCAGGGTAAATTTAACTAAAACTCGAAGCGGGTGACGTCGTGCACAGAACACGAAAATGCTGTAAATGACGTCCTGTTTAGAAGGAGGACGTCATTGAAAATTATCTTGGGACTAATAATTAAACTTAGCTTTTCTTCGGGACGAAAAATTGCATTGTTAAGAGACGACGTCCTCGATGCTCGCGTGGAGTTTTCGTAAACTCCCTAGTGACTTCCAACGACGATTTGTAATGCAAATCAGGTTACACAAAATATTACCCGCGCATCAAGCTTCTGTGCAACAAAAGTGGTGAGCCAGTGGTGATTCCCATAAGAGTCTTTTTCTCTCCCCATGAGATCACTTTACCTTATAATTATTCTAACGCAACAGAGGTCAACGTATTTAAAACTGGCACACGTGTGGACCAGTCACTTTTTATTTAGGTATTGTGGTCGCTAGCGCTGCATGTGCAACGCCTTTCTCTGAGTTGTCACCCCGTGAGTCTGGTGATCTCACGCCTTCGAAATAAGTATATTCAAACCGGAGAGTTTCTTCACTTACGTTCTTTGGTTGAAGATGATCCCGAAGAAGAAAGTGTTGTGTTTGGTTCTTTGGTTGATGCTCGTATCGAAGGCTGCCGAAACTCAACCACAAGATCCGAACTTGGCGTTGTAAGTGATAGCTTTGGCTTCCTAACTCTAGTTTTAGCTTTACATTTAGCTGGTCAATGGCTCCTTCTTAACTTCATGTACTCGACACATTACTATGTTGAAATGTTGGGTTTAGAAGCAGGTTTATCATTTCATTATTTCAGGTTACGATTTCTTTATTTTAGAGTTTTTATTTGGGTTATGGTTAGGGCTTTTGTTCCAGTAAAGCTTCTGAATCATGAGAACACTTCCCTTGATGCGATATTGATGTACAAGTCTGTGTCAATTGTCAGTGTGGTACCACGAAGAAGATGCCTGGTTTATGTTCTAGCAAGTTACAGCCTAAGCTTTCGTTTCGGTTCAACAGAATACGTCTACGTTCTTTGATTTAAACCTCTGTTGTTTCTCTTAAATATAGGCTTGACCAACTCGACAAACTGGACCAACAAATGGCTTCAAATGTCTCGCCGAGGTCTTCGGAAAATGCTGTCAAACACGTTTGCGTTTATCATGATCCGTACCTCAAAATCGAACGTGTAATGATTCGCGTTAACCAAACAGTGGAAATCGAGGTTATCGTTCGCTGTGAAGAAGCTATCAAAGGCGTACCGTTGTGGAACGGCAGCGAGAGCTGCAAAGACAACAGGTTTGTGCAACGACAAATTATTAGGACCTTCGACATTAGTTATTGAAGTGCTATGTTACCGGTCATGCATGGTTGTATTTTTACAACGCCCAAAATGTCACCCCTTTAGTGCAACTGAAGGACAAACGCTACTTCGATTGAGCAACTATTCTAAACATTTTCCGTTGATGAAGTTGGAGATTTCCCCCTCCATTTTTAAAATATATGAACGCAGTGACCTTCATTTGTGAAAGTGGGTATAGACAATCGAGATATGATCTGCTTGAAACTCGGCAAACTTCAAAGCGGCTAACAAATGTGCTTTGATTTATGTTGGACGGTACTTCACCGTGCACTAATCCTTTGTTTTAGGTTTATTAATATTTAAACAATACGGTTGAACGATGTGAACCCAAACGTTGATATTCGATGATTGATTTATATACCAAAAGAACAATGTGTTCAGTAACCGTTGCCTTGCCCAAATTTGCGTAAACGTGAAGAAAAAATAGAACAAACTAATTCTTTCCTTGAGTTTCCAGACCATTGACTATAAAGTGGGTCATTATATAGCTCTAGTATTGCATATATTACAAAATCTTTGTTTGGAGAAATCACAGTTGGCGTAATCTATCTACAGTTTCTTGTCTTTAAAAAAAGGGTGATCCCGATAACGGTGTGTTTGCTTAGGAAATCAAGCGTTGAGTTGATTTCAATCACGTTTCTGAATAAATTGGAACAAATAAACCGCCCATTGTACATCAATTACTCGTGATTTTCTTTATAGGAATGTAACCTTAAAACGGACCATCTGGAGGAAGGTTTACAAGAGGGAATACATTGAAGTAAAAAAGTGCTGCGAAGGGTGGCGTGGTTCCAACTGTACTGAAGGTTCGTGAATTTCCATCCCTTTCTTGATCGCTGACAATTAATATATTTGTCTGAGATCTGCGTCGGGATAATACTTAGTTCAATGAGAACGCAGTGTTGAAGATTCTTTTTTCAATTTCAAAGACGTTCTGATGTTTAGGACTTCAGTTAGGACAACTTTTGCTCATTGAATTTTCATGACAACTCAAATAGTTAAAGCCACGGTTACACACGCCGATTTGTGTCGCAACGCCATGGTGGACCAAAATTTTGTTTCGGGACACAAAAATCGGCATACATGAAGTAGTCCCCCGCGAGACTTGTGATAAACGGTGGAAATCCCAATAGAGGTTTTCGACAAAACATCTTGGTCAATCGGGACTAAGTTGAAACGAAATACTTGACCTAAGACATGAAGTCCTTTTTCTCCAAATGAAGTTTGTGTGATTCGGGAGCGGCTGAGGGGAGGAGGGCAGAAACTGAGTCGGTTCACCTGTAGCATTACGAATCTAATTAAATTATCATAATTTATGCAATTTTATAGGGAAAGGATCGTTTATATGGGATCAGCCATATCGATTCATTTCCTAATAAAAACATCGCATTTTCATTTCTGCGATATGTTGGTATCTAATAAAACATCGTTAAACGAATTCATCTTCGAATATATTAAAGCATGCAAACTATATAACCGTTTGAAATGAACACTGAATAAACACGCCTTCCACACGCATCCGAACCAAAAACAGGTCGGTACATTTAGACGCGCTGCAACTGAACCAAGTCCGTGTCTTCTCTCCTCCCTTCCCCTCGCGCTCTCCCCTAATCCCCCTCAGCTGGTCCCCATTGGCGCTGGTAATAGGGGGCGGCCGTGCCCAGTTTTCGCCAGGTACGTTTTCGAGTTGGTGCCAAATTCTGAGCAACATGTAGGGGGATTATTAATGTAAGCAAAATCTGGAACTGGAAAATGGATGGTTCCTATCTAGGACGTATGTTTAATACATATTCTGATCAGAGAGAGAGAGCGCCCACAAGTCTGCAAACAAACAAGCTGAAGACACGAACTTCGTCTTTCGGCCATTGTTTGACGTGCATACCAAGCACGCACGCGTTACTCGCCTGAAAGACCTTCGTTATATTCGCTTTAACCATAGTTTGAACTGTTATTAATTATATTAAATATTTGTCACGTTTCTCAGAGTTCCTAAAGAAAATGGATTTTTCCATGTTTTTCGTTCTCCTAAACTTGATAAACGTGACGATAACTTGATTTTTGGTAAAATAGGTCTTAAGTTGCTCCTATAAATGAAGGAAATAGCATACTAGAAAGTTAGAGGCAAACGAGATCCAAGTCAAACTTGACCTGTACAGCGAGTTTCAAAGGAAACATTTGACCCAATAACTGCTCCGGTCATGACGAACTAGGGGGAAAACTTCAAAGTTTCCTATTCATTTATTGCTCAGATGCAAAATAAGTATTTCTGTATCGAAACAGTTTACCTGCTGGCCATGCAAACGTTTGGTTTATTTGTTTGGACCAACGGGCATTGTTTCCGAGGTTGCTGCCATCTTTATGAAAATGGTTATATCAACCTATATAAAATTCTTATTTAGTTCTTCGACGTCACACATTTCTTTAAAATAGAGGGCTCGTTAAAGTGCCTATCCGGGGTTTGGTGATTTTAAATATTCGTTATCTTTCGGTTTTGCCAAGAGGAAATGTAATATATCTTGTCGTTCGAAAATTCCATCTTCATGCCCTTTTCCCTGCTAAAGTTGATTTACTATATTCACAGGAAATGACGTCAAAGCAGGGACACGCGAAGTCATTGCGCACTAATTCAACAGTGAAATGCAAAGAAAGTATGGCTCTGAACTTTAAACACACCTGTTTTGACAAAATTCGCGCAATTCCCAAACTTCATTGTATTTCACTGCTGAATCGATGTCAGCAATGTATTTGCGTGTCCCTGCTTTGACGTCGATTCCTGTGAATAGTACAACACTTTAGCAGGGGAAAAAGTTATGAAGATGAAATATTCGCACGCCAAGATATTTTACAATTCTTCTCAAGAGATTCCAAAGATCACAAATATATAAAATCCACAAATCCCGGATGGGAACAGGCAACCCTGTGACTCTTTTTTTCCGAGTCAAATCGCTTCCAAGGCTGTACGAGCAAGCTATTTTATTCGGGAATAAGAAGCCGCAGAGTTGTCTACAGAGGAGGCTACTAAGTAACCACTTTAGATCTTATTCCCGTGATTGAAAGTTTGCTGTTCATCTTTTTTACCAAATTAGTTTAACATTTATCCTGAAATCATACTTCATGATAACAAATGGCAGGAATCACAATATGTCATCATGTATTTCGTCTTAGAGGCACTTAAATTAAAACGAATTATAAAGTCAAGAAAGCAAATAGCGTCGCTGAAAGCACGCATCGCGTTAGGGATAGATTAAACCTTGATGCTTTTTGGGAGTTTTTGTTTAAGTAAAGTACCATCTTTTAAATTACAATATCGTAGCTAAAACAATTGACTAACTAACGTTACATTGTTTATTTCCTCTGTTACAGCAGTCATTGTTTGCAATATAACGTGTAAAAATGGAGCTGTTTGTGTTAATGAAACGTGCTACTGTGCCACTGGATATATTGGAAATCAATGCGAAAAAGGTACAGTACTTTCCGTTCTATTCAGTGTTTCAATCATAGCACATTTTTTCAATGTGAGTAGCTCCTTTTATAATATAGACATACACTAGATATGAGCTATTCTGCAATCTTATTAGTTCTTGTACTCGCAAGCTATTTAATAATTAAACAACGAGCTCGAGTTGTCTATGAGTTGTCTATATTTAAAGATAGTTTCACCTTTTTGTTTGTAGAAGTCTCCCCATTCAAAATGCAGAGTAGTTCGATGGTACATAATAAACAACCGCTTACAAAAACGAGATTGTAATTAATTTGCTTCAAATTTGGCGTATAGATATACTCCATAGGCATAAGCGAATTCATTTTCTTATTCGAAAATGTCAAACTGAACAATTTTCCGTTACTTTCAGCCTTGTTTTCATGATTTCATCACTCGTATATAAATTTTAGCGGATGCCATGTTTGGACTAGATTTCAGGTTTTGCTTGCAGAGTGAATATGTCGTGGCTTCTGATTGGTCAGAATAGGAATTTTCCAGTTAAGGTCTGAGTGGATAACGCTACTAGTAATCAGCCAATCAGCAAATCAGGATGCCGAATTTGTAATAGGCCACTAGTTGGTTGATACTAAAATCTCGTATAAGCTACTACAGTAATGAAAAGAAAATGGCGGAATGTTTTGCTAAAGTGCCCGAGCAAGATATCGGGTATTTTCTTGATAATGCAACATGAAAAAATATCACGATTGTACCTACATTACAAAACAATTATACTATTCGCTCTCGTCCTATATGAGCTCGTTGTCAACTCTGCTGATGCATGGTATAATTAAATATCTTACTACAAGAACAAATGCAAGATTTGCCAGTTTTCACCGCAATGCCAAGTAATGACGTTTCACAATTTTTAACTCGTGGATACGCGAAGCATAAGAGCGAGTTACTTTCGTGTCACTCGTTCACTGTGTTGCTAACAATCGCAAGCCAATCGGTACAGTATCGAGTTGCGAAGGTACAGGTATCGTAAATGATCAATAAGCGACTTGCACTAAGAGGTCACATGATCTTAACACTCCTAAAATAGCAGGAGGGTGGTAAAGTAAAATTTCGTTATTTTGGTTTCAAAACTTGCATTGTATTAGATAAAACGGCAATATTGTAACTGGTCGCCTGTCACACGAGACTGTTTTACATTGTTCATTTCGAGTTTTAGCAGGATATAATGCGCGCATATCTGCTGTTTAATTTCAACGAAATTACGTCTTTCACTGGAGTATCAAAAAAGTAAAGCTACATCTGTGTGCATTGTTGCGCCAAACCAAATTGAAATTGTTATATGTTTCTTCATATTTTAGCTGTTTGTACGCCATCGTGTCAAAACAAGGGATCCTGCATTGAGCCTAATAAATGCAGTTGTTTAACTGGTTGGCAAGGAACCCACTGTCAAAAAGGTATGCTGTAAGCCTACGATTCTAATCACACGTGCGCATGGACGACTAACGGTTATGAATAGCATTTATAGTGCTCCGAATATCATTAGGAATAGTAATAGCCTTTAATGCGGCTGCTATTAATAGCTTAAAATGCGGACAAACAAACCAAATTTGACTCACAAATTATTGCAAATGAGCAATTTGTTATGGCCGCAATATTTATGGGTAAATGCGGACAAACATGGTACTGACGTCATCTCGACAAAGTGCTATTTGGAGTTCTTTCATATCTCACGTCGTTGTTGAGATGTATCCGCGATATTTAGGTGTTCCTGAACAAAATCATAATATATATATATATATTGTCAGCCCAAAATTTCATCTTCATGGAGTTTTTCGCTGTCAAAGTTACCGGATGTGATCTCACAAGAGGCATTCCAAACCATTTTCTTTTGTTACTTGACTCAAAAATGCCTCTTGTGACATCGCATCCGATAATTTTGACAAGCAAAAAAAGTCCATGAAGTTGAAATTTTTGGCTGACAAGATATATTATGATTTCGCTCAGGAAGATCCAAATATTACGAATATGTAAAATCCCACACGTGGATGGGAACGTTAAGATTTGTTTGATATGTAAATGTTCCTCAGTTTGGCTTCGAAATAAGAAAGCCCATATATCTTTGGTATTATCAAATCACTCTAAACGTAACTTCGTACTTTTATTATCGTGTGATACACACATGCACAGTTGCATAATTATGCTACATAAGGCCCATTTACACTAGAGAATTTTGGTACGATTTTTCTCATCCTAGGGCATGCAATTGAGTGGATGACTCATGAAAGTATGTCATATTGCTGGAGGAACTTCACCCAAATCATTAATTTGCTTCTTTTGTTTGTGGTATGAACATGTCGGTCAAATAAACCTTTGTGTCTCAAGGGATCGATTGCAAACCATCCATAGCTTTGCACAAACAGTCCAATAGTTTTGTAAGTGAATCCACTTGATCGTATGCACCAGAAGGAGAAAAATCGTACCAAAACTCGCTAGTATAAAGGGGCTTTAAATCTCAAAGATATACAGGCCTTTTCAGTAAGTCCTTGTGCATTGTGACGTAAAAGTGAGGACATTGACATGTCAAAGAAATAGAACGATACGGAAGAGTGGTAAACGCCATTTTTTTAAATGCGCTTTTTTAAATGCACAGTATTTAGCTTTTGTATAAAGTATGCTGAAATAGTTGATAAGTTCTGTTTAGTTTTTATTTGGTCCATTCGTTTCCGATATCTCTCTTTAAACATTACATCAACCTCGACAACGGGATTCACTATATGTACAGCAGTTCATGTCGTGACGTCAAAATACCACCTCGAATTGTTCGACTTTAAACTGAAATAAGGTTAGGGTTAGGATTAGGATGACGGTTAAGGTTAGGATCAGGTTTTATTTTGGGTAAGGGTTAGTTTTGTACCTAGAAATTAACCAAATAGTGTTGAAATTGTGACGTCACGACATACGACGCGGCAACCTCGACAACGCGGCCTTTTGAATGCGAAACAAAGCGAATGAATATTTTATAGTTCTAGGAGTTTTTTCAACACCGTCCTCGTTCTGTTTACAACTCAACTCTGAGCATTTTCACGTCTTCAAGACGATGTGAACTCGCGGCTGAGAGCTGTTCCTTAATGTTCACTTCAGCTCAAACACTACAATCGTTTTAGCAGAACTGGAGTTATGGAGGTCGTAAAACAAGCTTCAAACATCAAATACGGTACCACCATGGCTTCTTTCAAATGCTTAAATTCACACTGCTTGTTAATGTTTTGAGGTCCGCGTCGTGGATCTTAAGGTTCCTAATGTGATGTTGAAGGAGGAGCAGTACGAAGCGCTCAGAGCTATTGTTGTTGACAATAGAGACTGTCTTGTCATTTTGCCGATAGGGTTTGGTAAATTTTTGATTTCATTCTACCCCTCACTAATCAATTTTTCAATGCGCTTTATTTTTGAGAAGCATACCTTGCAAATTTTGTTATTACAACCATCGCTCTTATCGATAGAAGCAAGTCCATATTCCAAAATAAGATCGGCTAATCTTTCTTTCTTTGCCGTTTCCCAAAAAGATCCGACGGGTGGTGGTTGGACGCAGGTCTAAATTTATTGCAGCACTGACACAAATGAGATATCACGAGGTGTGTCGAATAAATCTTTACCAGCCATAGTTCGGAAAAGAACTGTTTATTTACCGCGATTCGAAAATGCAAAACTTCGCGAGCAATAGCTCCTAAGCTCAACCAATCAAATGACGAGTTTCATCGGAGTTCCCCAGAGCCTCTGTTTCTTGGCGCAGGCCAAAAGGAACGCAGGCTCTGGGCACGAGATTCTTGAGTTACGTCACATACGGTAGACGATACGCGGACGATCGTCAAGCTCATATCCTCAGAAAAAATGATTCTGATTCCCGTACAGGAATCGAACCTGTAACCGTCTGATTGCCTCTGAGTCTCGTTAGCTCAATGGTTAGAGCGTCTCACCGGCAATCAGAAGGTTACAGGTTCGATTCCTGTATGGGACTCAGAATCATTTTTCTGAGGATATGAGCTTGACGATCGTCCACGTATCGTCTGTCTACTCCGAGCGCCCCCACATTTACTACAACATTGTGTATATTAACGTGTCACATATGGTAGTTACCAGACCCTCCACAATTTGCGGAAATTTTTAGCCGCGGAGAATTAAAAATAGCTCTTTTTTTGCCATGTTTAAAGAGATGTAACGGAAATGAATGGCCCAAGCTAAAAACTATACACGAGAAAGCCAAAAAATGGAAGGTTTATAGGTTGACCTTTATGGGGTATATTATATCTTTTAATTTTATAGCCGTTTGTGAAGGAGGATGTGCATATGGCAAATGCTTGGCGCCAAACACGTGCTTCTGTCCACCTGATTACGGAGGAGACAATTGTGAATTATGTAAGTCAATATATATGCAATATATGGACAAAAATAACCTAGCTATTTATATAGGTAACAACACGGTTTCTGTGAAAAAAATGATGTCATTGTGTAAAAATTTCGATAGCGGCGAGCGAAATGGTGAAGTGGAAAACGGGCTCAATGCAAATGAGCTTAAACAAAATACTATTTCAATTGCATTGATTGAGTTCGGCACATGTGAAGTTCAACGTTTGACCTAGGCCTTTATATGCATAATAAAACCACTATTGGATTTGGTTTTCGCATGATATCGAGAACTATCAAGGCCTCGGTTTGTGTTATCCGCCTCAGCCATCGGCTTCGGCAGATAACACAAACCTCGCGCTTGATAATTCTCGATATCATGCTTCACCTCATCCAATAATTGTTCATTATTAGTCGCAATAGAGCTTTAACTCAATCGAGGCATTTAGGGGACCGCGAGCCTACATGCCCCTAGTGCCGCCATGCCTCTCGGCGGCCCTGCCCGTGAGCCACAATCCATAACTGGAACCCTTAGTGATTCCTCTAGAACTGGTTAATTTACTTGAGTATTCGTACTGCATACACATGAAATGAATCCAGAATGTTTCGCAACGATCTTTCTGCGTAATAGGTATGTCAACAAGCCTTGTATAACTGGGGGACATGCACAGTAATGTATCTACATGTGTTCCAAATGTACTGTACAGTACTGTGCAAAAGATAACTGATTGCAAAGATATTTTAGTATTGTCCTTGTTAGAGACTTTGCTATGAGTGCAATTAAAATTCTGATTTTTTAAAATTAAGAACATCAAATATCAGGCATAAAATCACTTATTTAATGAGGCTTCAAATGTCAGCAGGAGATTGGTGGTTCTTATTAGCCAGGGGGGTGTTTATACTGTAGGCCAGAGGTTGTGAAAACCGTGTATTATAATTTCTCGTATACACATTGTTTATGGATACCTTTCCTTCTTACAGCGATAATAAATCGACCGCAAACTGACTACGCCTTGAAAATCAAAAGAGAGACCGTTATTACAAGTAAGAGGAGTCATTTGAATTAGTTTATCGTTGTCTGGGTTGTTGTGTTTTCGAGAAATAATACAAGCAATATAGACGATCAACTTCAAACATCTAAATAGTAATTGTCTTCATCAGATCGATCTCCAGTGAAGGCCATTTCAAGCGAAGGCACTTTCAAGGTTGAGACACACGAGACGACAAATCTCGTCGTAACCATGCGAAATCTTATCGCAGGGACAACATTTTAATAAACCACTGCGACAAATTTGAAATAAACCAATCAAAGAACGTTATTTTATTTTCCTTCTCTGACATGTCTCTCGTGCGATATGCCCCCGCATTTTGTCGCCTTGTGTGTCCTAAAAAGTCCACTCCACAAAGGGTCTTCGCTCAAAATGTTATAGCGGCTATGACCTCCTATTATTATTTATAAACGTTCAATGAAGCAAATAGTTGAACAGTGAAATATTTATTTGATTTGATCTTTCCTTCGATACTTGATACAAGCTTATGTTTCTTAAATGCTAATGTTATATGCATAAAAAATGGATTTACTCAAATTTATAACTGCGCAAATATGGAGCAAATTTATTGATTTGTTGCATTTACTATAGGAGTAAACATGGTAAATACCGCATTTACTTCATACTTACTCAAAATTGAGTAAATGCGGTAGTTACCGTGTTTATTCCTATAGTAAATGCAACAAATCAATAAATTTGCTCCATATTTGCGCATTTGTAAATTTGAGTAAATCCATTTTCATGCATTCCCGTGGCTGTCTAGGATTTTGAAAAGAGAGGTTTCAAGCTCAATCCTTATAAGTGACGATTTTGGGTCTCTAAAACAGCATTTCCTGCATGTCGATGGTACTATTGAGCAAAATATAAAGTTTGCTTGCAAAATCGGATGTTTTAATGATCTCTCGTCAATTTACATTATGCAAATATGCAAGCTTCAAAATCAGCTCATCAGATACAATAGAAATCTCAATCCAGTCCTATTTTTGAGATCAGTGATCGTACCATGTTGGAAGTATCGTATGCTAAAATCAATTCCATTCTACAAATCTAATTATTTCGAGCGTAAAGAACAGGAACCCTCGGAACCCCCTGGATCCGCCACTGATTTCATATACAATACTCTGCTGCTAGAGAAATTTAACTCTAACTCAAACGTTGATGGTATACGTGAACGTTGAGATTGTATTAACTTTTTCACCCAAATTAGCAAACAGTTTATCTCAGGGAAGGCAGAAAAGAAAGCCAAATTCCTAGGTTGACGTCACATCCTTATCATCTTAAAAACCTAAACCTGTATAAAGTATTGAAGGAAAGGTTAAATAAATAAATATTTCACTGTTCAACACTTCAACTATTTCATTTCCCTCGTATAGAATATTTATAAATGATAAATGTGGTTATAGAGACTTCAGAAACTCCTAATTCATGAGGAAAACACGAAGGAAAATCATGACCGTATCGTGTTTTTATGTGATAAAGATTCGTACTGATTTACATAAACTTCTCCTTCGATTTTCGCGGCGAAAATGGCTTGAATCACTGAAATAGTTGGTAAACATGGTTATTTAGATGCGGTCGTTTTTGAAGCCGTTCAAAACACTGCTTTGTTTTGAACTATACTTCAAGCCTATCTTAGCGAAGGCTCTATCGAACCGAGGTCTATAGACCTCTTTCATAATTCTTTTATATTCATTTAAATTAGCCTTTCTGACCTCGTTCGTGTGTTTGTAATTCCAAAGAATCTTCGCTTTGTAACAAGGCCAGAGAGGCTAATTTGCATGCATATAAAATAATATTTAGACTGGCCGCCATTACGAAAGAGGTCTATTAATATTGGTCTGAGTGATTTCAACTTGAACAGCACATTACTCATCGAATTACAAATATCAAGCTGTGTTTTCTTCATATTAAATTCATTTCTATTTAATTTCTTAACTTGTAGACAGTCACACTGAAGACAATCTGTGCTATGCTTGGGGACAGTCTCACTACAAAACCTTCGATGGGAAATATTTCTATTTTCCTGGGCGATGTTCATACAAGCTGGTGGCAGATTGCCTGGATGACCAGTTTTCAGTGCACGTCACCAACGATCCAGAATGTCAGTCGATCACCAATTGTCGCAGATCAGTTGAACTTTATCTGGGAGAAAATGAAATAAAGGTGAATATAGCTTGTTTTACTTTGACTATTCCATTCACATCTACAGAGATACATATATTGACCTAGTGAACTATGTGTCTTCCTAGCTGCAACGTTTTCATTCTATGTTTTGGCCGAGCCAAATAAATAAATAAGAGCATGGGGCGATGGTAGAACTAAATAAGAAGACACGGAGTTGCGCAAAAATTGCCTGCGTTGGTGGCTAATATTAGGGACTTTAAGAAAACACCTACGGCAATGTTTGAACAATATAATTTTTGTCATATACAAAGAGCTTTTGCAAATGACTGTCCTAAGAGTTCTGTCGTCGTGACTCCGTTGAAAACCTAGAAAAAGCATTTTCACGTAGTAAATTAGACAACGCGGAACCTGACCACTTTGACCATTCCTTCCATGTTTGCGTAATAGATCAAACACGAGTCTGAGTGTTTCATCAGGAGTTCCAAACACGAGAAAATAAATGAAAACCGAGGGCGTAGCCCGCCCTCTGTTTTTATTGTTTTCGAGTGTTTGGAGTCCCCTGATGAAACACGACAAACGAGTGTTTTATCTAGCTTCTCAAACGAGGGTTTGATATAGCTTCTCATTCGAGTATTCCTATAGCGATTTGCTCCAATAGCGATTTTATTTTAATATGTAGATTAAGAAATGTGATCCAGTTCACTAGGATATTTCCTACAGGTTTTCATTGGGTATCAAAACCTATGCGTATGATCAGTATACGCGTTCATGGATTGGCTATGATAATTCATAAATTATTAATGAGTTTGAGAAAGATACATCTTGACGAAGGCGCACAAATTACTATATTCTATTTTGACCATTCCTTTCATATCTACAGATACATCTTTGCGAATGTGCACAATGAGGTTATATCATGTTCGAGGTTCCAAATATATTAGCATATATTAGCAACAGAACAATATATATGTTATGTATTACCCGTTCTTTAAAAAACGATTTAAATTTCTGTTTTTATTCAGAACGAGGTATAATTCACAACATATCTTCGTTCTGTTGCTAATATATGCTAATATATTTGGAACCTCGTAACATGAAATTATAACAGACAAAGAACCATCGTTGTATTTTATTAGTTTGACCGTTCCTTTAATGTCTACAGATACATCTTGACGAAGGCGCACGAATAACCGTTAATGGCGTGAATGTGAAGTTGCCTCACGTGGTACAGAAAATCGTCGTCATGAAAGTTTCTCAATACATCCTTGTCTATGGGTTTAGCGGGATCACTGTGCAGTGGGATGGTCACAATGGAGTCTACGTACGCATGGCTGGTGAATTCCGAAACAACACCTGCGGACTGTGTGGGAACTTCAACGGTAACCCGGATGATGACTTTACTACTCTTAGTGGCTCTTTGGTTGCGTCACCTGCAGCTTTCGGCAATAGCTATAAGATGACGATGCTCAACGAAATATGCCCCGATGTGACGGAACAGCAGGAAGCCTTCCCATGTACAAGTTTATCTTCCCAGGACAAGACGAGTGTTGCGGAACTATGCAATGTCCTTTATGCTCCCGATTTTACTCCTTGTCACGCGGTCGTCTCTCCCGATTTATTTGTGCGCATGTGCGAGGAAGATGTGTGCACGTGCAACTTCACTTCGGATCCCAGCTGCCCTTGCGATGCCTTGACGCAATACTCTCGCGCGTGTGCAAGAAATGGAATAACTCTTAATTGGAGAAAGCCAGAATTCTGCAGTAAGTCTAACAACAAAATTGTCTCTCCGATAAAAAATATGCCTTTCATCAATTGATGTTAACGTCATTACCTCAATTAGTAATCGAGCGAAATTTCGTCGCAAAATTCGTAGAGAAAGCGGTTATATTTTGCATGTAAAAGTCAATTTTGTATACCATTAAAATGACAAAGCTTAGCCACCAAAGGGCAACAAATCGGAGCCATGCTTGTAGAAACTCAGCCATTTCAATGGTGGATCGTAAATGCAAACTTTACACATAAGGTACAACAATTATCTCGACGAATATCGAAATAGAACTTTTCAGAATTACTAATGTCGTGGTATCTTCAAAGTGGCTATGCAACGAAATATCCTCTTTCCATATTCTTCTTTCGACTGTATCAGGTAAGGAAAGTGGGTGAAGTTTCGTATCAATCCCGAAATGGCGTTATACAGACTATCGGTAGTAAAATTTGAAATTAAAATCGGCTATTATTTCTAAAAGAAAACATTATCGTAAGAGTTAGGGTCAGTTTAGGTTCAGGGTTAGGATTAAGGTTAGGTTTGGGGTTAGGACTGTTTTAAATTCGGGATACTTATATGAAACGTCAGCCGGAAAAGTTGTCTAGATAGCAGCATTCGAAATTTGAACTTTATGACGTCTTTAGTTGTATAAGAGAAATCAATAGCATAGCGTCTGGCTGCTATTAATAGCTCAAAATGCGGACAAACGAATCAAATTTTAGTCGCAAATCTATTTTCTTTTATGGCCGCAAGAATTATGGGTAAAAGCGGACAAACCTAGATACTGACGTCATCTCGACGGAGTGCTATTCCGTCTATATGAAGTGTTATACTTGATAATAACGAATCTTGACAGTAATATCAGGATTGCGGTGACTAACTTGTACAACTAATGACGTCGTGAAATTCAAATTTCAAATACTTCTATCTGGACAACGGCAAGTGATAATTGCATTGTGAAAATAAAATTCATTCTTCATATTTCCTAACATACATACGAAAAAAGAAGAACATGGAAAGACAATATACATGTATCTGGCATAGGCACTTTAACATTATTTAAAAACTATTGCGAGCTTGTTCAACGAAGACCAGTTTGAAAATTATTCCCAACATTTCTGAAAGCTTAATATCGTGTAACCAGATTTAAACACTGAAGTAGTACGTCGCTGCCAGCCTATGTTTTGGATAAATTACGCCAGCAGCATGTTTTACACTTGCATTCCTGTGATATGAAAAAATCGAAATGAGTTAGACTAGCTTAAGTGGATCAATTTAAATGTTCACAAAGCCCATTGCGTTGTTTTCTATAATTTTTATCTAGATGCCAAAGCTTGCTCAGCAAATCTCCAATATTCGGAGTGTGGCTCCGCCTGTCCGAAGCACTGCAACAATAAAGACCTTGTGTTCGCGTGTAATGAGCAATGTGTCGATGGCTGTCATTGTTCAAACGCTCACTACTACAACGGTTCTTATTGTGTCGAAGAAACGGAGTGTCCTTGTCAGTATAATGGTCAAGCTTTCCCCACTGGAAGTAAGATTAAACTCGATTGTAATGAATGGTAAGTTAACCAAGTGCGTTCAATTGCAGCGTGTCGTGACTATAACTACAGTAAACACCCACATATAAGAACCTATAGTGATTAAGAACCTGTTGGCTAAAATTGTGCCATTTAAACCCGAAGTTGAAATTGTCTGACACAGTCCATTCGCCACGCATTTACACGTGTTAGTATATTGGGTATGAGTTCCAAAACAATGCATAAAGTTGTTTTTATGTAGACGAAATTTAGGGGACCAGCTTTACCTCGCTCGAAATAAATACTCGTTGACTGAATGAACCAATCCTTTTTTCAGCAATTGCAAGCGCGGAAGATGGAATTGTTCTTCCAAAATTTGTCCTGGTAGGTATTCAAATATAAGCTTTATATATTATAGGTTGTAATTGTATTTATTGTTTCGAAAAGGCAGGTTTTCGGGGTAACCTTTGATTGAGTAATTATTATCTAAGGGACTGTTTGTTATACATTGGCCGTTTTTGCAAAAATCCTCTAAAAGCAATCGATATCGATTTAAGTTAACTCGAGGGTGATCTAAGTCTAAGTCGTTTCTTAAAGGATGAATCTCGGCTTTACGCATGAAGATGGTAAAATGAATGTTTTTCCGTAATTTAGAACACAAACTACGGCTATTATAATAATGAAGCCGGGATTAGCGGCCATTGAAGTGACGACCGTGGTCCAAAAAGATTGGCCGCCACGAGCTACTTTCGTCTTCATCTTCTGAATAGTAGTTGCTCGATCCAGTCTTTATTTTCAGAGCAGTGGAGTTTCTATCAAGGTCCGTAGTTTGTGTGCTAAAGTACGCGAAAACCTTCAACAACTGGTTCACTTTAGCATCGTAAAAGATCAGTGTTTGAATACTGCGAATAACGCTATTACGTCTTGTATTCCATATGCATGGCTCATTTACCTTTGGTCTTTTTGTCTGAATATATCCAATAGCCCCTGTCAATTAAGTCTTTTAAAGCTGGTCGCGGCTTTCGCAAACAATAGCTGATAACAGCGACAAAACGATGAATTCACATTTTCAACTAATCACCCTCTAATCTTCAAAATGAGGTAAATTTAGAGGTAATATTCCTCTCCCTTACGATTTCCGCATTTGGAAAAATACCGTAACACCAAGAACACTTCACTTTCTTATTTTTTTGTAAGCGTTGTTCCCGACTGACTTTTCAACATCGTCTGGGGTCTTTGAAATTAGACACATCATCAATCACTTCTTCTTCGTTAAGCTGCCCGTTGTCGTAGCAAAACCGCTTTTCCTCGACACATAAGATCTCTTCCATTTCCTTCTTGGACTTAGCAAACCACCCAACTTATTTTTGGGCACAAAAGGTCGTAGCTTCGTCCGACTAGCTCGCGTATTGTGCCAATTGAACTCAAGAAAGCCCTTAATGCCAAGTTCTTGTGCATGGTCGTGTAAGCGGCTAAACGAAGAAAAACACTTCAAAATTCAAGTTTATCTCTTTGCATTCCAACCACACACTTTTCGTATCATTCCACTGTATCGCACGTCGGTTCTACGCTTTTCCAATAATCTCGCACGTGTGGAATATAGGTTCATTATTTTGAGGCTCCTCGTGGATCTGTGATTATATCCCGACGCAGAATACGTCATTTTGATGCGCAGTCGACATTACGAACTGGCTTATTCACCAAGGGCTACTTCCTCGGTGAATAAAGCACATATCCCCTCGTTACCTCGAAATAACCTACATGTATACAAATAATACGTAATTCGCGTCATTGAGGCCGTGCAATAGCGTAGAGTCTGGATGCTATTAATAGCTCAAAAAGCGGACAAATAAACCAAATTTGACTCACAAATTATTGCAAATGAGCTATTTCTTTTGTTATGGCCGCAAGAATTATGGGTAAAAGCGGACAAACATCGGTACTGACGTCATCTCGACGGAGCTCTATTGACCATGTTTTTTTATAGAAAAGATCAGTTTGATTTCAGTCTGGATTATGAAATTTTGTTCAAGTTTTGTTAGATTCTTCCTAGATTATATTGCCTGACAAAATCATGTTTTCTTTAGGTTTATGTTCAGCTACTGGCGATCCTCACTATCGCACGTTCGACGGGAAAGTTTATTCCTTCATGGGAAAATGTCAATACGTCCTTGCTCGTGACTGCTTCTCAAACAAGTTTGACATATTAGTACAGAACATCCCGTGTGGTTCCGACAACACCCTGACGTGCTCCAAGTCCGCGTTTGTACGTATCAATGGTACGAATGTGGCGCTACAAAGAGCTGGACTTGTCACTGTTAATAACGTCAGATTGACCAATTTTCCCTTGGTAAAGCCAGGTAAAGTTTAAATTGTCTCTCGAATTTCGGCAAAAGCGAATTATAATGAGGTATATGTTCGTTCAAGATTAAAAACGTAAAAACCTTATGCCCGAAAGGTATTTCCGGTTGTGTACATTTTGGTTGCTATGATCCGGTTGTATATGAAAGTAGAAATATTTGGAGTGCATGTGATATTTTAGATTGCATGTGATTGTTATGCATATCTTCACTAGTTACCCATGCAATATAGAATTACTTACAAAATTTTCTGTTAGTCTATAAGCTGTAAATAGTATCACAGTACCACAATACTATAATCTATAATTAATGGCCACCGAATTGATATTCTTTTATATGCATATAAGTTGGCCCCTTATGAACTGTTTTCATGTACGAAATTAAAAAGGATTCTTACGAGGTCATAAGGGCCAATTTATATGCATATTAAATAATTTTAAATTGGCGGCCATTTATGAATAAGGTCTAGTCTTTCAAAATTATGCATGCTGTTAAATAAATTATAAAATTATAACTAATTATTATTATTATTAATTTTAATTATAATTAATTTATTGTAATTATAATTAATATATTAATTATTATATATATATATATTATATATATATTATATTAATATAATTAACATTAATTAATTAATTAATTCATATTAGTTGTATAATTACTAATTATAACTATTAAATTATTAGTTTCAAAATTATGCTGTTAGTCTACAAGATCTAAATATTATGACACCACAATACATAACTGATCTATTAAGTCTTCTTTAAATACAAGAACACTTAGGTGATCAGCTCTCAGGAATATTTAACCTGAATACCAGCAACTAAATTGAAGACATATAGAAACAAACCTTTCTCTTCCGCAGCCCCAAAGCTATGGAACCAGCTGCCTATCGAACTTCATAGTGCTTTTGTTGAACGTTTTAGAGAACAATTAACGACATTTTCAATTGGAGTTTGCGCTATAGAAATATACTTTGTTATTATTACTTCTTATTGTGAAAGATATTTTAAGTTCCATTTGAAATTTTCTATTAATATTTCTTTACTTCCATATGTCCTTAATTTCTAGAATTTTCCATTACTCGCGTTTCTACCCTGACGCACTTGCTCACGAACGATGGCCTCAAAGTTACATGGGATGGCTACTTGCGTCTCTACGTCACACTGGATTCCTTCTACAGCGGCAAAATCTGCGGTCTGTGCGGAAACTTCAATAATGACCAGCGAGATGATTTCGTTAACCGAGAAAATATCGTCGAAACGGACGCCGTCGCGTTCGGTAATTCTTGGAGAACGGAAATAAATTGCGGAGATTTTGCTAAAAAACAGAAAAACCCTTGCGAAGTTTTCGTCCAGCGGGCGTCTGCGGCAGCCACCAAGTGCGGTGTTCTGCGCCAAGATCCCTTCCGTCAATGTCACCATTCTGTCGACCCCGAAGATGGTTTTATTCAAAATTGTGAATCTGATGTTTGTGGTTGTGACGATGCTCAGGCGTGTTACTGCTCTGCACTTAGTGACTACGCTTATCACTGCTCCACACATGGCGTTGTTGTTGAATGGCGTAACAGAGGTGTTGCTCCTGAATGTGGTACGTATATAAATAAACGCAATCTCTCCATCGAGTTGAGTGTATTCATAATTGCAAATGCATGGTGAGTTGACTATCACTCAATCTGAACGATGTATCATGTCGATAGACCTTAAAATGCCTATCTCACTTTTGGAGATTTAACTTATTCGTAAAAAAAAATTTCATCCTCATAGACTTTTTTGCTGTTAAAGTTATCGGATGTGATGTCACAAGAGGTATTTTTGTGGCAAATAACAAAAGAAAACCGTTTGGATTGCCTCTTGTGACATCACATCTGCTAACTTTGACCGCAAAAAAACTCCATGAAGATGAAATTTTCGGCTGACAATACTCGAACCCTCGCTAACTCGAAGCTCGCGCTAATAGATCGATTTCCCCTGGATTTCCGTCATATATTTACTGTAATTTTACCCAGCTCGGTAACTCAAACCCTCCAGAACTCGAACCTTTTCCATTTCCCTTGAAGGTTCGAGTTATCGGGAGTCGACTGTATATATATATATATTATGATTTTGCTCAAGAAGACCCAAATATTACGAATATGTAAAATCCCCAAACGTGAGATAGTCACGTTAAAACCAAGATTTTAACCTTAAAATATTAACCTGCATAACAATTCAAGCAAGATTCACAACACGCGAAAGTGCTTTATGATTAAATGAACTGTACCCAAATTACTTTTCAATAGAAGGCCTTTACGTTTAATAAAGTAGGCTTTTAAAGATGTTAGTAGTTTTACAGTATCTGCTCTTGTACTCGAGAAATAGCGTTTTCGTTCTCGTATTTTGTTTCTGGATATCGCCATTCTGTAATTCTGGACATTGCTTGACGGCTCAACTGGATGTTCAGCGGGGATTTATTTTCAACTTACACAAAATGGCGGCATCCAGAAGCATAAAATACGAGAATGAAAATGTTATTAGTGTAAGAGCAGATACGGTAAAACTATTAACATTTCTAGAAATAATCTAAGGCCTTTCATTTAAAAGTTGTTTTTTGGGGTACTGTTCCCTTTAATACTTTGACTTTGTTATTTCTAAGCTGTCTGTATATCTCTTCTTGTCCTCGAGAAATAGCGTTTTCATTCTCGTGCTTTACGCTTCTTGATGCCGCCCAATTTGGAGTATGCATGCTTGATCGCTCAAATTCGATGTACAGCGGAGATTTCTTTTCAATTTTGACGTAACGTATAACTCAAGGGCGTTTTATTTAAAAGTAACTTATTTTTTTACAGCAGTTTCCCCTTTAAATAAAGTAGACCATTGACACATCGGTTTTAAAAAATATCTAAGATTTATTTAACTATTAAAGACCTTTGACTAAGGTAGGTTAACGGCGAAGGTTGCCCCGTGGTGTACATCGGGTAACCTACTACTCTGCTCGAACACTATAGTCACATTTCTGTAGTTTGTTGTGAATGTGGTAGCTTGCAGTAGACAGATTATCACATGAGCGATAGTCAAGGTCAAATTTTCAAAATGTCCCGCACAGGACCTTCTGGAGCCTTGGTTATTACATTCCAGTCTACATTCCAGTCGATATAAAACAATGAGTTTTATGTTACGTTGACGAATCTTTGCAAAGAACCCGCCACATTTCTATTTTCTTTCGACGTAAACAAGCTGGCAACACCAAGCTGATATTGGAATGATGTCGTATCTACACTTTCTGAACCGTAATATTGGAACATTGACGTCGCACGAAGCGATGTCACGAATTAGCTGTGTGCGAACAGCCAATCAAAATCGAGATAGAGTAGATAATGATAAGAGTAGATAATGCATAATACATGTTTGATCCCTGTCCGACTCGGAAAAATTTTCTGAAGATAGACGATCCATGAACGATCGTCAAAGTATCATTATTATTAACACTAATAAAAACCGGCCATAAATGACAAACCTGTAACCCACTATAGTTTAACCAATCCAGCACTAGTAATTATCTTCCTCGTATAATCTATTTATAATCTTCTCGTAGATACAACCTGCGACATCGAAGGTCAAGAATACCATCAATGTGGTTCTTCTTGCCTTGGAACATGCAAGGACGTGATTTCGTTAGAAAACTGTGTCGAAGAGTGCTATGCTGGATGTCGTTGTAAAAGTGGGATGGTGCTGGATGAACAAAGAATGAAATGTGTTCCTCAATCGCAGTGTTCCTGCACACATGATGGCCGTTTGTATTCTTCCGGTACTGTCCTTCTGTTTAGTCGATGTACGTCTTGGTAAGTGTCGACACTGGTGCTACCCAGCCCAATATACATTAATTGTAAATGCGTGCCACATTGATTGTATCGGTAACTTTGAACGTTGATTAGCTGTTCTCACCCGAGTGTCTTGTCCTAAACGGTACCATGAATACCGGGACACCGGGAGATTTCCCGGTGGGCCCCTTGTCCCTGTCCTTGTGTGGGCCCCTGCTTATCTGAAGTAAGTTCTCTTAAGCCGGTAAACTAAAATAATTTTTTGGTATAAAAATTCTGTTTTCAGTTTGCAAATCTGAGTACAAGTTCCTCGGCTATACCACCGGTGCGACATTGGTGGCACCAATAATTTCATATCTGGAATTTGTTTCCAAATTTGGAACCCCTTCCAAGTCTCCCACTCGTTCCAACCTCCACGAGTTTGCATTATTTTCGATGTATATCTGGGGTCAGAGTAGTCACGCCATTTTAGAGCCTCAATTTTCAAAAAATTTACGGGGGCCCCGTAGAAGGATTTCTCGCACCAATGCTATCTTCGTAGATACGGCTCTGCTGAGTATTGACATTTTATTATGGTGGACCCCTTCAGTTGCCATTTATCCGTAAATATTTTAAGTCCAGTCCGCGCCTGACCATGAAGCTAAATAATTACTCTACTTCTCAATATTCAACAGTTTTAACGGTAGCCTGACCCTAATACAACCCCTATCCTAATTCCTTGCGGGATATCGAAAATTTCCTAATCAACATATCCAAAATTAGCTGTTATATTGGTCAATTAAAGGACATTGGCAACAAAATTCATAATTTCCAATTGTGTACTTTCTGATTACCAAACTGGCTTACGAATGTAATCCTAGTAAACAAAACTACTCTTGTACAAAACAACAGCACTAATGTTGAGCAAAGACAATCCTGTCATCCGCCATCTTGTTGTAACACTTTGCCTAATTAACTGGGTAGTTGATGACGTCTCAACCAAGGTAAACCTGATGAAACTACTCTGTGGGTAGTCCAGTTTCCACGGAATGCTTTTTAAAATGGCGTGGTTCAATTGAACAAGGAAGACATTCACAACAATTGAGTTTCGGACTTATAAAGTCATGGCAGTTGTGACGTCACACGCATATTGAAAATACATCCAAGATGGCGGACAATGATCCAGATTAGCAACTTTGATAGTGCGATTAATACGCTTTACGAGCATTTTTACAACCTAAACCTATATATTCCGGCTATTTAAGTTATGTACTTTGATATAAAATGTCCTTATTTTTTTGTTGCCAATGTCCTTTAAGCCAATAAGTTTTACCCTCCAAGTGATCTTAACCAACCACTGTAAGGCTGTAGACATCAGGATCTGGTGGGTTGACACGTATTTACAATTATTGTACAGTACTGCTCAGAAGTAACCTAACGCTGCGTTCTCGTCCAGAACGCGTTCCCTTCGCGTTCCAGAACGCGTTCCGAACGCGTTCCAGAACGCGTTCCGAACGCGTACCGGAACGCGTTCCTGAACGCGTTCGATTGAGATGGAAATTTTGTCGGAAGCTATTACCGAGTTCGGAAAACTCCGAGTGATTAACCAATGTAACAAATCACATTTATACGAAGAATGTACGAACTTGAGACTTGTGGCTTGGATCAATCAATGATGAGAGTGAATGAGAGTACTGCGCATAAGTAATAACTGAGTCAGTAGTTCAGCCACATGCTTAATATAAATTTTACTCCATGTTTAATTATCACGCGGCGCCATATATTTTTTAAAAACATCAGGGTTGTGGACGGATGGTTGGTACCTTTTTATATGAACGCTCTGTGTTTATTAAAAAAACACTCATCAAATCTTTATTTTATTCATCTGTGAATTAAAACGACCGCTATAAAAATCCGTGACTGCCATGCTTCGCATGCATGCACATTGTAATGTGTGCAATGACATGTCGTTTCACTACAAGTCGTTTCGCTACAACCAGAAGTCGTTTTGCTACAGTATGTAACACAAAGTCGTTTCGCTTCCAGCGTAACAACTGTATGTGTCGACTTACCAACAAACGATTTCGTTTTAATGGTTTATTGGTAAGTCGTTTCCTACATCTATACGTTTATGTTTCGTTTTGGTTTCATGTCAGTTGGAAATTATTCTGAATTTTGATCTTGAAATATGCTCTGATAAATATGTAATCAATCTCGTACCCAGAGCCTGCGTTCCTTTATGATTGTCGATGGCGAATTTATATTTAAAGATTATGAGCTCGAGATTTCTATCATGATGAAATTGAGAGCGAATAGACTATTGGCAAGCGCGGGGTAAAGTTTATAATGGGCACGCGGCAACATCTTTATGAATCATCACTTATTGTTTTCAAGTATAAGTGAAACTGCCATGATTTTTAGTAACGAAATACTGACGTTTCGAGCGGACGTTTTACTCTGATGAAGGGCTCCGCTCGAAACGTCAGTATTTCGTCACTAAAAATCTTGATACCCTTTACCACCTTTTCACTTTGCTATATATCCAAAACCCTGTCCACGCGAACTCTACTTTTTAACTTTATACTATCGTGATATCGTCGGCCGGGTATTTCATGTTCGAAGGTCGTTTTTGATTGACATGTTTACATGCTTATGTTCGGACGAAGCAAAACATAATCCGTAGATATAATTCATATTAGACTCGCGTATACGATAGTGTAGCGAAACGACTTAAGGTTGTAGCGAACTAATCTACTCGTATCACAAGCTGTGGCGGTCAGCAATGCGCAAGAGCTCTTGAACAAAGACGTTTTGTCCATAATTTGTTTCGCCTGGATAACCGGCGATCTATATTACAATATCTATATATAACTGGCGAGTCATATTCGTCAATAAATTTGATGTTCTTCTGTCACTTTTGGCCTTCGACCACTGCGAGGAGCATCGTTCAATTGACCACTCATTCGATATCGCAAAAGAAAAAGACAGATTGCTGATCTTGAGATTTTAATTCCTTCCTCGATTAGAGTATCTTTTATTTTTGGAATCTTTACTCCAGCAGATCTCAAAGAAATTACTCTTTTTCTTGCATATAATGAAAGCCTTCTCATCGTAAAATATCTCTTATGCGGAGCGACGATATGAAACAAGATGACGACGCTACGAATCGGAAAGTGACGACAATTTCCGGATATGGCCGAACTGATCACGACATGTATAGCCTGAAAACCGGAACGCGTTCCGAACGCATCCGGAACGCGTTCTGGAACGCGTTCGGAACGCGTTTTTGGTTAGGTTATTTCTGAGCAGTACTGTATATAGTAAATTTGAGAGTGATTGGTTGAGGAATATCATCTGACCGTTTACATCTACGTTATCTGGTGCAATTGGAAAGTTTGGTGGTTCTAGACCGCATTTTCAGGTTTTCTCTCTATAAATAGAAATAGTTTCGCGTTAGAAGAAACTACTGATGGCCTTCTGCCGCAGTAATTGTGCAGGTGATATCATTTTGAGATTTTCTATGTTCTTTCTTCAGCTTGTGCGAGAACGGCAAATTCAACTGCACGAACACAACATGTCAAGGCAAGTAATTCCCATATGTTTAAATGGTATTGTAGTAAAAGATATGCTAAAAGTGTCTACGCAACGAAAAAATCATCTTTCCATATTCCTTTTTTGATATGTAAGTTGGAAAAAAATTGAACTTGACGTCCTTAATTAGCTGTGTAAGTGAAATCGATTTCCGTCTGTACTTCAGCTACAAGTGTAATTTGGTCCATAGTCAATAGAGGTATGCTCTGGAAACGCGGCCAAAGTCTTCGTCCTATGTTCACGTTTATGCAAATGTTGCACTTTTACACTTGCTGAACACATTGTATTTTCTGTATAATGAAGCAAGCAGCCATTGGCAGCGTTCGGGTTTAGTCACTCAACCGTGCTGTATAAATATTAGGGACCTTAAGATTAAGACGGCAACCTAGGACGGGACGTCGTTCAAACAAAAGAATCGTTATGCAAAACAAAAAGAATGAATAGTTTCTATTCCCAAGAGTATCTCAACGCCGTCCTCGTTCTGTTTACAACGCCTTGTTTCAACCAATCTGTTTTTACAGTGGATTCCTTGCGCGCAGTAAACATTGAATCTCGTAGAAATAGCAGAAAATAGCGTTTCAAAAATATTAAGTTTGGTAAAAAGGAAGCTTTTACGTATTTAGTTCAGGTCGCAAAGCATTCTGGTGAAATGTACAGCCGCCATCTTTTTGCCGGTCAGGACAAGGCTAAAAGAATGACTCAAATGGACCTTTCTGTTTTTGTCTGGCGTTTATTTTCGATTAGGTTTGGTTTAGCTACGATTAGGGTTAGGTTTAGACTAGTTCTTGAAAATGTGAAGGTAGTTTCAGTCAAGTTTTGTCAAGTTTGGTCTGGAAACGCGGCGAACTTCAAAGCGGCTAACAACAAGATACGATTTATGTTGAGGATACCCTGAAAGTGCACAAGTCTTTGTTTTACCTTTCATTAATAGGGAACATAAGATCTACGACGGCAACCTAGGACGACCACGCAGTCTTCCCTTTCGTAAACGGTCTTTGCCATCCCTTACGGTCTTTGCCATCCTAAACAATGACCCCAACCCCCCTGAATCCTAACCCTCCGGAATTTTTCGCAACACTGTCACAACTTGACACAGTTTTTCCGTATATATTAGTCAAAAATTCCGGGGGGTTAGGACTCGGGGGGCTTGGGGTCATTGTTTAGGATGGAAAATACCGTTCGAGATGGCAAAGACCGTTTACGAAAGGGACGACTGCGACGACGACGGCAGTGATAGCAATATAAATTTTAGTATTTGAATGAAACCACGGTCGATTGACAGCGTATTTTACACTCAAAACTTGTTATGATTCCAAAACGCTTCAATATTTCTAAAACGATTGTAGTGTCTGTGTTCAAGTCAGTCATAAGGAACAGCTCTTATCTCTAAAGCCTGGTTTCCATGTTATGGTCGCTGCGCTGTCGTTACGGTCGCAGAAGTGAAGCAGTGAAGCGTGTTTCTTTTGTTATGACAAAAGAAACACGCATCACTTCCGCGACCGTAAAGACAGCGTAGCGACCATATGGAAACCAGGCTTTAGCGAGATAACGTCGATCCTAAAGACGTGAAAATGCTCTCAGTAACCAATTTGATAGGTTGTCTCAGACGCAATTTGACAATTTGAGTGGTTAAACTAACCAAATATTTTTGTTAAAATGGCCTTAGTTTGGTTTTTTCAACCAATAAATTTGGCTGTTTCAACCGATAAAGAAATTGTCAATTTATGAGTCGGAGACAACCGAAGAAATTGGTTGTTTTAACCAATCTGTTTTTACAGTGTGGTTAAATGTACCAGTCGCCATCTTTTTCGATACCGTCAATCCTAATATTGCTGTTAATTTTCGTCATTGTCCAAGTGACACTTCCTGGAATATAGACGAAAATAAGCGAGTTCGTAATCTCGACTGTGCATGAGATTTGTGTCGAGATAATACTTAGTTCAATGATAACATGAAGCTGAAACCGCAGTGTTGAAGATTCTTTTTGCAATTTCAAAGACGTTTTGACGTTTAGGCCTTCAGTTTGGACAACGTTGGCTCATGGAATGTTCTTTATGACAATTCAAATTGTGTTAATATACACACTGCTGTAGTGAATGTGGGAGAGCTTGGAGTAGACACTAGACGATACATGGCCGATCGTCAAGCTCGTATCCTCAGAAAAATGATTTGAGTCATTCTTGAGTTTCTGAAATCAATTTTTTTTAACCGGTTTGTCCGTATTCAGACAGAGGATGAACAATTATGAGTGTTAGCACTTGCTTCTCAAACGAATCCATATTTTGTGTAAAATCGAGGTTAAAGTTAGCGAAATTTGGCCGTAATCTTCCTTATTTCTAAATACTCATTAAATATTGATTTATTTTGAATTTTCATCATTTCATCGAGTTTGAGAAAGATAGATGTTGTACAACAGATTGATATATTGTTTTATTGAATCTAGGCTCGGAATGTGTCGGAGGTCAGTCGTGGTCTTCATGCGGTGTCGAATGCGCGCGAACCTGTGAAAATGTTCATCTACCATGTCTGAGCAGTAAGTGTGAAGAAGGGTGTATCTGTCCACGTGGTCTCGTGTTTGATGGTGCACGTTGTGTGAAGGTCGAAGAATGTCCATGTCATTATGACGGGAAAAGTTATAAACAGGGACACACGATATATCTGGATTGCAACACATGGTAAGCCACGCACATTAAGTTTGTTAAAGTTTATAGTTATCGTGCGAAGTATTGCCCGTAAAAGTGAAAAGTGTATTCCCTCAAAGTTTCAAGGCATAGGCTCACCAACCCAATCTCTTCCTCCGGTAAATTGTCTGTACATGAATCAGTCAGTTTGAAAGGTTTTAATGAGGGACTATAAGAACTGGGTTGAGTAAGTTTGAGCCAGAAGTACCTGTTGTCCCTTGTGACTACAATCATTGTCAAAAGTGTTGAATCAAAGCGTGCTGAACGATATGGCATCGCGGCCCCCTGCTGACAAATTTCAGTCAATCGGTTGGTTTCTTGTTCGTAGGTAAATTGGCGATTGAATGGTCGATTTCTACTTATTTTGACTATAAATAAGCAACTGTTCAATGTTTTAACGAATTTTGTCAATGATTGTAGTCCAATATATTCCCTCGTCAATCCAATGTATTTGCTCTCCTTATAAGGAATACGTAGTACATACTCCATTATCTTGAAATGGCTCCCAGTTGATCCGTGAAGGCTAAAAGGGATGACTCAAAAGGACCTTCACATTTTTTAGAACTACTAATCCTAACCCTAACCCTAATCGTAATCGTAATCCTAACCTTGATCCTAACCTTGATCCTAACCTAGCGAAAAATAAAACACAGAAAAAAACAAAGGTTCCTTTTGAGTCATCCCTTTTAGCCTTCCCCCAGTTTGATCGAGAGTTTTAAACACGGAGCGATCGCATAAAGGGAGAACACCCCCTAAAATATACTGAGGTTGTAAAACATGGCGAGTTCATTACCGGTAAACGAAGGCCTTGATCCAAAGTTTTGTTTCCTTTCGTAATTCAAGTCGATTTAAGAGCTATGGAACATTATTGAAGAATATTATATACTTGTGAATTAAAAGAGTTATAAAGTCGCGGCCTCCTGAAATTCAAAGAAAACGGACTGCGTATACGAACTAGATGTAATTCATACGTGAAAATATCAATGCCGAATTCTGCATGAACGTTGGCATTGAAGCAAAATAACTCTTTTGTTTGAAAGAACTCTTGAAACTATAAAGACGAACCATTTATAACTTTTTCATATCTCACTTCACTCTTGAGATATTAAGATTTGTTTAATATGTAAATTATCATACTTCTGACATCGCGATACATAATGCTTATTGAAAACGCTTACATATCCTTGAGATTATGGGTCGGCGTTATGGTTATACTACAAAACATCGTCCCAAAGACGCGGACTGTACGTTAACTCTATATGATCTAACGCCGACAGAGATTATGTAATAAAATCATTTGAAATGCAGGTATACATGTGCGTGAATGTATCCAATGACATCAAATATGCAAATCATCAAACGATTCCATGTGATAATGTAAAGATATGCAGAATTTTTCAATAAGTCATTATGCATTGTGATGTCATAAGCATGATCATTTATATATTAAACAAATCTTAATATCTCAAGAGTGAAGTGAGATATGAAAAAGTTGTAAATGGTTAGTCTTTATAGTTTCAAGAGTTCTTTAAAACAGAAGAGTTATTTTACAACTGAATTTATTGCATATGGCACTTTAAGAGTTTAATGTATAAAACAATCCACTAACAAATATGTTCCCAACTTAAGTTCAAAAAAAATTAAAAAACTCTGCAAAGGTAAACGTCTACAACTGCAAAACCTGGTTTGTAAAAGGATTTGTGCGCTGTACAATTGGGATTTTAAATGACTGAGCTACTTAGCCTCCTTATGTGCTCGCCCCATGTTTAAAAACGGAACGGTTTATCGTTGTCATACCCCAAGGAATTAGGATTATAGGGCTGAGTTTATATTAGGATCAGATTGTAGTTAAAGCGCAGTTAAAAATGCGCAGCAGCTAGAGCAGTTCAGCTTCGTGATGCTATTTTGAACAAAGTATTCGGGTGAGAACTGTTACCTAATCGACGTTCAAATTGACTGTACACTTACTTTGGAACGTTTTACAATTGGTGTATATAGTTAATTCGAGGAAAATATTGGCCAAATGATTTGCCAAATCCTATTCACTTGAAGTGAAGCGTTACGCAACACTCGCCTGAAGTGAGATAACTAAGTAATCTTGTACAGTGGCCTTTGTTTCTAATCAAAATATTTCCATGCTCAATTTTCAGCACCTGTAACGGCACAATCTGGCAGTGCACGAAGAAAGATTGCCCAAAAACGTGCACCGCATATGGAGATCCACATTACATAACATACGACGGGAAAAGGTTCATGTTTCAAGGCTCTTGCGAGTATGTACTGACGCAGGATCATTGTAACGGTCGGAATGGAACGTTTCTAGTAAAGGTGCAAAATATTCCCTGTGGTATAAGCGGAGTCACGTGTACAAAGTCGGCGACTATCATGTTGGATGATGCCATTATAAAAATGGAAAGAGGAGAAGGTGTTGAAGTGATTTCATATTCTGGAGAACCGAAGTCTAACGACACCGACCAGTATCTCATACAGCACGGGTTTTTCTTTCTAACATTAACCACCAAGATTGGATTGACGATCCTCTGGGATTACGGGACTAGATTGTATGTCACGTTGGACCCAAAATTTAAAGGTAACACACTTGCTTATGTATATACGTAAAGTGCGTATGCAATGAAAAAATCAGTTGTAAAATAACTCTTGTTTGGAAGAATTCTTGAAACTATATAGACTAACCATTTACAACTTTTTCATATCTCACTTCACTCTTGTAATATGTAAATGATCATACTTATGACATCACAATGCATAATGACTTATTGAAAACGCTTATATATCCTTGAGATTATGTAATGAAATCACTTGAAATGCAGGTGGATGTATCCGATGACATCAAATACGCAAATCATCAAACGATTCCACGTGATAATGTAAAGATTGCAGAGTTATTCAATAAGTCCTTATGCATTGTGATGTCATAAGTATGATCATTATGAAAAGATGTAATCGTTTCAAGAGTTGTTTCAAACAAGAGTTATTTTACAACTGAATTTTTCATTGCATAGGCACTTCAATGTATATAGCTGCTGCAAAACCTACGTTGACCTGTAGATTACATAAATTTTATATATAAGGTCACTTCTGATTGGTTGTCGTGCGTGCTCCAGATGGATCGCGGGAACTTTAAGCGACCAATCAGAAACGTTCCTAATTTCCGGAATCGGCAAATTAATAAATCTTGTTTTTCATGATTTTGTGTCTTCTGTTATAAAATGTCTTCTGTCATAGTTTACTGAGCTCCGAATTGCATCCACCGTGCAACATTTCATAAAGTGCCTGTGAAACGAATTTTTTGTTGCAGTTTTTAAATATTCCATATTATTTAGAACATATTGAACAGAAAAATTCGTTAAAGGACATTAGCAACAAAAATTAAGTTTGTCTAATATGAAAGAACTCGTAAAATGATAGAGTAACACCTTTTACAACTTTCCCGTATTTTAATTGAGATGGTCTCTGACGTCAGTTGCTGGGTAATTTTCACTGATTAAAATATGTCTTATGTCTCAGTGATTGCTAAGTTTACAACGTTCATTATCATGAGGAGTTATTATACGCACATTTTAATATCTTGTGGAACAAATTTGAAGATGGAACTAATATTCTAATGTGTGAAATTCTCTACCCAGCACCTGGCGTCAGAGACAAACAAATCATACATATCAAACAAACTGAAATATTTCAAAAACGAAGTAAAATGCCGAAAAATGGTGAAAGGTGTTACTCTATCATTTTACTAGTTCTTTCATATTAGACCAACTTAATTTTCGTTGCCATTGTCCTTTAAAGCGTTACACCACTGACATAGGCTATAAAAGAACATTTTAGGCAACTAGTGGTCACTTCCACGCGCGGCTAAACTAAATACCACGTGACTTGTTGATGAGGCGTCAAGGGTGTTTGCAAGTAGTGTAAAAATTGTCGAGAAAGCTACAAAACACGGTGAAAGAAATTCCGTTGTTGATGGTGCCCTAAGAATACTATTTGCCGAATCGCTTGACATTTAAAAAATGTCTCTTTCGCTATCTGTTTATCAAACAATTTAAAGTAAATCGTGTGAACCTATAGGAGTATATCAGATGTGTGAAGTTAATCATCCAGGTTGTTGTAGTCTTGAGAAAGCCTATATATCAACAATAGTCTTTCTCAAGACTGCTACAGTCGGCTGGACGATCAACACATCTAAACATCTAGACCTCATCTCGATTTTGATTTCAGAAAATAACAAATATGAAAGTGTTCTAAACATGCATTAACGAAAACCTGGAAAAAGTTTCGTTTCATAGGCACTTTAAATAACTTAGATAAATTAACACTTGATGTTACATATGGTCTGTTTTCTGTAGATTGATTATTTTTGGTGGGAAACCCGTACTGTTGAATATATGCAGTTTAAAATACGCAAAAGCTCTTCAGCGCAAAAAGCTCTTCAGCGCAAAAAGCTCTTCAGCGCAAAAAGCGATCTTCAGTGCAAAAAGCTTTTCGCGTTTATATGGAAAATTTGCACCATTATACCTTAGGTTGATGAATAGAGGACTGCGATGAAGACTTACTAAAGTATAGATGTGGGTATGAATCGAAGGAAATGTTCCGTTGTGGAAATATTTATTTCTCAGCTATCACCACGGGCAACTCTTACGTACGTTTTCTAACTCGATGGGGCATGCTTGAGAAGAAAACGCCATAATTTGCAAGAATGGAAATGAAGTCGATGTTGAATTGCACCATGTTGTTCTGTTTTGTATAGGCAGTACTTGTGGTATTTGTGGCACGTTTAACGATGACCAATCAGATGACTTCATGACTCCTCAGCAACTTACCGAAGTTCATGCGAACGACTTTGGCGACAGCTGGAAAATCCACGATGGTTGTCCTGATGTTGTCCCTGGTGAACATCCCTGCGATGTTAACCAGCACAGAGCAGCTTGGTCACATAAAACGTGTAATATAATTCGTGGTGAAGTCTTCAAGTCGTGTCACTCTAAGGTAAAACCAAAACGACCGTGCCGAAATATAGCGATTGTACATTTAACCAAAATTCATATTAAAGGCCATTGGCAACTAAAAATAACTAACTTTTTATATCGAAGTTATATATATATATATATAATAACTTAGCTAGTTGGAATATAGTAGTTTGGTGCTAGCTTAGTCAATCTAGATATGGTCTGGAAACTCAGCTAAGTCTTTGTTCTATCTTTTTGTTCGTCTTTATGCAATTTGTGCATGGTGCACGGTCACTGAACCTATTGTATTTTAGTATAATGAAGCAATCATCCAATAGAATCGTTTGGGTTTAATCGCTCAAAGGTACGGTTCAACATCAAAACGTAGCTCATTATAGTCGCTTTGAAGTTTGCCGAGTTTCCAGACCATATCTCGATTGACTATGGTGCTAGGAAAATGCTCGTAACACATCTTAAAAGTTGAATAAACCATCTAAAAACGGGCTCTTAATCCGCCATTTTGAATATAACCGTGACGTCATGTGTTGCAAAGCGTTGTATTCCTTACTGTTGTACTACATACTGTGGAGCTATCGATTGCCCAGTTGTGGTTGTAATAGCGATTACAAGAATAACGCTGAGAATCTTCATTTCTTTGCATTTCCGGCATGACGTCACAGGTCATTTGACGTCATACATGAAGTCACAGGTCATTTGGACAAGAACCCTAATTATTTTTACTACGCATTATGAGCATTTTTACAACCTGAAACTACGATATTCCGGCTACTTAAGTAGCATACTTAAAATAAAATGGTACTTTATTTCTTTGTTGCTAATGTCCTATAAAGTAAACTTAGTTATAGCTGGTTTAGGTTCGCAAACCATTGCGGTATAATGTACGGCCGCCATCTTTTCTTATTACATGGAAACGACCAAACATGAGATGGGTACTATAACCCAAAAAACGATATTACTGTTACAGATTCTACACGAAGTGTTGAATGCCAAAATGTTTTATGATTTGAGCCTTGCATTGATGTGCTAAAAAGGGTTGTTTTTCCGAAATGGTATGTGACGTCAACCCAGTTATCATTTAGTATACAATATTCTGCTGCTAGAGAAATTTGACGTAATTCAAACGTCAATGATATACTACAAATTTTTCAGGTCAAATTCAGAAACTTCGAAACAAATTTCAGATAATTCAAGTCAATTTCAGAACATTCCAAGTGAATTTCAGAATAGTACAAATAACTTCACTATTTCTCATTTTATTACATATCAATAGACAAAATTTCGCATACAACAAAACCAAACAAATAACCATAACAAAACAACGGAAACCAGTACTGTATGAGAAGCACATAATACAAGTTCACAAATTTATGCTCCCACTTCTATGTCCAAGTTAAGCGCAGGCTGAAAAATACGTTGGGAATTTACAATATATGTATTGTGCATTAATTAGTCCCATGGATTCATCAATTAATACTTCGACATACTCTAGCCGGTGCTCACGAACTCTGGGAGATTTATTACATAATAATAATAAAGACGTTTAGGAGCATTATACAATAGTCTCAATGCTCTTACAGCAATACATTAAAGAACATGAGTAACTCCGGGTAAATACGTACCTAAAATGAACAGGTTTTGTGATTGGCTATATGGAACAAAAGTGATAGGGTTAGGACATTGCTTTCTTTGTGGTTGATTCTATTGTTTTATTGTTTGAATCAACCAATCACAAAACTTGATAGTATAGGTAGGTGATGACCCGTAACTCGTCCCACAACCCTTTCCGCACCCCACTTCGCCTTTGAAACGCCTCAGTCGGTTTGAAATGAGATGGTCCCGACGTCTTAAATAAAGTGTCATTGTTATTTCAACGAGTGCAATTGAATGTTTTTGATTGAGTAATACGGGGAAGGTGTACGTGTTCCCTCCGCTGATCCAAACTATTTACGGTTCAAGCGAAACTTTTGCCTCGCTTCATTAGGAAATGTCTGAGATTCGTATGTAAATACCTGAATATCATTTGGAAGTGTCTGAAATTAATTTGGACGTTTCCGAATTTGACCTGGAAAAGGTGTAGAGTCTTACCAACTTTTTCACTCAAATCCTCAACCAGTCTATCACACGGAAAGCAGGAAAGAAAGCCAAATTCCTGGGATGACGTCACACTTATTAGTATTTCGAACAAACCAGCTTTATAGAACATCAACGCAAAGCTCAAATCATAAAAGTGCCACTGCGATGAAAACATTGTCTATCTAATTTTGATTTTATCTAATAGTATTTTCAAATTGAGACATAATAGACCTCTTTCATAATGGCACCCAAATTAAATATTCTTTTATATTCATTTAAATTAGCCTTTCTGACCTCGTTCGTGTGTCTGTAATTCCAAAGAATCTTTGCTTTGTAACGAGGCCAGAAAGGCTAATTTGCATGCATATAAAAAAATATTTAGACTGTCCGCCATTATGAAAGAGGTCTATGGCGTGCTCTGTTTCTCAATACGCCATCTCGTTCCAAAATTAGATGCATCTGACGTCATCTAGACTAAATAAAATTGACAAAATGAGCAATATCTCTTCAAATAACAATCAGAATGTTTTGAAACTTTGCACATGTATGCCAATGAGGAATGTATACTCCACTGGGCACAGTATGATGTTGCCATGGAGATCGCTTGGTGTCAGATCTCTTCCATTTGTAAAACAAATTTGTTACGTTTACTGCTTTACATATTGTATTTTTGAGTTTAAATCATCTTATTCTTTAAGAAAAAAGTAGAAATTAAGATTTTAGTTTTTTAGTTAAGACTCCTGTTTCGCAGCGGTCTCCATGGTAACAAAATACTATGCACAGTTGTGTGCACATTTCTCATTGGCATACATGAGCAAAGTTTCAAAACATTCTGCTTGCTATTTGAAGATATCCCTAATTTTGTGAATTTTATTTAACTGAGTGGATGACGTCAGACGCATCTAATTTGCATGTTTCAAAAACCTGTATCTCTGGAACGAGATGAAATATTGAGCCACTCTGTTTCATTTTGGAAATACTTTTAGATAAAATCAAAATTGGATAGACGATTTTTCATCGCAGTGGCACTTTAAACATTTTGGCATACATGTAGAATCTATATCAGTAATATCGTATTTGGGGTGATAGGCACTTTACAAATCGAGTCTTCATGTTACAGTAGCTTTACGTGATACGCGAGCATCCTATGTAAAATAGTCGTGGCTATAGATGGTACACTCGCAGTTGAGGTGACCGTGAGGTACTAGGTCTGAATCGTCTTCTGGACGATCTTTTTTAGTATTCGCGAGAGCTTGGACGAAATGTGATTGTTACGATCGGACATGCCTGTATGATGAAATAGATCATGTAACTGCTAACCCCAAAACAACTTAGATCCTAACCCTAACTCCCCGCCTAAGCGGTTTTCTAACCCCTCGCCTAATGGTTTTCTAATACTAACCTTAATACTAATAAAAGGATCATCCAGAAGACGACTCAGACCTACATTCGCAGTTGAGGTGACCGTGAGGTACTACCATCTAGCCACGACCATGTAAAATGTTGGGCAACTTCAGTTGTATTCTACACAAAGGCGTGGTCACCAAGTTGCGCGCTCGTGTGTAAACATTCGAAAAAAATGGCGCGCGAAGTTGAAAATCGAAATATTGAAAGATTAGTCCAGCAGCGGACGATACTCAGAATAAATTGTGCATGAAGCAGGGTAACTGTTCGTTACATTGCTTTATTAAACTTCACGATATACTCGATTTTTATTTCAAATACGTTAACACAGTGACTTTCCCGTTCGTTGACGGTATTCCAACACGAAGTGAAGAAACGATATCTTGTGCTGAGCAGGTCACAGAACATCACCAAATACTTTTTAAGTACTCGGTTAAGGCCAGCGTGATCAGAGCTCGATCTCTCTTTGCATAAACTTATGTGGTGATTACTAAAATTTTAGGTCGATCCGCAGTCGTTTTACGAAGCTTGTTATTACGACGCGTGTGGATGTGACAGTGGTGGTGATTGTGAGTGTTTGTGTACCGCTATTGCAGCTTACACTAGAGAATGTAACATGCATGGTATTCATATCAAGTGGAGAACGCAGCAACTCTGTCGTAAGTTGTTTAGCTTATTAAGATCTACACTACTCGTACACATAAGTGTTCTCATGTTACTGTAATGGGAATTGTTAACGCAATTGTTTGCTATCATGTTTCCATACCTTGGTGGGAATCCTAGACAGGATCCGGTATAGGATCCTATACAGGATCCTCCAAATCAATCCTATACGATCCTACTCAAGATCCTTTAGGATCTTATAGGATCCTACAGGATCCTATTCCAGGACCCTGTAAGGATCCTACAAGATCCTGCGCAGGAGATTTGTCATCCTGTAGGATCCTATAGGATTTTTCTTAGGATTTTTAATCCTACATGATATCCTAGAAGATCCTGTTCTGGATCCTACTTCAGTTATTGATATCCTATAGACTTGACTCTGAAGATGACCGCCGCTGAGGCCGTCGAAACGTCAGTCGTTACACAATAGTCTTTCTCAAGACTACAACAACCTGGACGATCAACTTCTCACATCTAATGATTCAAACCATTACTTTATCCTATAGGATCATGCACAGGATCCTATAGGATTCCGCTTAGGATTTTGAAACCCTACAGGATTCTGTAAAGCTATAAATCCTTTAGGATCAAATATAGGATCCTACTTAATTGTTTTGAAATCCTGTAGATCCCATATAGTATCCTGTTTGGTATTTTTCATTCCTACACTATAATATATAAAAATCCAATGAGTGTTGCATTTGATAATTGTTGCTAAAGGATTTTTTAACGCATAAAGAATGATCCAACAAATTTGAATAATGCAAGTGTTGAACTTAAAATTCTTAAGTCGAGGAAAACATCGAGATTCGAGGAAATTAAATCTCATTGTTTCCCGAGGGACCAGTCATGCATGTGTATAAAATGCCCGACACTCTGAGCCTCAGGAAGGGAAAAAGCATTTAAATACTTTCACCATACATACATTTAAAGTTATCTTAATTGCCCCGAGGTGTATAAAACTGTTTTTTAAGCATTCGTGGCTACAACTATAGTTTGTATAAAAAAACCCTGAACCGGCATAGAATTAATTAGTATCGGCTCAGAGGTGTCTAGGGCTTTCAATCTACTGCAATACAGTACAAGTTGTTTGAAAGGAATGTTAATTAATTTTATTTATTTAATTTTGATACACACTGTACAATAGGTTGTTTTAAACGAATACTAAGTAATTTTATGCCGGTTTCGTTTTTTTGGATACACACTGTATAGTAAAAATTATTCAAACTACAGCAAAAAGATAGACATAGTTATCAACGAAGCAAATTGGGAAGCGAAAGATGGCTTTACTAGATAAAAATACTTTATTGCAGAAAAAGAACGAAAAACATCCCAAAAATAGCTACAACGTTCACCTCGAATAATTAGTCGTGGTTTAGCCAGGTTTGTTGGGTATGGCAGGTTTCAAATATCCAAGCAGTTATCCGAACATCTTTAAACCATCAATGGTCAAACGTGCGAGAATGGAAATTTTACAGTAATCACGTGCACACGAAGGCAACGTTGCACTGTTACCCTCTAAATTCGAAGTTGTTGCCCGCTCGCCAACGTTAGTGGGCAACAGCGTATTTGTTACATACCTACTTATTTAAACATTATTTCTACTTTCTCTCTAAACTAAGAGGGCAAAAAAAGCTCAAATTGTTACATGAAGGCGTTTATCAATTTATTATACATATAGATCATCACGAAAATTATTTGGACTAAAAAACGCGACCCCCGTCAAGTTAGCGACCTCGCACGCGAGGGGAACATATGAAACATTGAACTGTTTACATTTATGTATATTGTGTGTATTTAAATATATAAGATAGCGAAATGATCGCTCAAATCCAGCGAATCATGCAGCGCTATATAGTTTTGTCTAATGTAAATGTTAAGATACGTGGTAATAAGAAATTCGTAAGGGCCGTAAGTGATCTACTCAGCTCATTGAAAGACGATGGTCTCGCCTCTAATTAAGTGAGTCGTGAATCCTTGTCAGCTAACCCCGTTCAAAATTTACAATCTGTATAACATCTCCTCTCCGTCATCCATGAGTTAGCAACACGCTAAATAAGTACCTCTTAGGATAACTGCAAAAAATACTGGTTCTTATAAGCGAGTCCTTGCCGTGTATTCTGATCTTGATGAATTTTCTTTGCAGCAATCCAGTGTGAGTACGGTTTGGAATACTTATCGTGCGGCACTTCCTGTCCTCAAACTTGTGCCAATCTTTGCAAGACTACCACATCCTGTCCAATTCCATGCTCCGAGGGTTGTCACTGTCCAAGCGGTACAGTCTCGCACAATGGACGATGTATAAAATCCGACGCGTGTCCATGCGCTTGGAATGGTAAAGAATATTCCAATGGCGATTTTGTCATAAGCAATTGCCAGACATGGTAAGATATTCTATGCGTACTTAATTTCTAAGTAAATTTGTAAATTTTCATTAAATCATAAATTATATTAAATTACACCACGTTCTCTTTTAGTGTTTGTCAGTCAGGATGTTTTAGTTGCAATGGAAAAACTTGCGCTTCTGCAATATCCCCGTTAACAACAGTGACGGCAGTTGTTCTCCCCGTTACTACACAAATTCCTACCATGCCGCCTGCTACGACAACGGTGATTCCTACAACTACTATGGTGACTACTGCCGCGCCACCTGTGACGATTAAGGTGACTGCAGCCGTGCCACCTGCCACCACCAAGGTGACTACTGTCTTGCCGACTGTGACGACCAAAATGACAACTGCCGTACCGCCTGTGACAACCAAAGCGATTCGTACAACTATTAAGGTTACTACTACCGTGCCGCCTGTGACAACCAAGGTGATTCCTACAACTACCAAGGTGATTCCTACAACTACCAAGGTGTTGCCTACAACTAGCAAGGTTACGACTGCCTTCCTGCCTGTGACGACAAATGTGATACCTACAACTACCAAGGTGACAACTGCTGTGACAACCAAGATGACAACCGCCATACCGCCTCTGACGACCAAGGTGACTACTGCCTTGCCGCCTGTGACGACCAAGGTGATACCTACAACTACCAAGGTGACTACTACCGTACCGACTGTGACGACCAAAGTGATTACTTCAACTATCACCATGACTACTGCCGTACCGTCTGTGACGACACAGGTGACTACTACCGTGCCGCATGTGACAACTACCGTGCCGCATGTGACAACTACCGTGCCGCATGTGACAACCAAGGTGTTGCCTACAACTACCAAGGTTACTACTGCCGTGCCGCCTGTGACGACCAAGGTTACTACTGCCGTGACGACAAAGGTAACTAGTAGTGCCCTGCCAGCTGTGACTATTAAGGTGACATCTGCCGTACCGCCTGTGACAACCAAAGTGATTCCTACAACTACCAAGGTGACTACTGCCGTGTCGACTGTGACGACCAAAGTGATTACTGCAACTACTCAGGTGATTGCTACCACTAGCAAGGTGACTACTGCAGTGCCGACTGTGACAACCAAGGTGACTACTGCCTTGCCATCTGTGACGACCAAGGTGACTACTGCCGCACCGTCTGTAACGACAAAGGTGACTACTGCCGTGCCGCCTGTGACAACCAAGGTGATTCCTGCAACTACTCAGGTGATTGCTACCACTAGCAAGGTGACTACTGCCGTGCCGACTGTGACAACCAAAGTGACAACTGCCGTGCCGCCTGTGACGACCAAGGTTACTACTGCCGTGCCGCCTGTAACCACAAAGGTGACTACTTCCGTGCCGCCTGTAACGACAAAGGTGACTACTGCCGTGCCGCCTGTGACAACCAAGGTGATTCCTGCAACTACTCAGGTGATTGCTACCACTAGCAAGGTGACTACTGCCGTGCCGCCTGTGACAACCAAGGTGATTCCTGCAACTACCAAGGTGATTCCTACAACTACCAAGGTGACTGCTGCCGTGTCGACTGTGACTACCAAAGTGATTACTACAACTACAACTATCACGGTGACTACTGCCGCACCGTCTGTAACAACAAAGGTGACTACTTCCGTTCCGTCTGCGACAACCAAGGTTATTCCTACAACTACCAAGATTACAACTGCCGTACCGACTGTGACGACCAAGGTGACTACTGCCTTGCCGTTTGTGACGACCAAACTGATTACTACAACTATCACGGTGACTCCTGCCGTACCGTATGTAACGACAAAGGCGACAACTGCCGTACTGCCTGTGACGACCAAAGTAATAAGTGCCGCACCGCCTGTGACAACCAAGGTGATTCCTATAATTACTAAGGTGACTACTGCTGTGCCGCCTGTGACGACCAAGGTGACTACTGCTGTGCCGCCTGTGACGACCAAGGTGATTCCTACAACTACAAAGGTGACTACTGCCGTGCCGACTGTGACGACCAAAGTTATTCCTACAACTACAAAGGTGACTACTACCGTGCCGACTGTGACGACCAAAGTTATTCCTACAACTACAAAGGTGACTACTGCTGTGCCGCCTGTGACGACCAAAGTTATTCCTACAACTACAAAGGTGACTACTGCTGTGCCGCCTGTGACGACCAAAGTTATTCCTACAACTACAAAGGTGACTACTACTGTGACGACCAAAGTTATTCCTACAACTAGGAAGGTTACTGCCGTGCCGCCTGTGACGACCAAAGTGATTCCTACAACGACGATGGTGACTACTGTCGTGCCTACTGTCATAATCCCTCAGTGCTCCTTTGGCAAAGTAAGTGATTGTTGTCTCGACTGTTATGATTCATCGCGAAATAATTTATTTTTTTCTGAACTTTAATTTTGCTTCATTGTTTGACGATTCACTCCAATTCTAACGAACCTTGCATTTATTTTCTTTTAGTTTTATAGCGAGTGCGTGCCAAGCTGTGTTGATAATTGTCAATATATGAATGACACTTGCATCCCATCGCCAACAATTTGGTGTGTTCCTGGTTGTAGCTGTCCAAGCGGTACTGCCTTTAATGGAACATTTTGTGTCCATCCTTCCAGCTGCCCTTGCTTTTTTGATGGTTATTACCGCACACCTGGGTCCCACTGGTCCTCCGGTTGCAAGGATTGTTTATGCTGGAATAACACTGTAATATGTCAACCTAAGGCTTGTACGCCGATTACCTATTGTCCTTCCCTGAAATATAAAATTGTTCGAGTGAGTTGTTGTGACGCCTGCGTTCCTATTTCACCGCGTGTGGTTTCTACTCCCGTTCCGACAACAGGTATTTGTTTGTCAACGGAGTTCTTGTGTGAGACGAGCAGCAGTTGTATTTCGAAACAGTGGCTTTGCGATGGTGAAACGGATTGTCCTTACGGGTCAGATGAAACGAATTGTCCTGCTGGACTTAAGATTTGCAATGGTGCTTTAGGTAAGTGATAGTGCTCTTTATCACTCAAGTTACTCGTAATGAAGTAAATGGTTTGAACCTAGGAGTATCTTTACATGTGTGAAGTCCACAAACCTATGACTACTTTTCAAGTAGTCTACAAACCATAATCATAACTAGCCCATCAACCTATGACTACTTTTCAAGTGGTCTACAAACCATAATCATAACTAGCGGAACTCGGCTGAATGTATGTGTCATGGTAGTGCTTTGCGCGCTTGTTTTCTTCTTGGCGGCCATTTTATGGGACGCCTATTTCAGTTCACAAACGAATCCGTCGATATTTGATCAATCCTTCTTATAAATTATCCATTCAAGATTTCTAAGAAGTAAATATACCCGAGTGACCAATTATTGTGATATTTTCGTAAAGTAATCTTTTCGATACATAGAAGCTGCTACGAGCGCTTCGCCTCCGAAGCGTGGAAGGCCGGGTTATGCTGCTGAAACAGCGCGAATAAGTTTGCGAATGGAAGTATTTGATGAGTGACTAGTAAAGAAATATATTTTGTTTCTTCTGATTTGTCATTTGAATTTGCAAAGATTCAGGAACTATAAAGCCTTCCGGGCCAGCTTGTTCGTCAGAAACGGCGTTGCGCGCGGCCCGCAGTGGTTCGCAAACAAGCGAACCGCTACTGTTCAAATCGTCTTGAACATTAACTTCATAACGCCCAGAAGTCAGGATCGGACTCCAATTTCAACATTTCCAAATAAATCTAGAGTTCACATGCAAATTATAGTTCAAACGATGCGATGCACTGCAATCAATTCGTATGAAAACAAAAACACAAGCGCGCAAAGCACTACCCTGACACTCACATTGGAAAGTTGGTATACCAACTATACATGGCGATCGTCCTGGACAGCAATCGAACCTGTAACCTGATTGCCAGTTAACCCATTGAGCTACCGAGACTCAGATGGAGAGCGAAGGTTACCATGTACTGATTCGATTGATATAATATATGTATGTATTGCCTGAGTGTGCGGCAGTCACTATATATCGGTAATGCTTGTCTGTGTTAATATATACACTGCTGTATAGTGGATGTGAGAGATGATTTTCTGACGATATGATCTTGATGTTCGTCCATGTATCGCTGGTGCTCTCAATTATTCTCAATAATTGAAATCACAGATCTTGTTTTCCTTTTTAAAATGATTCATGGCTGAGTAGACATGCCATGTGGTTTCATTTCTTGGAGAAGTACGCGTCGTTGTCTGCGTAATATTGATGACTTGACTCTTATAGCACTTTATGCCCGTACAGATGTCTTTAAGTGTTCTTATTTCGTTCGTGTCTCTAGGCTATGGAACTCCCTCCCATACTGTATACGTGCCATCAGCACATTGTCGTCTTTTAAGAGGCTACTTTCTCAGAATTATTTCAAACTTTTTCCTGTTGCTTTTAATCAGAGTTGTTCTGAATCTAGGGAATCTAGAATTCTGTTTTTTTGTTTACCCTAATACATTCAATTTTTAGAAGTAGTACGTTGGAATTGATATGTATTATAATTATAATAATAATAAATTCATGAATGAAATACCGTGTTAATTTTCCAGTTAGAAATTTAGCATAATCCGTGTAAACGATTGTAGCATATAGGATTCTATGAACGGGGTCAAATTTCGCAAAACTGCACCCGCTCAGGCAGCTAATCAAATGGCACGAAAATAACTTAATTTGTTTTTCAGGTATGTCCGATAATCGTATTCTGGACTCCTGCGTGAATGCATCCAGTCAGAGGAGCTCGGAGTATTCGGGAAGTGATGGTCGCCTTAACGAAGAAGTAGCGTGGTGTGCTGGTGTTAATAATGCGAATCAGTGGCTTCAAGTTGACCTGAAAGAAGTTTTCAAACTAACTGCTCTAGCCACCCAAGGATTACAAAGCTCTCGAGAATTCGTGGAATTGTTTAACCTCGCGTACAGCTTGAATGGTATCAAATGGATTTCTTGTAAAGAGCACGGGGCTACAAAGGTATGCTATTCCGCATACCCATTCTCTCCACTCGTCCCCAGAACACACCCTGTGAGGCCAATAAGAGGAGATCGTCGATGTTCAATATACCCGTGATTAAATGTTGTCGAAATCGCAGTGGACACCTATAGCCATATACATGTAGGGTCGTAACACAGCTGGGTTTTAAATGCATATAAAAGAATATTAAATTGTCAGCATTATTATTGTCTCCCTGAGTGGTAACGTTTAATTGTTTTCTCCGTAGTTATTTCCTGGAAATGAAGATGGTAATACGGTAGTAAGAAACAAATTGAGTGCTGCTATCTTTGCTCGATTCGTAAGAATTTTGCCAGTCAAATGGTCTGAATCCATATGTCTTCGTGTTGAGTTCTATGGTTGTCGCGCACCAATTATCACTCCACCAAGCAGAACAACACGGCCAAGTACAATATCACCTCCCACTCCACGTCCCTGTACAGGATTTGTATGCGGAAGTGGCCAGTGTATCCAGAATTCATTGCGATGCGATGGTAAAATGGACTGTCCGGATGGTTCTGACGAAGGATCGGACTGTGCCAACGTTTCTTGTGTCGACCAGTTCAGGTGTAATGATGGAAAATGCGTTAGTTACAGGTAACTTTTATAGAATTGTATTTTATTTGTACTAAATTACTATAATAAAATTGTAAATCTGACGATACATTGACGATCGTCAAGCTCGTATCCTCAGAAAAATGATTCTGAGTCCCGAACAGTCTTCGCACTGTCCACATTTTTAAATCAGCGCTTCATTCTGCTCCTTCAAATCGAGCGTTAATAGTTATTTAATTCAGACTTTAATTAGAAAATGTTTACACTTGGAAATGGATGTATTCCAAGTGCCATAAACGCGTCTCCCTACGGCAACAAGTTCAATCTTCAGTACATAGACTTTCTAACTAACTGGGTTTTTGTGCGTAATTTGTTTTCTTTGTTTTGGGTTATTTACTTATCTATTTTTCTATTCAATTTTCTATTCATTTATTTATCTATTTATATATTTACTTTATATATTTACTTATTATTATTTTTCGGCAGTTTATCTAGTTGGGTCTTGGGCCCGTTATGAACTTGACTCATTGTACATTACTCTTAATTATATTGTTTTAAATAAATAAACGCAAGCTGGCGTTTGTTTGGAACAGTAAAGGACGTGGGCACACGAGGCGGGGAAAATCAAATCGCGGGGACGTGTAGCGTGTCGCGGGGACATGTTGCAGGGACAAATCCCATCGTATGCACCATGCGAATTCTTGTCGCGAGGACAGAATTTTGTCCCCCTAACATGTCCCAACGCATAAACAGCAACTACTCCCTGCGACAAAATTAAAATAAACCAATCAAAGAACGTTATTTTATTTTCCTTCTCTGATATGTCCCCTTGTGTGTCCTCAACAGGGGAAATGTCGCCGCGACATGACCCCGCGATTTGTCGCCTCGTGTGTCCTACTCTTAAAGTTCCCCAGAAAAGAGCGTGAAACTTTAAAGTGCCTTGAAGAGAATTCCCCCCTCCCCCGGTCTTTCAATGTTCAATATGGCTAACTTCCGATAGGATTACGCAATATGATTGGTTAACTTGCGGTCCGGATGTCGCCGTAATGCCCGTGGGCGATTACGGATTTTCTGACGGTTTTGGTGGGAAAGATTTTTTGTTGATTTGAACACAAATAGTAGAGGTTATATCTTATCGAAAAATCCTGAATAGACCTTATTCATAAATGGGCGCCAAATTAATATTTTTATATGCATATAAATTAGCGCTTATGAACTCGTTTTCATGTACGAAATTAAAAATGATTGTTACTTTAAAACGAGGTCATAAGGGTCCATTTATAGATGCATATAAAATAATTTTAAATTGTCGGCCATTTATGAATAAGGTCTATGAAACATGCTGGAAAATCAGTGTTACTTTTCTTTAATGGTGTTTGCGCAAAAGTACGACGAATGTTTTATTCGGCATACCAACAGATGCAAACATGTAGGGTTAAGAAGTAAGGTTAAGCAATGATGATCGCGCTAAAAACAAAAAAGAAAATGAACTAAATTAAAGCCATATAATCAACTAGTACACATTTGATTGGTCTGTAGTGGAAGTATTTGCCTTCGCTTTTCGCACTGGCCTCGCTCCTTTCCCGTACAATACTTTCCCGTACAAACCTCGCACTTGGTTAATTAGTAAAGGACGTATGGTAAAGAGAAAATCGTTGAAAACGTTATGCCACTGAAAAAGGCTACGAAAAAACGAGCATGTCAGTCAAAACGTGGTCACTCCTACGCAATACCATGTAACTTGTCTATGTGACGTTAACGTGTTTACAAAATATGTAAAGATGGCAGAAATTACTAAGAAAGCTGAATATCTGCAGAATACCACTGGTTTTGTGGTATGCTAATTAATACTTATTCTTACTTCAGAATACCGGTAGAATTACTGTATGGTATATATAATTACTATATAGAATTTAATATATATATATATATATATATATATATATAGAATTTATATAATTACTAAATAGAATTACTATATAGAATATAATTTAATATATATAATTACTATATAGAATTACTATATGATATATTACTATAATAGTATTCTTAATTCAGAATACCACTGGTCTTCTACCACTGAACATCTGAAGATTTGTAATACTGACTTAATCGGGACATTTTTCATTTCTTAAGCTGAACATTTCATAAGATAACGCTCTCTGTTTTCTTGATGAATGTTTATCCATCTTGACTTGATTATTGATCAGTACACTTTCCAACTATATTCCGACGCAGTCCCAGAAACTGGTCGATTGCGTGGCTTAAAACTTAGAATTTGTTGAAGTAAATAACAAATACAGAACTATGTTCTATACATGCTTCACAGGCACTATAACGTGTTGCTTTATCCGTTTCATTTCATACGTTTCAGATTCTTGTGTGATAACGACACTGACTGTGCCGAAGGCGAGGATGAGTTTGTAGAAAATTGTCCAACGACGCCTTTACCTTGCGAGTTTGTCTGTTTGAACGGAAGCTGTATCCCGAGGTCTCGTGTCTGTGACTACTTCAAGGATTGCTCAATGGGTGAAGATGAAGCCCAATGCGCGGCTTGTCCAAGTGGAACATGGAAGTGCTCCTCAAATGGACAATGTATTGAGCTATCCCTCCTTTGCGACGGATTTCCAGATTGTCCTGGTAGCGAGGACGAGTCCACATTCTGTGCCGCACCAATTATAACCACACCGTCGGCAGCCTTAAAAACCACAGCCGTAACTGGAAAAACAACACCGCCACCAACATGCGTTTATAAAGACACAACCTACCAGGTATGCCATTGCATTTGTCGCGGATTTGGGAGCATTGTAAGATTGCTACGCATTCCATATAAGGAAGAACAAATATAACGTTGCTCTAACGAGCAAATACGTTGTTCTAGCTACCATCTCGACCACTGATCTGCGTGAAAGACTGGATATAGTCTAGCTGTTAAGGGGTGAATTGTGCGTTTTGTAATACGAGCATGAAACTTGGCAAGTAGATGAAGTTACTAGTGCTGATGACTTTCAGATATAGAGGCAACGCAGATTTCTTCCTGGTTGCCACAAAATCGAGTTTTTCTTTTATTTACATATTAAAGTACTATCTTATAAAAAGGTGAAAATTCAAAGTTCACTTTAGCGAATATCACCCATATTAGAAAGTTCGCAAAAAACTAGATGAAGGACATTCAAGCGGGTTGTACGATTCTCCAAGTTTCTTTTGAGTTACAGAAGGCTAAACCCACTAAAAACAGCATTTTGCGCCATTTCCACATTTTTAAGCGTTAATACTCAAAATTATAGGCTTAGAAAATCGTCCTAACCTTCATTAGTTATTTGCGAACTTTCTAATGATATAGGTATATTTGCTAAAAGTGAACTTTAAATTTTCACTTTTTCATAATATATTATAATTTTATAATATATTTATATAATATATTGTAATTATATAAAATATTTTTATAATATAGTTGGCACACGCCAACGATATTTATACGATATTTATCGGACAGTGTGGAAATAATTCAAAAAAGAACATTTCGAATTATCTATCCAGATTTGTCATACAAAGAGGCTTTGAAACAATTAGGAAGTTCTACCTTATACGAAAGGAGAGAAGATCTTTGCACGATAACGATGAAAAGAATAGAAGAAAGTAACAGTCGCCTCACTCGGTTACTGCCTTTAACCAGGGTAGCGGCCATGGACGTGCTCTGCGTAACAACAATAATCGTACGCCATTTTTTGTAGGACAATTAGGTACCAAAGTAGTTTTTTCCCAGCTTTGGTTGATAAACTAAACTCAAAACGAACTTAACGATTCTGCCTAGATGTTTGTCATTTTCATAGCTATATTTTAGAAAACAAAACAATTCGTCTTAACTTTTTAATATTAGATTGTTTATGAAAATTTCTTTGTAATTTTTAAATTTCTGATGTTTTATATTTCTAATTTTATAGCTAGTTTTTGTAATATAAAAAAATATATATATATATTTTCTTATTTATGTATCTTGTAACACATATGGTAATTCATTCTTAGGAATGCGATAATATGTGCAAATAAACTATCTAACTATCTAACTACATAGCACTTTAATTGGCAACCAAGAAGAAATCTGCGTTATTGCCTCTATATCAGAAAATCCTCAGCACTAGACTCTATCTACCTGCCAAGTTTCATGCTTGTATCACAAAACGCACAACTGAACATTTCGGGCTTAACCGCCGAGTTAATAGAGCATTTATTGTTCTGAAATTGAAGCGGAAGTAGCGCACGACCGGCATATTGGAGAGATCACCTTCGGAACCATGCTATATAGTTTTACTATAGGCGACAGAATGTTTTCGATTTTTTTAAGATGCCAAAATTAATGAATCCCTTGTCGAAGGTTGCCGCGTACATTAGAACACAAACGACGGCTCCGTGACAAACTACAGATCGCAGGTAGTCTCTCCAAGATGGCCGCCGCGAAATATTTTGTCTTCATTTTCCACAGCATCCGAACTCTGATCGTGCACGATTGTAAAGTGAATCAGTACGTTGTCGAATGTTTCCCGTAATTTTCGATCGCAAACTACGGCTCTGTAACATGCAGAAACTACATTAAGTCGTCAATCTTTCTACACAATCTGCCATTTTTGTATTCGCATGACAGTGCGCGGTTACACGAAGGAACCTAGAACGAGTATTTTGATTGCCATGCGTAATTAGATGTCTAAAACTCCGTGTTGCGTTCGGTTTTCACGATCACAACGCTAGCGCAAGGAAAAGGAAACTTTTTCATGCTTGTGCTTGCGTCGGTGCTTCCGTTTGCATCGAGCCTGTTTTCACTGTGAAATAAGGACTTTTATGTGTTTGCGCTTGTGCTCGCATGGCTCGTGAAAACCAGGCTGTACATCATCTGTCTTTTCGCTTCAATTACTCCAAACTGTTTTTTTTGCCGTTTCTAGATAGGTCAAACATGGTGGAATGAACCTTGCTGGAAATGTGAGTGTGTAAGCAACGGAAACGTAACTTGTGGAAGAGAATGTCTCCTTACACGTTGTCCTCAGGTACCAACAAAGTTTCAGTTTTTTCTTTTTATTAACAGTCGCGCTTCTATTCGTTACTGCGAAAAAACCCGAGCCCTAGGAGGGAATCAAACCCGCAAGCATGGCTACCCACCGCGTTAATACAGGTTCGAGTCTGACACATATTGCTGGGCTACATGGTTCAATTCCCTTTCGTGGCTCAGGATCTTTACTAAGTATTAACACCGGTTCACCAATCCAATCTCTTCCTCAAATTGGACTATATACAATAATTGTTAATGCGTCGCAAATTGACTGTATCAGTCGATATTTTTAAATTTTTTATAAGCTTTGCCACGGCTAGACTAGAGAATAAATATTTACACAATAACATATACAAGACGATGGCAGGGTGTCCGCAACGGCTTTCGCCAATTACTGCTGTCGCCTTGAATATCACATACGTGAAACTAAACAATACACAAAACCTATGAACGTCGATTAGATACAGTACCAGTTCTCACCCGAGTGTTTTGTAACTGAAGAACTGCTTTATTGCTCAATTTTTAAGTCTTAACTGTAGACTGATCCTAATGCAAACCTTATCTTAACCCTTGGAGGTGATTTTGTACGTCAGTTTTAGTCCCAGACATAGTCCTCCAGCTGGTGGAGGCTAAAAGGGATGACTCATTTTACAATCCTTTTGCGTCACACCTTTTAGCTATTTCCCCTCCATTTGTATATAAAGCTCACTGGTTCAAACGCACTCAATCCCAGTTCTTAATCGCTCTCGTTCACAAATCGACGTTCAAATTGACTGATGCATTCACAATTAGTGGATTGTATACATCTAAATTAATTGCAACACAGCTATATGCCATCTCTAACTACCAAAGCAACTATAGCGGTATCAATTGTGACTAACTCATCTAATACAAATCCTTGCTTTCTTACTCGAAGGGTGAAAGGATTCATAACCCCATCGGAGAGTGTTGCTTCTGTATACCCGTCGTAATTAAAACCACTACAGCAATACAACCCACGGCCAGCAAAGTGTCCACAACTACCAAGGTGACTACTACCGTGCCTCCTGTGCCTCCTGTGACGACCAAGGTGACCACTGCCGTGCCGACTGTGACGACCAAGGTTACTACTGCCGTGACGACCAAGGTGACCACTGCCGTGCCGCCTGTGACGACCAAGGTTACGACTGCCGTGCCGCCTGTGACAACCAAGGTTACGATTTCCGTACCACCTGTGACGACCAAGGTGATTCCTACAACTACGAAGGTGACCACTGCCGTGCCGACTGTGACGACCAAGGTGATTCCTACAACTACGAAGGTGACCACTGCCGTGCCGACTGTGACGACCAAGGTGACTACTGTCGTGCCGCCTGTGACGACCAAGGTGATTCCTACAACTACGAAGGTGACTACTACCGTGCCGACTGTGATGACCAAGGTGACTACTACCGTGCCTCCTGTGACGACCAAGGTGACCACTGCCGTGCCGACTGTGACGACCAAGGTTACTACTGCCGTGACGACCAAGGTGACCACTGCCGTGCCGCCTGTGACGACCAAGGTTACGACTGCCGTGCCGCCTGTGACAACCAAGGTTACGATTTCGGTACCACCTGTGACGACCAAGGTGATTCCTACAACTACGAAGGTGACCACTGCCGTGCCGACTGTGACGACCAAGGTGATTCCTACAACTACGAAGGTGACCACTGCCGTGCCGACTGTGACGACCAAGGTGACTACTGTCGTGCCGCCTGTGACGACCAAGGTGATTCCTACAACTACGAAGGTGACTACTACCGTGCCGACTGTGATGACCAAGGTGACTACTGCCGTGCCGACTGTGACGACCAAGGTGACTACTACCGTGCCGGCTGTGACGACCAAGGTGATTCCTACAACTACGAAGGTGACCACTGCCGTGCCGACTGTGACGACCAAGGTGACTACTGCCGTACCTCCTGTGACGACCAAGGTGATTCCTACAACTACCAAGGTGACTACTACCGTGCCTCCTGTGACGACCAAGGTGACGACTGCCGTGCCGTCTGTGACGACCAAGGTTACGACTGCCGTGCCACCTGTGACGACCAAGATTACGACTGCCGTATCACCTGTGATGACCAAGGTGACTACCACCCTGCCGACTGTGACGACAAAGGTGATCCCTACAACTACCAAGGTGACTACTGCTGTGCCGACTGTGACGACCAAGGTGACTACTGTCGTGCCACCTGTGACGGCCAAGGTGACTACTGCCGTGCCGCCTGTGACGATCAAGGTGACTACTGCCGTGCCGACTGTGACGACAAAGGCGATCCCTACAACTACCAAGGTGAGCACTGCCGTGCCGACTGTGACGACCAAGGTGATTCCTACAACTACGAAGGTGACCACTGCCGTGCCGACTGTGACGACCAAGGTGACTACTGTCGTGCCACCTGTGACGACCAAGTTGACTACTGCCGTGCTGCCTGTCACGACCAAGGTGATTCCTACAACTACGAAGGTGACCACTGCCGTGCCGACTGTGACGACCAAGGTGACTACTGCCGTGCCGACTGTGACGACCAAGGTGACTACTGCCGTGGCTACTGTGACGACCAAGGTGACTACTGCCGTGCCTCCTGTGAAGACCAAGGTGACTACTGCCGTGCCGACTGTGACGACCAAGATGACTACAACCGTGCTGCCCGTGACGACCAAGGTTATTACTACAACTACCAAGGTTACGACTGCCGTGCCGACTGTGACGACCAAGGTGACTACTGCCGTGCCACCTGTGACGACCAAGGTGACTACTGCCGTGCTGCCTGTGACGACCAAGGTGATTCCTACAACTACCAAGGTGACTATTGTCGTACCACCTGTGTCGATCAAGGTGACTACTGCCGTGCCGCCTGTGACGACCAAGGTGACTACTGCCGTGCTGCCTGTGACGACCAAGGTGATTCCTACAACTACCAAGGTGACTACTGCCGTGCCGCCTGTGACGACCAAGGTGACTACTGCCGTGCCTCCTGTGACGACCAAGGTGACTACTGCCGTGGCGACTGTGACGACCAAGGTGACTACTGCCGTGCCGACTGTGACGACAAAGGTGATTCCTACAACTACCAAGGTGACCACTGCCGTGCCTCCTGTGACGTCCAAGGTGACTACTGCCGTGCCGACTGTGACGACCAAGGTGACTACTGTCGCGCCGACTGTGACGACCAAGGTGATTCCTACAACTACCAAGGTGACTACTGCCGTGCCGCCTGTGACGACCAAGGTGATCCCTACAACTACCACGATGACTACTGCCGTGCCGCCTGTGACGACCAAGGTGACTACTGCCGTGCCGACTGTGGCGACCAAGCTGACTACTGCCGTGCTGCCTGTGACGACCAAGGTGATTCCTACAACTACCAAGGTGACTACTGCCGTGCCGACTGTGACGACCAAGGTGATTCCTACAACTACCAAGGTGACCACTGCCGTGCCTCCTGTGACGACCAAGGTGACTACTGCCGTGCCTCATGTGACGACCAAGGTGACTACTACCGTGCCGTCTGTTACGACCAAGGTGATTCCTACAACTACCAAGGTGACCATTGCCGTGCCGACTGTGACGACCAAGGTGACTACTGCCGTGCCACCTGTGACGACCAAGGTGACTACTGCCGTGCCGTCTGTGAGGACCAAGGTGATTCCTACAACTACCAAGGTGACTTCTGCCGTGCCTCCTGTGACGACCAAGGTGACTACTGCCGCGCCGACTGTGACGACCAAGGTGATTCCTACAACTACCAAGGTGACCACTGCCGTGACGACTGTGACGACCAAGGTGATTCCTACAACTACCAAGGTGACCACTGCCATGCCTCCTGTAAAGACCAAGGTGACTACTGCCGTGCCGACAGTGACGACCAAGGTGACTACTGTGACGACCAAGCTGACTACTGCCGTGCCGTCTGTGACGACCAAGGTGATTCCTACAACTACCAAGGTGACCGCATCCGTGCCGACTGTGACGACCAAGGTGACCACTACCGTGCCACCTGTGACGACCAAGGTGACTACTGCCGTGCTGCCTGTGACGACCAAGGTGATTCCTACAACTACCAAGGTGACTACTGCCGTACCACCTGTGACGACCAAGGTGACTACTGCCGTGCCACCTGTGACGACCAAGGTTACGACTGCCGTATCACCTGTGACGACCAAGGTTACGACTGCCGTACCACCTGTGACGACCAAGGTGACTACTGCCGTGCCGTCTGTGACGACCAAGGTGATCCCTACAACTACCACGATGACTACTGCCGTGCCGCCTGTGACGACCAAGGTGACTACTGCCGTGCCGACTGTGACGACCAAGGTGATTCCTACAACTACCAAGGTGACCGCATCCGTGCCGACTGTGACGACCAAGGTGACCACTACCGTGCCACCTGTGACGACCAAGGTGACTACTGCCGTGCTGCCTGTGACGACCAAGGTGATTCCTACAACTACCAAGGTGACTACTGCTGTGCCGACTGTGACGACCAAGGTTACGACTGCCGTACCACCTGTAACGACCAAGGTGACTACTGCCGTGCCTCCTGTGACGACCAAGGTGACTACTGCCGTGCCTCCTGTGAAGACCAAGGTGACTACTGCCGTGCCTCCTGTGAAGACCAAGGTGACTACTGCCGTGCCGACTGTGACGCCCAAGGTGACTACTGCCGTGCCTCCTGTGACGACCAAGGTGACTACTGCCGTGCAGCCTGTGACGACCAAGGTGATTCCTACAACTACCAAGGTGACTACTGCCGTGCCTCCTGTGACGACCAAGGTTACTACTGTCGTGCCGACTGTGACGACCAAGGTGACTACTGTCGCGCCGACTGTGACGACCAAGGTGATTCCTACAACTACCAAGGTGACCACTGCCGTGACGACTGTGACGACCAAGGTGATTCCTACAACTACCAAGGTGACCACTGCCGTGCCTCCTGTAAAGACCAAGGTGACTACTGCCGTGCCGACAGTGACGACCAAGGTGACTACTGCCGTGCCGTCTGTGACGACCAAGGTGATCCCTACAACTACCACGATGACTACTGCCGTGCCGCCTGTGACGACCAAGGTGACTACTGCCGTGCCGACTGTGACGACCAAGCTGACTACTGCCGTGCCGTCTGTGACGACCAAGGTGATTCCTACAACTGCCAAGGTGACCGCATCCGTGCCGACTGTGACGACCAAGGTGACCACTACCGTGCCAGCTGTGACGACCAAGGTGACTACTGCCGTGCTGCCTGTGACGACCAAGGTGATTCCTACAACTACCAAGGTGACTACTGCCGTGCCGACTGTGACGACCAAGGTGATTCCTACAACTACCAAGGTGACCACTGCCGTGCCTCCTGTGACGACCAAGGTGACTACTGCCGTGCCTCATGTGACGTCCAAGGTGACTACTGCCGTGCCGTCTGTGACGACCAAGGTGATTCCTACAACTACCAAGGTGACCACTGCCGTGCCGACTGTGACGACCAAGGTGACTACTACCGTGCCTCCTGTGACGACCAAGGTGACGACTGCCGTGCCGTCTGTGACGACCAAGGTTACGACTGCCGTGCCACCTGTGACGACCAAGGTTACGACTGCCGTATCACCTGTGATGACCAAGGTGACTACGACTGTGACGACAAAGGTGATCCCTACAACTACCAAGGTGACTACTGCTGTGCCGACTGTGACGACCAAGGTGACTACTGTCGTGCCACCTGTGACGACCAAGGTGACTACTGCCGTGCCTCCTGTGACGACCAAGGTGACTACTGCCGTGCCGTCTGTGACGACCAAGGTGATTCCTACAACTACCAAGGTGACTACTAACGTGCCTCCTGTGACGAGCAAGGTGACTACTGCCGCGCCGACTGTGACGACCAAGGTGATTCCTACAACTACCAAGGTGACCACTGCCGTGACGACTGTGACGACCAAGGTGATTCCTACAACTACCAAGGTGACCACTGCCGTGCCTCCTGTAAAGACCAAGGTGACTACTGCCGTGCCGACAGTGACGACCAAGGTGACTACTGTGACGACCAAGGTGACTACTGCCGTGCCGTCTGTGACGACCAAGGTGATCCCTACAACTACCACGATGACTACTGCCGTGCCGCCTGTGACGACCAAGGTGACTACTGCCGTGCCGACTGTGACGACCAAGCTGACTACTGCCGTGCCGTCTGTGACGACCAAGGTGATTCCTACAACTACCAAGGTGACTACTGCTGTGCCGACTGTGACGACCAAGGTTACGACTGCCGTACCACCTGTGACGACCAAGGTGACTACTGCCGTGCCGACTGTGACGACCAAGGTGACCGCATCCGTGCCGACTGTGACGACCAAGGTGACCACTACCGTGCCACCTGTGACGACCAAGGTGACTACTGCCGTGCTGCCTGTGACGACCAAGGTGATTCCTACAACTACCAAGGTGACTACTGCTGTGCCGACTGTGACGACCAAGGTGACTACTGCCGTGCCGACTGTGACGACCAAGGTGACTACTGCCGTGCCGACTGTGACGACCAAGGTGACTACTGCCGTGCCGACTGTGACGACCAAGGTGACTACTGCCGTGCCTCCTGTGAAGACCAAGGTGACTACTGCCGTGCCTCCTGTGAAGACCAAGGTGACTACTGCCGTGCCACCTGTGACGACCAAGGTTACGACTGCCGTATCACCTGTGACGACCAAGGTTACGACTGCCGTACCACCTGTGACGACCAAGGTCACTACTGCCGTGCCGTCTGTGACGACCAAGGTGATCCCTACAACTACCACGATGACTACTGCCGTGCCGCCTGTGACGACCAAGGTGACTACTGCCGTGCCGACTGTGACGACCAAGGTGATTCCTACAACTACCAAGGTGACCGCATCCGTGCCGACTGTGACGACCAAGGTGACCACTACCGTGCCACCTGTGACGACCAAGGTGACTACTGCCGTTCTACCTGTGACGACCAAGGTGATTCCTACAACTACCAAGGTGACTACTGCTGTGCCGACTGTGACGACCAAGGTTACGACTGCCGTACCACCTGTGACGACCAAGGTGACTACTGCCGTGCCTCCTGTGAAGACCAAGGTGACTACTGCCGTGCCTCCTGTGAAGACCAAGGTGACTACTGCCGTGCCACCTGTGACGACCAAGGTTACGACTGCCGTGCCTCCTGTGACGACCAAGGTTACGACTGCCGTACCACCTGTGACGACCAAGGTGACTACTGCCGTGCCGTCTGTGACGACCAAGGTGATCCCTACAACTACCACGATGACTACTGCCGTGCCGCCTGTGACGACCAAGGTGACTACTGCCGTGCCGACTGTGACGACCAAGGTGATTCCTACAACTACCAAGGTGACCGCATCCGTGCCGACTGTGACGACCAAGGTGACCACTACCGTGCCACCTGTGACGACCAAGGTGACTACTGCCGTTCTACCTGTGACGACCAAGGTGATTCCTACAACTACCAAGGTGACTACTGCTGTGCCGACTGTGACGACCAAGGTTACGACTGCCGTACCACCTGTGACGACCAAGGTGACTACTGCCGTGCCTCCTGTGAAGACCAAGGTGACTACTGCCGTGCCTCCTGTGAAGACCAAGGTGACTACTGCCGTGCCACCTGTGACGACCAAGGTTACGACTGCCGTGCCTCCTGTGACGACCAAGGTTACGACTGCCGTACCACCTGTGACGACCAAGGTGACTACTGCCGTGCCGTCTGTGACGACCAAGGTGATCCTTACAACTACCACGATGACTACTGCCGTGCCGCCTGTGACGACCAAGGTGACTACTGCTGTGCCGACTGTGACGACCAAGCTGACTACTGCCGTGCCGTCTGTGACGACCAAGGTGATTCCTACAACTACCAAGGTGACCCCATCCGTGCCGACTGTGACGACCAAGGTGACCACTACCGTGCCACCTGTGACGACCAAGGTGACTACTGCCGTGCTGCCTGTGACGAGCAAGGTGATTCCTACAACTACCAAGGTGACTACTGCTGTGCCGACTGTGACGACCAAGGTTACGACTGCCGTACCACCTGTGACGACCAAGGTGACTACTGCCGTGCCTCCTGTGAAGACCAAGGTGACTACTGCCGTGCCTCCTGTGAAGACCAAGGTGACTACTGCCGTGCCGACTGTGACGACCAAGGTGACTACTGCCGTGCCTCCTGTGAAGACCAAGGTGACTACTGCCGTGCCGACTGTGACGACCAAGGTGACTACTGCCGTGCCTCCTGTGACGACCAAGGTGACTACTGCCGTGCCTCCTGTGAAGACCAAGGTGACTACTGCCGTGCCTCCTGTGAAGACCAAGGTGACTACTGCCGTGCCGACTGTGACGACCAAGGTGACTACTGCCGTGGCTCCTGTGACGACCAAGGTGACTACTGCCGTTCCTCCTGTGACGACCAAGGTGACTACTGCCGTGCCGACTGTGACGACCAAGCTGACTACTGCCTTGCCGACTGTGACGACCAAGGTGACTACGGCCGTGCCGCCTGTGACAACCAAGGTGATTACTGCTGTACCGCATGTGACGACCAAGGTGACTAGTACCGTTCCGACTGTGACGACCAAGCTGACTACTGCCTTGCCGACTGTGACGACCAAGGTGATCCCTACTACTACTACCAAGGTGACTACCAAGGTGACTACTGCTACCAAGGTGACTACTGCTACCAAGGTGACTACTGCTGTGACGACAAAGGTGATCCCTACAACTACCAAGGTGAGCACTGCCGTGCCGACTGTGACGACCAAGGTTACTACTGTCGTGCCACCTGTGACGACCAAGGTGACTACTGCTGTGACGACGAAGGTTACTATTGTCGTGCCACCTGTGACGACCAAGGTGACGACTGCCGTGCTGCCTGTGACGACCAAGGTGACTACTTCAGTCCCGCCTGTGACGACCAAGGTGACTACTGCCGTGCCGCCTGTGACGACCAAGGTGACCACTGCCGTGCCGCCTCTGACGACCAAGGTGACCACTGCCGTGCCGCCTGTGACGTCCAAGGTTACGACTGCCGTGCCGCCTGTGCCGACCAAGGTTACGACTGCCGTACCACCTGTGACGACCAAGGTGACTACTACCGTGCCGACTGTGATGACCAAGGTGACCACTGCCGTGCCGACTGTGACGACCAAGGTGACTACTGTCGTGCCGCCTGTGACGACCAAGGTGATTCCTACAACTACCAAGGTGACTACTACCGTGCCTCCTGTGACGACCAAGGTGACTACTGCCGTGCCTCCTGTGACGACCAAGGTGACTACTGCCGTGGCGTCTGTGACGACCAAGGTGACTACTGCCGTGCCGTCTGTGACGACCAAGGTTACTACTGCCGTGCCTCCTGTGACGACCAAGGTGACTACTGTCGTGCCACCTGTGACGACCAAGGTGACTGCTGCCGTGCCGCCTGTGACGACCAAGGTGACTACTGCCGTGCCGACTGTGACGACCAAGGTGACTACTGCCGTGACGACCAAGGTGACTACTGCCGTGCCGACTGTGACGACCAAGGTGATTCCTACAACTACCAAGGTGACCACTGCCGTGCCTCCTGTGACGACCAAGGTGACTACTGCCGTGCCTCCTGTGACGACCAAGGTGACTACTGCCGTGCCTCCTGTGACGACCAAGGTGACTACTGCCGTGCCGTCTGTGACGACCAAGGTGACTACTACCGTGCTGCCTGTGACGACCAAGGTTATTCCTACAACTACCAAGGTGACTACTGTCGTGCCGACTGTGACGACCAAGGTGACCACTGCCGTGCCGACTGTGACGACCAAGGTGACTACTGCCGTGCCGACTGTGACGACCAAGGTGACTACTGTCGTGCCACCTGTGACGACCAAGGTGACTACTGCCGTGCTGCCTGTGACGACCAAGGTGATTTCTACAACTACCAAGGTGACTACTGCCGTGCCTCCTGTGACGACCAAGGTGACTACTGCCGTGCCGACTGTGACGACCAAGGTGACTACTGCCGTGCCGACTGTGACGACCAAGGTGACTACTGCCGTGCCGACTGTGACGACCAAGGTGACTACTGCCGTGCCGTCTGTGACGACCAAGGTGATTCCTACAACTACGAAGGTGACTACTGCCGTGCCGACTGTGACGACCAAGGTGATTCCTACAACTACCAAGGTGACCACTGCCGTGCCTCCTGTGACGACCAAGGTGACTACTGCCGTGCCGTCTGTGACGACCAAGGTGATTCCTACAACTACCAAGGTGACCACTGCCGTGCCGACTGTGACGACCAAGGTGACCACTACCGTGCCGACTGTGACGACCAAGATGACCACTACCGTGCCGACTGTGACGACCAAGGTGACTACTGCTGTGCCTCCTGTGACGACCAAGGTGATTCCTACAACTACCAAGGTGACCACTGCCGTGCCGACTGTGACGACCAAGGTGACTACTGCCGTGCCGACTGTGACGACCAAGGTGACTACTGCCGTGGCGTCTGTGACGACCAAGGTGACTACTGCCGTGCCGTCTGTGACGACCAAGGTTACTACTGCCGTGCCTCCTGTGACGACCAAGGTGACTACTGTCGTGCCACCTGTGACGACCAAGGTGACTGCTGCCGTGCCGCCTGTGATGACCAAGGTGACTACTGCCGTGCCGACTGTGACGACCAAGGTGACTACTGCCGTGACGACCAAGGTGACTACTGCCGTGCCGACTGTGACGACCAAGGTGATTCCTACAACTACCAAGGTGACCACTGCCGTGCCTCCTGTGACGACCAAGGTGACTACTGCCGTGCCTCCTGTGACGACCAAGGTGACTACTGCCGTGCCTCCTGTGACGACCAAGGTGACTACTGCCGTGCCGTCTGTGACGACCAAGGTGACTACTACCGTGCTGCCTGTGACGACCAAGGTTATTCCTACAACTACCAAGGTGACTACTGTCGTGCCGACTGTGACGACCAAGGTGACCACTGCCGTGCCGACTGTGACGACCAAGGTGACTACTGCCGTGCCGACTGTGACGACCAAGGTGACTACTGTCGTGCCACCTGTGACGACCAAGGTGACTACTGCCGTGCTGCCTGTGACGACCAAGGTGATTTCTACAACTACCAAGGTGACTACTGCCGTGCCTCCTGTGACGACCAAGGTGACTACTGCCGTGCCGACTGTGACGACCAAGGTGACTACTGCCGTGCCGACTGTGACGACCAAGGTGACTACTGCCGTGCCGACTGTGACGACCAAGGTGACTACTGCCGTGCCGTCTGTGACGACCAAGGTGATTCCTACAACTACGAAGGTGACTACTGCCGTGCCGACTGTGACGACCAAGGTGATTCCTACAACTACCAAGGTGACCACTGCCGTGCCTCCTGTGACGACCAAGGTGACTACTGCCGTGCCGTCTGTGACGACCAAGGTGATTCCTACAACTACCAAGGTGACCACTGCCGTGCCGACTGTGACGACCAAGGTGACCACTACCGTGCCGACTGTGACGACCAAGATGACCACTACCGTGCCGACTGTGACGACCAAGGTGACTACTGCTGTGCCTCCTGTGACGACCAAGGTGATTCCTACAACTACCAAGGTGACCACTGCCGTGCCGACTGTGACGACCAAGGTGACTACTGCCGTGCCGACTGTGACGACCAAGGTGACTACTGCCGTGCCGACTGTGACGACCAATGTGACTACCGCCGTGCCGACTGTGACGACAAAGTTGATCCCTACAACTACCAAGGTGACCACTGCCGTGCCGACTGTGACGACCAAGGTGATTCCTACAACTACCAAGGTGACCACTGCCGTGCCGACTGTGACGACCAAGCTGACTACTGCCGTGCCGACTGTGACGACAAAGGTGATCCCTACAACTACCAAGGTGACCACTGCCGTGCCGACTGTGACGACCAAGGTGACCACTACCGTGCCGACTGTGACGACCAAGGTGACTACTGCCGTGCCGACTGTGACGACCAAGGTGACTACTGCCGTGCCGCCTGTGACGACCAAGGTGACTACTGCCGTGCCGCCTGTGACGACCAAGGTGACTACTGCCGTGCCGTCTGTGACGACCATTGTGACTACTGCCGTGCCGTCTGTGACGACCAAGGTGATCCCTACAACTACCAAGGTGAGGACTGCCGTGCTGCCTATGACGACCATGGTTTCTACGACCGTACCACTTGCGACCACCAAGCTCTTCACGGCTGTGCTACTTGTGACCACCAAGTTTTCCACGGCTGTGTCATCTGTAACTATCGAGGTTTCTACTGTTATACCATCTGTGATTACCAAGGTTCCCACCGCTGTTCCAACTGGTACGTTTTTTGTTAATTTTATCTGTTCTGATTACTTAATATTAACCAAGTGCGATGTCTGTATGGGGGAATTACTCGACGAAAGAGTGAGGTCTGTGTTTAAAAATCCGAAAGCAAGTTATTTCCTGTACAGACCGAGCAAATGGGGGTTAATAAGGAATATATTAAATTGCTCTTTGCCTTTGTTGTAGTTAATCTTTAATTAATCCTTACTAAAAAATCTTGAGTGTCGAATCCTATAATTTTTAGAGCCAACCGGGACCAGTTGCGAAAAATACAACTTGAAGGCCTCCGGCTGCGAATTGAACGTTGGAATATAATACTGTCGAATAAGTTTTCGTTTGCCTTTTTTGTATTAGTATCGTAATATTTTATTGTACATTCTTTTTGTTATTCAGCTCCAATACTCCAATGCGTGAATTTGACATGCGCATGTGTGAAAACGTGTGCCAATGTTGCTGATGAAAGCTTTAACTGCTCTACGTGTCGACCTGGTTGCCAATGTCCACACGGCACTGTCCTTCGACAAGGAAATTGTGTTTCACCTGACGATCCTATCCATGGCTGTCCATGTTTTTACGATGGAAGAGTTTTACAGGTAATAGCTAATGAAATATAGGGCGAGTAGTTTGTGATCAGTAAAGATCGTTATTCTAAGTAAAATATGGTCATCGTGTTTCAACCACGCTTCTTGTTTAAGTGGCTCGATAGTCCAGATAGGGTCATGTTGAGAGAACTATTTCCACAGATCTCTAAATAAAGACTGGATCGAGAAACTATTGTTTTTGGATGCTTCGTTATATAGATTTATTGTAGACGACACCGAGATTGTCTGTCTCTGATCTTTTAAGATGCTAAAATAAATCCGTTGTCGAAGGTTTTTCCGTGATTTAGAAACAAACTACGGCTCCATAAAAGTAACTATGAAGCCGGGTTAGTGCGTGGCGGCCATATTGGAGTAGCCACCTGTCACTCCAATATGGCCGCCACGCGCCAATTCCTGCTTCATAAGTACTGTTATGGAGCCGTAGTTTGTGTTATATATTATGGTAAACCTTTAGCAACTGATTCATTTTAGCATCTTAAAAGATCAGAGACAGTCTCTGTTGCCTATAGCAAAAATAATTTCCGGCTTCATTTTCTGAACAATAGTTTCTCGATCCAGTCCTTATTTAGAGATCGGTGACTATTTCTCAGACTACAAATTTCATTTAATTTTTATAGGATATAATATAAAAAGGAGAAATAAGAACTTAAATAAGTCGAATAATGTGTGCAAGTGCAGCACTTGCGTACGTTCGACGGCTCAGGTTCGATGTACAGCGGGGGTTTCTTTTCAATTTTGACGTCATTGTGTGTATGGAACAAAAGACAAGCACTCGATGACGTCAAAACTGAAAATAAAACCAACCTGTAGATAAACTTTGAGCCGTCGAGCAAAATGAAAATGGCGGCGTCCAGATGCATAAAATACGAAAATGAAAATGTTATTTCTTGAGTATAAGAGCAGATACTGTAAAACTATTAACATTTCTAAACATTATATTTAAAGGCCTTTTATTTAAAAGTAATTAATTTTTTTGGGTACAGTTATATTACTTAATGTACTTTGTTATATATCCTTTCAGTTTGGTGAGACGTACTCAACCGGGAACTGCACGACTTGTGTTTGTCTTGCCGACGGATTTTCCTGCCAACAGACGTGCAATAAAACATGTCCTGAGGTAGTATATAGCAATAGACTTTCACCTTATTCATATATAGCCGCGAGTGATCATTGATAGCCAAACTTAGTCATTTTCCTGCACATATTACGCACATCAGCCCAATTTATTCCTCATTGTGTTTATACACTAATTGTAAATGCATGGCAAATGACTATTGATCAATTTGAACGTCGATTTGTTAATGAGGGGACTAAGAATTAGGGTTGAGTATGTTTGAGTAAAATCAAAATGATATACAGTACCTAGGAAGCAATTAGGATTGTGGTTAGGGCTATAAGGTCCTGCTTTTTCTGCTTTCGGGTGGCTTTCGTGGTGCCATTTTTAACAAAAGGGTTTAATACTTATCCTAACATAAACCTTAATATTGACTGCCATCTTGAAACTTACCTCTCGTCCATACCCTTTAGTGATTACCATCGAGTGATACAGTCATTTTACCATGCATTTACAATTGGTGTATATATAGTAACAATAGAGATACCAGGTGGCAGCAAAATACGCGTAAAAGAGCCACACGGAAGAAGAATCCGATGAAACTGGTCATTTGATTGGTTGATGCTGAGCTTTATCACCCAGTTTCTTCAGGGGCTATTGCTCGCACAATTGGTCGCGAAGTTTTGCGTTTTCGCGGTAATAAACAGTTCTTTTCAGAACTATGGCTGGTAAAGATTTATTTGACAAAATGTGATATCTCATTGGTGCTGCAATAAATTACATCAGCACTGCGGCCAACCGTCCGGAAAAGGCAAAGAAGAAAAGATTAGCCGAACTAATTTTGGAACATGGCTGGTAAAAGTTGGTAAATCAAAGATTTACCAAACCATGTCGACAAAATGACAAGGTGGTACTATTGCCAACAACAATTTCCCAAGAACGTGCAACGCTTTATCTACGGCTTCGTGGAAAAAATTAATTTATCCATCTTCGAAATCGAAAGTTTAAACTTACTTTATTTAGCGTTTCGGAAGTTAGGCGGCCTGGGATAAGGTTGCAAAGACTCTGGGAAATAACCGTTTCTAGGCGCAAGCCAGATGTAACGCAGGCTCTGGGTACGAAATTGCTGTAATATCTGCATTTTCAGAGCATTGATATTTTCCTGTTATTTTCTTCCATTAACACAGGGCTACGAGTTAAAACAATCCGAGAACGAATGTTGTCAGTGTGTCATAACAGGTAAACTGTTTTCAGGCCTCTCGTGTTAATACAAATTAATTAAACTGCAATCAAAAGATAAACTAATTAGCTAATTAAAATATATTGTGGTGCACAAAATGGCGGCTAGACGTCACGTGAAAACGATCCATATTTTGCTAATTAGTTATATAAACGTATTGTGCTGTGTAGCCAGTGTAGAAATACAGTTCAAATATTCCAAAAGGTTGGTGTACTGTCGAAATAGTGCACCCTTCATCAGAGAGTGAAACGTAATACGAAAGGAAAACTGAGTGAAACTTTTTACGTAAACAATAATCGTGTTGTACTAACGTTCACTTGTACGTTGTAACTCGTGTACGTTGTTGTACGTTGTAACTCTTGTACGTTGTAACTCTTGTACGTTGTAACTCTTGTACGTTGTTGTACGTTGTAACTCTTGTACGTTGTTGTACTAACTATCATAATGAATTTTCTTTTTCATCCAGTTACGATTGCTCCAATTACCACGGTTTCTCCGACTACCGCGGTTGCTCCAATTACCACGGTTGCTCCGACTACCTCGGTTGCTCCAATTACCACGGTTGCTCCGACTACCGCGGTTACTCCAATTACCGCGGTTACTCCAGTTGCTCCGACTACCTCTGTTGCTCCGCCTACCACGCTTCTGCCCTTGACCACAATTGCTCCAACTACATCTGCCGGTGTGTGTTGGGACGAAAGCGGCGAAACTCACCAAGTAAGATATTGCTTCGCGTCTTTTCCAGAACAACCCTCTTTGTGATTACCATATCCAGTGTTGCTACGTGAAGCTTGAAATCAAAATGAAACCAAATTTGTTTTTCTTTTAGTTTGGTGAGAAGTGGTTCAGACGCGACTGTGAACAATGTTTGTGCACGGCATTTAAAAATATCCTGTGCGTGTTGATAACCTGTCCGATGACTTGTCCAGAGGTATGTCAGGTCTTCAATTTAAAGGACATTGGCAACAACAAATTACTACTTTTTATATGGAAGTATATGAGTTAGCTATAGGATAAATATAATGCTGAAACTTCCCAGTCTTAAAGTTATTGACAAACTTATATTAAAAACAAAAAAAAATGTGGGGTCACCGACCTTGTTTAGAAAATATGGCATATCGCAGATCACCTCTTATTCAGTATGGTGACGTCATTGTGACCAATTTACTAGTTGAGTAAAAACCGCATTGCACAACTTTTTCTTGAACCTTTTGACGAAGATATTTTTTTGTTTTTCGCAACAATAATTTTTATTAAAGAAAACATGGTATTTTAAGGAAAAAGAAACAGCTAACAGGGTTTATTATGATAAAGTAAGGTCGTTTCCCACATTCTTTGACATGTTGTTTGAAGAAACATTCATCAAAAATGTAAAATATTGTAAGTTGTAGAAATGATTTTTCTCTAAGTTTCTGTTATAACACGTAAAAGTGGTAGAAGAAAATAATTATTAAGGAAAAAATTATGGTCACAGACCTTTAAGAAGGCCTTTTATTGTATCTTAAGTGTCCGCTTACGAGAGGTTTCTTTTCCTTTCGGGACCTCAGAATAATAGGTGTCATGCGTCCACTTGCCGCAGATGTCCGTTTATGGGAGGTTAAGCCTAGTTTTCACTAGCAGTAGAAGCATAACGACATGTGCAAGCGCAGGTAGCACTTCATGGTAGGTTAACCCCTTTGTACTTAGGAAGAACAAAGTGTTTAATTGACCATGAAGTGCGTACTGCGCTTGTATATGTCGTTATGCTTATGCTTAAAGTGCCTATGACCCCAAATACGATATTACGGATATAGATGCTACATGAAGTGAAAAGTTGAATGCCGAAATATTTTATGATTGAGCATTGCGTTGATGTGCTATAAAGATTTGTTTGTCAGAAATGGTAATGAGTGTGACGTCATTTGGCTCTTTTCTGCTTTGCGAGGATTTGAGTGAAAAAGTTGATAAAATCTTTACTATAGCGGTCAAGTACATCATCAACGTTTGAGTTAGATTAATTTGCTTTAACAGTAGAATATTGTATCCGAAATGATTAAAAAGTAATATCGTATTTGGGGTCATGGGCACTTCAATGTCGCTAGTAAAAACTAGGCTTAATAGATATAGTGTTTTCTTAAAAAATGGGCAGGATCTGACTGGTGTCCGCTTAGTGGAGGTGTCCGCTAATGGGGGTTCAACTGCAACTCCGTTATTCTCTTCTTAGTTTTTGTCAACGACTAAGTGATTTACTTATTTGTGTTATCGATGTACTCAGCTAATTGAAGGCATTTTTTTCTTCTGCTACAGGGTTTCGACAGAATAGATGTTCCAGGACAGTGTTGCGACGAATGCCGTAAGTATCTCTAAGTACTGGCGTTAATTTTAGCATATACAATATAAATCCGGCAATCGCCATTTTGGGAGTCACTTACCGCAGTTACCCTTGTACTAGCGTATAACGGATATCAAAAAAGTGAAATGAACGAGAGCAGTTTTATATGGTTCAAAAACTCATTAATAATTCGCGAGGAAAACCTCTGTGTTATAAAGACGCGTTTGCTATTCTCGATAACTTTCCTCTCGCTTTCACGGCTTAGACAACCTTGATTTTCAACATTAGTTCGCCAATGAGCAGAAAATGGTTCGTTTTGGAAGCCATTCAAAAAAATATACTCGCAGCACGTGTTTTTATCTAGGCTATCGCCTCGTTTTAAACACGATTAGAAAATGGTCAAAGACACTCTGCCAATTAACTTTCAGAATTATAGTGCTATAATATCTCGTGGTTACAGAGTAGTATTTCCTAAGTAAGTCATTATTTAGTATTATTATATGGCTGAGCAAAATGACGCACGCTGATTGGTTAATTTGCGGTCCGGAAAAAGCCGTAATGACCTGAGCGGGAAATTGTCGGGCATTACGCAAGGTGGTAATGCCCTAGAAATTCAAACCGTTGACAAACTTGAAAGTATGGAGGAAAACAACAACGAAATCCAACATGAATCAAATAGTCAGCAAGAAATCGAGAATTTTATTAAAGAACAACAGAGTGCGAACACTCTAAAGAAAACCGCTAGCGACATGAAATCTTTTTATCGTTATCTTGAAAAAATAAACAAGGAAAACGTAAAGATTGAATGTCTTGCTCCCGAAGAATTAAATCACTTGCTGTGCAAATTCTTTATAGATGCACGTAAACTTGACGGCGATGAATACGAGCCAAATACTCTCTGGAATCCAGAGAATAAATTTTTATATTTTTGTGTGTGTAAAGCAAAACCATGTAATGAAAATAGAGAAGCCAACCAAATGCTCGGTGAGCGGAAGGCAAGCGAAACTCGGATAAATAGTTCTACAAATACAAAGGCTTTGAAAAAATTATTGTCTAGGCCATATAATAAACTGCTTATTGACCTCGCTTGTTCGGTCTGTACAGTGAAATATCGGACCTCTGTTTTTATGCACGGACCTCGGCTCGCTTCGCTCGCTCGGTCCGTACTATAAAAACATCGGTCCGATATTTCACTGTACAGACCTCGCGCTCGGTCAATAAGCAGTTATTCTCTAATTATGGAAGCTAATGGGGCCTATATAGTGAATACTAACGATTCAAAGCCAAGTCAAGTTTTGCAGTTATTTGAATTTTATGACAATTAAGAATCGAACAATAACGACATACCAAATAATCAAATTGAACAAAATAGTCAAATTGAACAAAATAGTCAAATTGGACAACAGGCCAAATTGTCAAATAGTAGAAAAGAAACGAAAAAATATAAGCGATTACAAACTTACGATAAATTATTTTTTGTTTCGAAGTTCTCTTGCAGAGAACTTGCAGAGAACGCCCTGGAACCAAGAAGTTTACTTCCCAATTGGTCCAAAATGGCGGATCACCCACTGAACTAGAAAGAAGACTGCCTATGCCAGAAAATGAAACCCGAATAATTTGACAGGCGCCATTACTAAGGGACCAAATTCGCAGTAAATCTGTAGGCTGGTCATGAATAATTTTGCCCAGTACTTTGAAAAAGTCTTCTGGCCCTCTTTATAGTAAAATTATTTTATTTTGTGGATGGTAAGAGCACATAATACAACAAAAAAACCTCGTAGGATCCTCAGTTGGTCCCTTAGCAATGGCGGACTTCCGGTTTCATTTTCTGAACAATGGTTGCTCGACCCAGTCTTCTTTCGAGATCAGTGCATGGTACACCAATATGGCGGCTATGACGTCGCGTGTCAACGATCTATTCACAAAATCGTAGTGTCGACTGCGCATAAATATGACACGTTTTGAGTCGGGCCTAAAATTTATTTAATATATAACATGTCTTATTGTACAAAATATAGCTTATTTACATAATTTACATAGTTTACTATGGGTGATTAAGCCTTATGTTATGTATGAAATAAGATTTAGGCCCGACACAGAACGTGTCATATTTATGCGCAGTCGAGACTACAATTTTGTGTATAGTAGTTTGTTTATCGCAATATAACGCACTGTAGGAAGATCTTGTAGGCATACTTCGAGTGCCCTGTAACGTTTAAGTTTCTATTTAATTTTAGGCATAAGTGGTGGAGTTCCTTCAAAGCATGTTTGCCAAGTTGGTAATACATCTTACGAGGTAAGAGAAAAATATACGTTAATGGCACTATAACACGAGAAAGGAATTCTCGCAAGGAATTCATGTTATGGTAGTAGTGTAGTTATGATTAATGATTGAGTAGATTCGTAATGAATGTATATTAAAATACTTTTTATTATGGTAGTTGGATATACTAGGAACACAATGGTGCAGGTCGCATTTAGAAACAAATAATGCGAAGAATTTTTAGTTGCAACGTTCTTTCTTTCAGATAAAATAATTAAAAAAACAATAATTAACTCATTGGTGTTATTCATAATTGCGTAGATTGGCGAGACGTGGTCAGCTGACAAGTGTGAGTTCTGTACCTGTATCTCCATCAGAAACATTCGCTGTGTGACTGAAGAATGCACATTTGAATGCCCTGAGGTAATTATGTCTCTTGTATTGAAATGTCTATGAAGTGAAATTCTGATCTCGTATCAAAGCTCATCTAAATAACAATTTTCCCAGAAATAAATGCCATCCGTACTTTTCGGATAGCGAATGTCAAAATTGGGTTCTTGGTGCGGTAGGGGGAGCGTGACTGCGTGCAGTGGGCTAGGTGCGATCGTCATTCGCCCCGCTTACTTAAAATGTGTAAAAAGTAATAGTAAGCCTATAAGTTCCCCTGCGCTCTGAACATGAGTTGATTGATTGTTTCTCTTAGACTTAGTGCGAATGTAATATGCTTCTCCCAGTCTCACGTTCACTGTGTCGTTATCACTGGCTATGATTATGATTTGATCTCGTTTGAATTGTGGCAGGTTATTGCGTGTTTATGAACAAACGAACTAGCTTTGATCAAGTGCTCTTTAATTCTGTTTTGCACCCTAATTTATTCACACCTAGATATTGTGTAGAATTCGCATGGCACTCGCAATACACCGCTTTTTCAGTTTCTGATGTCGTAGACCGACGAAAGCACAAACGTTTTTAATAAAAAAGACTTACCGTAAAAACATTTCCTTAAATTTTTTTATTATAAACAGCTGAAATTGGGACTCGTTCAATTTTATTGATTTTAACAATCTTTGTAACAATCGATAACAACTTTGTACATTTACTCGTGAGAGTATTAGGTTAGGAAATGGATAAAGAGATGACTGAAAAGGACGTTTCTGTTTTTATCTGGTCTTTATTTTTGGTTAGGTTTTGGTTAGCTACGATTAGGGCATAGTCAATGGCATACATGGTCTGGAAGCCCGTCAAAAATCATTGTTCTATGTTTTTGTTCAGTTTGTTCACTTTCACGGTTACTGAACACATTGTATTTTCTGTATAATGAAGCAGTTATCCAATAGCAACGTTTAGGTTTAATGTTGTTTAAATATTAATAATCCTAAAACAAAGGATTTGTGCACCTTCAGGTCCCCCTCGACATAAATCACAGTTCGATTGCTAGCCCCTTTGGAGTTTGACGCGTTTCCAGACCATGTTTCAGTAAATACGTACCTAAAATGAACAGATTTTGTGATTGGTTACGTGGAACAAGTGGTTAGGGTTAGTCATTGGTTTCTTTGTGGTTGATTCTATTATGTTTTAATCAACCAATCACAAAACTTGTTCGTACATAGGTACGTGGCGATCTTTATATGTATTCACATTGATTATGGTTATTGAGTTAGGTTCACGATTAGGATTATTATTAGGATTAAGATTAGACTATAGTTCTTTAAAATGAGAAGGTCCTTTTGAGTCATGTCTTTTAGCCTTGTCCATTGGATAATTTGCTCACAATGTACCTGATTATATTCGTGATTATATAACATGTACTAGGATACGAAATCGGTCAGATTAATCGCAGCACGTGGAGACCGCTGTCCATTCTTTTAGTCAAATAATTTTTCTTTTAGGGAACCACTGCAGTCAGTACAGAAGGACAGTGCTGCGGTGAATGTGGTAAGTTTTCACTCTTGTTTTAAACATAGATAACGAAAGGGGAGCTGGATAGGAAACTAACGAAACCGGAAACAAAGTTTACACAACTTGCTATGCAGTAATTATACGATTAACTTTTTAACCGAGAGCGCGGTCATTACTGGAAAATATCAGACCGAGGTCTTGACAGTACGGACCGAGCCCGTAGGGCGAGGTTCGTACATAAAAGACCGAAGTCTGATATTTTTCCCGTAATGACCAAGCAGTCTAGGTTAATAAGAGGTTTCTTATATGGCATGGCTTTTTTAAACAACTTACTTTTCATAAGTTTTGGAGTGACAGAATCGTCATTTCCAATCTTGTTCTTGTTATTCTATTGCTTTCATGACAGTTAAAGATTCTCCTTTAGATTGTTCATCGTCCGGCTCGTACATAATTTAGTGCTTAATTTACTAAATTCGTCTAATTTTTGCTGCTTTTCAAAGTTCCCTATCGTTGATCGGCTCCTTTGTAAACAAAATGGTTGACAAAATCCGTAATCCGGACCGGTCCATTACGGGAAATAACATAGCTACAATCAGACATTACTGAACTTAAAGTGCCCCTGTGATCAAATGTTTGGTATCCCGTATTTTTACATATACAAAGAATGGCTACAGCTCTATATCTCACTTCATTCTTGAGATATTTCGATTTGTTTCATAATAATGATGTTCTGTGACGTGTTATGTTGACACAGCATTTTGACTTATTTCAGAAAATTGTAGTTTCTACTTCCGGGGCTAAATCTTATTTCATACATAACATAAGGCTTTATCACCCATAGTAAACTATGTAAATAAGTTATATTTTGTACAACAAGGCATATTATGTATGAAATACGTTTTACACCCGACTTAGAACGTATCATATTTATGCGCAGTCGTCGATGCCACGATTTCGTGTATTGGCAAATCAAGTGTATCTTTGGGATTATTTATAACGAAATCGTTTGAATCTCTGCACATGAACGCAACGTATATGCTTTTTATTTACTCTGCAATGCATTTACTGTTCCTTATGTGGACTACATTACTACCAATGGAGTAACTCATCTGGCTATGTCTATGAGCAAACTTCTTTTCACATTAAGTTCCGCTGCCAAGAACGACGAGTGCTGTACCTTCAGGTTGGACAGGCCCAATTGGACCAGGGCCCGTGTACCCAAAGCAGTGTGTCGTAGTCAAGAAGTACACCACATTTAACAACGGCCAAGGATGTTCTAGCCAAAACGTCTACAATACAACCTGCAAGGGATTATGCACTTCGAATTCTACAACTGTTGCGTCAAACTCTACCGCGATCCTGAGAGACTGTTACTGTTGCAGGCCTAAATCCATGCAGCTCTTGTTGACCATCATGACTTGTGCCAATGGCTCTATGAAACTGCATTACTACGCCGCTATTTCATCTTGTGACTGTGCACCCTGTGGCATTAACCCTATCGAGGCTGAAGAGAAACAAGTTTTCGGTGCTATCCTTGATGGATACGGTAAAAAATAATAATCGATTAAGTATAACTTTATAATCAAATAATGATTATTTATTAAGTACAGAATATAATCCAATAATCAATTAAGTTAAATCTCTACACAGATTGAATAGTTAGTTTATCTTTCTTTTACTTAGTCTCAGATATCGAGAAAACTATCGTGCAGGCCATTGATAAAAAAATAGTTTATATATTTAGATTTATTATTTAATAAAATAAAGTGAGCTTCAAAGCTTCGCATATATGCAGTGCCATGTTGTTGTTACCATACGGCCATTTTCGGTACCCATTTTGTTTGGCAGTCAGTATTCCAGTTGTGTAGACCTCTTTCATAATGGCGGCTAGTTTAAATGGCCTTTCTGGTCTCGTAAAGCCTGGTTGCCATATGGTCGCTACGATGTCTTTACGGTCGCGGCAGTGAAGCGTGTTTCTTTTGTCATAACAAAAAAAAACACGCTTCACTGCTTCACTTCTGCGACCGTAAAAATAGCGCAGCGACCATATGGAAACCAGGCTTTACCACTAATCTCTATATAAAGACTGGATCGAGCAACTGTTGTTCAGGAAATGAAGCCGGAAGAAGCACGTGGAGGCCATATTGTTGGGTGCGCGTTATATATTTTTACTATAGGCGACAGAGATTATCTTTCTCTGATCTTTTAAGACGCTAAAATGAATCAGTTGTCCCAGGTTTCCCCATAATTGTGAACACAAACTACGGCTCAAACTAAGGGACCAACTGAGGATGCTATGAGGTTTTTGTTGGATTATGTGCTCTTGCCATCGACAAAATAAAATAATTTTACTATAAAGCGGACCAGAAGGCAGTTTTCAAATTACTTGGTAAAACGTTTCATAGTCTACCTACAGATTTACTGCGACTTTGTTCCCTTTAGCTGGATTTCGATTAAGCGAATATATAGTCGTGCGAACGACTTTTTCCTTTTGTTTTAAGAGCGCTCGTTTGCAACCAAGTAGAGAACCATTCAATTTTACAATAGAAATGTCATCCGCGCGACTATATTCGCTTAATCGAAATCCACCTTTAGTAATGGCCGCCGTTGGCTCTAATTATCCAATGAGAGAAACCTAATATTAGACGTCAAATTAGGTTCAGGATTTTATGCATTTAATGTTAACAAAGAAACTATATTGGCCAGACAGTAAACCTATTTCGCGAGCGTCACAGTTTGATTTGCTTGCAAACTCGGAGCTTCAAAATCAGCTCATCAGATACAATAGAAAGCTCAATCCAGTCCTATTTTTGAGATCGGTGCATCTAAATAATAGTTGCTCGATCCAGTCTTTATTTAGAGATCAGTGCTCTATACAAAGCAAAGATTCTTTGGAATTACTGACACACGAACCATCTCAGAAAGGCATATATGAAGAATATTTAGGTGCCATTGTATATGAAAGAGGTCAATGGCTTTCACTGCTAGAATCCTGTTTACATGACATCGTTACGATTTGAATGTAGTACACTCGTCCTTTTGCAAACCCGTTCTACTTCCATAATAATGAAAGGATTGTGTAGATTCCGACCAAAGAAATTATTAAACCCGACCCCTCCCCGAATTTGCTTTAACAATGGCATAATAAACAACTGCTTCAAATGCAAAATGAGGAAAAGCTCTTTATTGTTAGACTGTGCATACGATGTCGTTATCCAGGGTTTTAAATATGTTTTCAATTTATTAATTTTGTCGTTTTGACACTCTAGTATATACGGTGTAAAACGTTACCATTATATGTAAACTTGTTGCGACATTTACGACGGGAATATAGTCTCTAATTTATTTTCCAGATAAATGGGGTTTGACGGTTTGTCAAAAATCCGTGATTTTCTGCTCGTTCTAAGTTCCTATCTCGCGTTTGGGGATTTTATATGTTCATAATACTTGGGTCTTCCTGAGTAAAATCATATATTTTGTCAGCCGAAAATTTCCTTTTTTGCTGTTAAAGTTAATAGGCTTTTTATTTTCTCAAGTCTTTAAACAGTTCTAAGAACTTTTCTCTTCCTTTGCTAATGTGTTTATATATAAGCAGTTTCAGTTACTATATACGTGGTAACAAACTTAAGGGCTTTGGACAACGACAAGTTCGTTGTTCTATAATGAAAATCCATGACAAGCAATATTCTCGTTCATTGCTTTTGGCTAATTCTTGCATGCCTCGTGCCTAATATGGACAATTCTAATCATGGTAAGCGAAGAAAAGCACAACAAACCCTACTTCGTCTTGTATATATTATCACCTTGACATTTCGTAACCTATAAAGATGACCCGTAACACGTTCTAGATAATTAGATTTGAAGGATTATGCTTGAATAGGTTGTGTGAAATATTTGTAAGTTGCTGGTTTATTTCAAGTTCCTGCAGCATAATTTTGATGCCTTTTGAACTAATCAGTTTACGGTTGCTCAATACACCCAATCTTCAAAGTCCAAATAGGTATTTCAGAGGGATTTGGACTTTAGACGATACCGACGGCAGGGTACGAGCCAGAACTTACAGTAATCAATTTCAAAGATAGTTTTCCACGGGGAGTCGGTGTTCTCTTCAAACTTTGTCCTGTACGTGTTACCACATTTACCCCTTATTTTGTACCACGCACTTTGTTTGTATATTACTATGACCGCAGATATGCCAAACTAGCGAAGTTGACCATATATTTTCTGTGTGGACATTTTCATTTTTTCTCGATTCCGCGATATTACGCCGTTCCGGGTTTACACAACGGCCAAACATTACTATTGAGCTAGTTTTAAAAACTCGATGGCTGCCAAAAATAGATTCGTCAAAATTTCGGACAGAGAAATTAATCCACTGAAACAAAATAGCATTCATAGGAAAACCAAAGCTTAGGTATAAGTAGCCTTCCGTTCAAGTTTGCAAAATTTTTATTTGTCTCTTTAAAACGTGACGGTTTCATGGAATTTAATTTTACAGCCTCTTTTACTGAATGGTTTTTATAACAAAACGAATTTAGTCACTAAAAGAAAAAGCTTAAAGAGGGTCATTACTAGATGGAATACTCGCAGTTGAGGTGACCGTATAAGGTACCAGGTCTGAGTCGTCTTCTGGACGATCTTTTTTAGTATCCACGAAAGATTGTACTGCTATCATACGATCGGACATGCCTGTATGATGAAATACATCATGGAACTGCTAACCCAAAAAACAACTTAGATCCTAAACCCCGCCCACTGATCTCGAAAGAATCTATTGTTTAGAAAATGAAGCCGGAAGTCCGCCATTACTAAGGGACCAACTGAGGATCCTATAAGGGATTTCGCTGGATTACGTGCTCTTACCATAGAAAAAAACTATAAAGAGGACCATTATACATTTTTCAAATTACTGGGTAAAACGATTCATGGCCTACCTACAGATTTACTGCGACTTTGGTCACTTAGCAGTGGCCGCCGTTGGCTCTAATTATCCAGTAAGAGAAGCCTAATGAGACGTCAAATTAAGTTCAAGATTTTATGCATTTAATGTTAACAAAGAAACTATATTGGCCAGACACTAAACCTATATGCGAGCATCACAGTTTGATTTGCTTGCAATGATCTCTCGTCAATTTACATTATGCAAATATTCAAGCTTCAAAATCAGCTCATCAGATACAATAGAAAGCTCAATCCAGTCTTATTTTTGAGATCAGTGCCCCCGCCTAATGATTTTCTAATACTAACCTTAAAGTGCCTATATCACTTGTGGGATCTTTACATATTTATAGTAATTGGAACATTCTAAGAAGATTTGTAATATATCTTCTCAGGCGAAAATTTCATCTTCATGGACTTTTTTGCAGTTAAAGTTACCGGATATGACATCAAAGGAGGAATTTTTGAAGCAAGAAACAAAAGAAAACTGATTTGCAATTCCTCCTTTGATGTCATATCCGGTAACTTTAACTGCAAAAAAGTCCATGAAGATGAAATTTTCGCCTGAGAAGATATAGTACAAATCTTCTTAGAATGTTCCAATTACTATAAATATGTAAAGATCCCACAAGTGATATAGGCACTTTAATACTAACAAAAGGATCGTCCAGAAGACGACTCAGATCTAGTACCTCATGGTCCCCTTAAATAGTGAATGTCAACCGTGACGCATTGCACGCTTGGTCGGCCATTTTTCGTACCACGAAATTCCCTTGGTGAACTGCATCCGTAAATATCTTGTTCCTTCTTATAAATTATTTATTTTGTCCTTTAATTGCAAGAAGACAAAACTCTACGTTTTCTTGTCTTTCGTTTCGAATTATACAGTAAAAACCCGCATGAAAGAACCACTATTTCTTGACATCAGGCTGAGATGGTTCTTATATAATGGTACTTAGTGGGAAATCAGGCTGAGTTGGTTCTTAACTGGTTCTTATTTCTAGTCAAAAACAATTGTTCCTGCAGGTTTAGTCAGTGTTTTAAATGACTTGTTTCCTTAACGAGTGAGCTATTGACCCTGGAACATCCCAATTGTGTATTTCGTATTGCGAAATATATTTCATATTGTATTTCATATTAAAAGCCTCCAAATTTGATAAAATGTATCCTCGTTGAATACTAAACCACAGATTATGTTTTTGCATTTGCAATAATATTAAATTAAGTATGTACCTGCCTATACCTGCCCTTAGAACATGTATGCTTTCTACTTCAGCTAAAGTACAAAAGTTAAGGTTTTTTAAGAACCAGTCTCATTTGTCAGCCTGAAGTGGTTCTTGTATTTTGGGTACTTAATTGCCTAAATTTCAGGCTGATGGTTCTTGATCCACTGGTTCATGCGGGTTTTTACTGTATGAGCCTTGACTGACGCGAAGCGTGGAAGACCAAGTGACGAGGTAGCCTGCGAACACCCGGCAGGGTCAAACAAAAAAATCGGGTTCTGAGTGGACGTACTTGGATTGTGGATGAATATAAGAAAGCGTCTATAGGGTTTTATTCTCAGAAGATACGGTGAATTTCCAGAGTATATACAACGACAAGTTGGCAACGAAGCACTTCAAAACAGTACTTCGTTATCGTGTAAAAAATATGTTATTTACCGACTGGGAGGTCCGTATGGAGAAATATTTCCCGACGTCTCAAGACAGTTTTGATACCAAGGGAAATATTATTACTTATTGGATTCATCTGAGCCCAATATTACAAAATATTTAAGTCGAGAATTCAATATTGGGCGAGACCGAAGGTCGAGCCTAATATTGCAAATCGAGACTTAAATATTTTGTAATATTGGGCGAAGTGGAATCCAATAGGTGTTTTATTATATCAAACAAAATATCTTAACATAAAGATGTTTCTTCGCACGTAAACAGTCCAAAGGTTACGGCCCAATATCAAAATGACATGACGTCATAGTTTTGGAACACTTTTTTAAACGAGTTACTGATTTTAATGAAGGCAATTTTATGATACCGTAATATGGTGGTGATTATGCAGCGTCCTCTGATAACGATGAATCCTCACTTCATTGTTGTAATCATCAGAAGACACCTTAATGACAAGCTGTCAATCAATCTGCGCGACTGCGTAGTTGCCCGGGAGAATAACTCGGCATCAGGAGTAAGTGGTCGTTTACGGGAGATGGTCGCTTAGGAGAATGTTCAACACAGCTGGCCCAAATTCATACTGGGCGTAATTGACAATAACAATGGCTTATCATGCGTAAGAAAATTAATTTACTATATTTATGAATTCATTACGTTTTTGTTACAGTAGCATAGAACGTTACATTCACAAAGTTATGTGTTTGGCATAGTTAATAGAATAGTTTATATAATCTTTGAGGTGATGGCTTACGAGATGTTAAATGCAGTGTTTGACTGACAAATAAAACGGGAATTTGTAAAGGTGGTCGCTTAAAGGAGAAGGTTACGAGAGTGGTCGTTCATGAAAGAGAGTTAACTAATCCAATATGATTGGACAATTCGTATATATAATGTTTTTGTCGTTTGAAATTTCCTTCATTTCTTCAAAAAAATTCCTTCATTTCTTCAAAAAATCATTTTGGACACTGCATTTGAACCTCCGAAGATTTAGATCCTGTGATTCGTTACGTTTCACTCGCGTAACTCAAAAAGGTAAATTTTGTATTGATCCAAACGGAAGTCGTGTTTTGCCTGATCAGCTCTGATATTATACTAAAAAAAAAATTAGTCACTTCAGTCCCGGTGATTATCGTTATATATACCTCGCCGCTTCGTGGCTCGGTAAATATTCAAGGATAATCACCTCGACTTCGGTGACTAATTGTTAAATAGAAATGCGGCTTTTAGCCAATCAAAACACACCTTTTCAAAATGTTATTTTATAAATGATAATAGTACACAAGGCAGGGCAGCAGCTAATGCCGATTTCTGTTCAACCCAGATCAGTGGCCCAACCTCGATTGCAAGCCGTTGTCGGCAACCTTAAGGGTGTTCGGACGTTAGACAACCGGTTGCTAAGGACAGGTAATTTAGCGCCCAATATATAATTCGTGCATGGACATTGGACAATTAATTCAAGATAGAACCAAGATATTTTATGTGTGGAATAATACCATACTTTCGTCTGGTGACGTAATTTGAAGACGTCACATTGACGACGTCATTATGCTACATTCATCTTGATCATGGAGTTTTTCGCTGTCAAAGTTACCGGATGTGATATCACAAAAGGCATTTTTTGTTACTTGACACAAAAATGACATTTTCTTTAATGACTTCTTAGATCTGTGAAATTCTATATGGCAAGATTAATTTTTTAATTCTAACTACCTTAGCAGTGGATATAAGGTCTTGAAATCTAAATACGTCCGAACACCCTTGAGGTACGTTTACACATTGTGATTAATCGGGTCGATTTATGGTTTAGATGCATGTTAAGGACGAGAAACTGGCAGCGGAATGATTTGTGGGCTCATAATCCTTACTTTTCTTCCTATTTTTGGTTACTGACCGTGAATCTAAACCATAAATCGGCCCGATTAATCACATCGTTTAAACCTTCTTTGAAGTACTTATAATAACCCCAAATACGATAGTATTATTGATATTATTTAGTAATACCTTAAAGAGGTGAACTTGAAACGATGTTGTGTTTTTCTTTAAATGTCAATATGGTATACAGCCAACCTCGTACCCTGGGATCGGCTGGTCCATTCTATAATCCGATTGGCTTGTCATAAAACGCAATTAATTCAGCCGAGTATAATTTATTCATCTGAATGCTGTCTTCAAATTTTACAGCAAATTAGAAGTGATAGCTTTCGCTAAATTGGATATATGCTTCTTCATACCCATTCGAGATAACCATGGATGTATGGTGGATTATTAAGCTCATGTTTTAGCTGCTTTTATGCCGACGAATGCTGACATAAACAACTGTGAAGAGCATTGAACATTTCTCAATTATTCAGGTCAACAAAGTAGACAAAGGCAATGGAACAAAGACCACAAAAATTATCATATCTGAACACCCAGAAATTCTGGGTGTCATGTGACCAGCCGATCGAGGCAAAATGACCTGGGAACGAGGTTGAGTATACAGCTAATTCAATTAAGGTTGTCCTTTATGGTCAAAACTCAAAACTGCAAAACCTCAAACTCTAAGTGCGAAAAGCATGATGGGAGCTTGAATGTGCAGGTTAGTTTGAATTATTGCGGGTCGCTGTACGCTTGTTGCATTTTGTATAACATGTACAACCCGCAATAATTCAAACTAACCTACACACGCAAGCTTCCCATCATGCTTTTGTGCATGGTTTTGAGTTTTGACCTTCAGGCCACTACGATCAAATTTTTACCCATCGATATTTTTACGTATTTATAAAGCAGAGCTGCTAAATATTACTTGGTCGAAACCGTTTTGTGATTCGACGATGGCAAGTATTATTTTTCTTGCTCCGAATCTGGAGTTGTTATGTCCGCCATTAATCGTTCATGTTCTTGACCAGCGTAACGAAGTGACGTCAGATTCTCAACGCGAAGACTCCACGTTGCTAATTCTTCAAGTAAATCAAGGTCGCTTTTTCAAATTCTTCGTCTGAAAGGCTGGACATTTCATCTACTTCTCGAAAAAAACAAGAAAACAAATAACCTCGACCGAAATTCAGGCGTAGCATTGAGAATCTGACGTCACAATATTACCTTGGCGGACAGGTTCTATGACCTCATCGCCAGACATAATGCCCCAAAGATCCTTTTCTTCAAGAATCATTTGCATCTTGAATTTCAACAAGTGGAAATTCTCTCCTTTGAATTTCTCGATGCGAAACAGCGCCGTTTCTTCTCCACTTGAAGTCATGCCAAAAAACACGTAGCGTTGTTTTATTTACAAGACACTTCAGACTTCAGTTGATCTGTGCACGCAAGCTCCGTAGTTATTTTGAGTCGTTCGAACCACATCCTGGGCATCCTGGGCCCATAACCTGTTCAATATTCATTTGTAATACTACATATTGGAATCATTGCGACATCTTTAATACAGTAACAACACACGAAGAATAATACGATACAGTGAACTTGACAAATCACTCACAAATCTAATGTTGCATTGATGTTAAATGTTTTGTTTATATGTAAATGTAATCAACGAGAGAATACCAATTTTAGTGGACACCCAACGAAAAGACAATATTTTGACAAGCTTCGATCGATAGGATGTAGTCAGTACAAGCTCGTGCGTCAGTCGGTTGAAGCGAGCTTACACCCCCTGTAAGATTTCCTGAGTACGGCCCTATATGCAATATGACAGAAGACACCTGCCTCCTTCCCAGGTATCTTCTTTTGCAGCTGAGAAATTCTGCATGTAGAAATACGTAAGTACCTGTAAGGCTTACCATGCGTAACCATGCGTAATCTTATAAACACTATGTTACTTGAGGATGGGAAGATATCGCTAGGGGCCTTTACGCAGCGATATAAGAAAGATCGAACGCACTAATGAATCTTTGATTACTCCTATAGTATATTAAATGGCCACAGGCTAGTCGTTTTTAGAAGTTCGTTGTATGAATACCTGGATTGGGGAGAAATAGCCTATCAAAACAGCTCAAGTTTCTTTGGCGTCAGGTCCTAAGGTCGCATATCCGGATGGGTATTAAGGATATTACGTTATTATTATATTATTATATTACGATATTAGTACGGTATATTACGATATTATATTATATTACGATATATTATATGTTATATATGAACAACGAGAGCGAGTGTTGCGCCGGGATATCCAAACACGAGAAAACAATGGATGAAAACACGACGTTTTTGTCCATTGTTTTCGAGTGTTTGGATATTCCGGTGCGACACGAGCTCGAGTTGTTTATATAACTTCTCAAATGAGGTTTTTGCATGCGTAATTAGGATATTTGAGGAAAATCACTAGTGATCTTCCTCAAATATCCTAATTAGTACTTACGTATGCCGATCAAATGTATTGTAGTGTTCTGAGACACGGTGTTTGACCTAGTTATCCAAATGCAATCCCGTGACTAGATGGTTCTTTATTATTGGATCATTATATTATATTACGATTATATTATATTATATTACGATATTAGGTTATTATTATACCCAATTGGTATATTACCGGTCATATACCAATTGGCCGTATATTACTGGGTATAATTATGTTGTATATCATGAGACAAAGATCTGCATGCTGTACTGCATATGTTATCTATTACATAAAATCTCACTGATATATAATTTATTCTAAACATTCACGATTATTTGCATATTGTTATGACAATAGATAGAACACGTACTGACCTGTGGTCCGCTTCACTCAAAGGTGCAGTAAGAGTTTATTATACAAATCATAGTTCAAATGTTGAGGTGGCTCAAGGAGGAACTTGGTGTCAAGAAGTTTTCCTTACGACTTGCAGATGTCGAAGTATTCGCAACCTCTTCGGTAAGTTGAAGAATGAAGACCAACTGTATATAAGTACTGGGCAATAAATTAAACTGATATTAAATGAAATCATGCAAAGCCGAGTAGAATTCATATTGACGATGTCAGTGAGTGAAGGCGATATTGCTGTATTGTTCGTCTGATTCTCGGTACTACCAAGACAATTCGACAAAGCACTCAAAACCACATATGTATACGTCAAACAAACGAAGAGATGAGCGCCAGAAGCTTAAACTGCCAGACACCTTAGTTGTACTTGTACTGACTTGAAATTGCACTATTTTAGCGCTATATTAAACTGTTAGAGTGTTGTGCTGCCTATAGATAATGTAAAAATACAAATCAACAATTCTAAAAGGTCCGTATTCTGCCGAAATAGTGTGTACCCAACATTTATATAAGATATAAGATACAATAACAAAGTCAAACGATATTAAAGGCACTCAACAGCGTACCACGTGACCACATTTACCGCTGATTAGCATTCATATTAAGCGGCGGCGCAACACGCGATTCTGTAAACATGGCGGAGATCTAAGTGGAAGAAACTGACATTGACATTGAGAATAGAGAAGTCGAAGAACACCATTCTTATGAGCATGAAGAGGTAAGATACTTCGATTTAATTTTGTTCGTTTGAATTTGCCATGGCATTGGTAATAATTGTAAACCAGTCGAGCCTGCGACGCCATGTTGCATATGGTAATCTTGAATTTGAACATGAACTTTTTCAAGATTCGCGATTTCGCTGTTGAGTGCCTTTAATGAGATGTAAACACAGGAAAGTAATAAACCTTCACTGAAAGCCATTAAATTACGCTCGGATCAAAATGGTATAACCGTAGCAACTTTACCCGTGCTTAGACCTTGTAAATGGATATAGTCCGAGCACGGGTACGTAAAATTGGTACGGCTACCATTTTTATCCGAACCGTACCAAAAGTTGAGTGTAGTGTAAATGGGGCTTAAATCGGACTCTTGGGATTCAGCGAAGTGTGCAATTATCGGTGTTACGAGTTGCTGGATGGTTTATGGGTTTCCTTTACTGGCTAATAATTTCACGTGAATTGATGGAACTTACCGTATTCCCATAGATTTACGTGAGAATTTTCACTTGTGTGTAATACCTGTGTATAAGCTTTATGCAACGTGAAACCGTTCGTCTTCCGTGGCATAGTCAAAAACGTAGAATGGAACATCTGGAGCACCTGGAACATCTGGGCACCTGGAACATCTGGGCACCTGGAACATCTCAAAATTTCGGGTTTTCACCTGAATCGTTTGTGGGCCTGGGCCATTCAAGTAACTGGAAGTGTTTGAAAGCGCGTTACATTCTGTGCAACATATGCAAATTTAAAAAAAATAGAATTGAATATAGCGCCCGAGAAAATAGTACTTTTATCAGAGTTGGTCGGAAATATCAAACGATTTACCTGAATCGATTGTGGGCCTGTGTCACTCAAGCAACTGCTACTGTTTGAAAGCGCAATAAATTGTGTTCAACATATGTAAATTTAAAAAAATCGTATAGAATAGTGCCAGAAAAAATAGTACTTTTATCTGAGTTAGTCGGAAATATGAAACTGGAAGCGTATCGTCGTCTCCCCAAACGCCTGTCAGGTTCACACGGATGGCCACCGTTTGAATCGAAGGCTGAACGTGGGCGTACTTCACACTGGTGTTTGCAACATTGCTCGATCTCGAAACAGCTCAATAAAATAAGAAAGAACTTTCCAAATTGAAAAAACTAGCGAAAACCGAAATTTTTGAGATGTTCCAGATGTTCTATTCCACGTTTTTTAGACTATGCCGTCTTCAGTTTGTGAGGTTAATTGTTAATGAGTATGGTAATATCGCTATTCAAAAAGTTGCGTGTTGCGAGTTCCCGCTGAAAATTAAAACACGTGAGACAATTAGGCACAACGCTAACCCCAAACCCTAAACATCACGTGCAACTTGCAACTCGCAACTAATAACTTCTTAACTCGGAATACCTGATCCCATATATTGATCCCATATAAAAATACGGGGGGTTAGGGTTAGAAAACTCGCTAGGCTGGGGGTTAGGGTTAGGATGGGTTATTTAGGGTTAGGGTTAGGATAAAAGTTGTTTCGGGTAACCAATCAGATTGCTTCCCATGGCAAGTGATCCCCAAAAAAATTTCTGCTTGCCGTATACTATCTTGAACAAAAAATCAACAAGTACGCTTAGCTGAGTAACCAGGCAAATCGTGACAAGTACGCTTAGCTGAGTAACCAGGCAAATCGTGATAAAACTAGAGGCTAGGGGGCATTGGGGCCTGATTTCAGTCGGGAGTTTCTATTTGTAAAGTAGTTCATGTCGTACCTTATGTCAGTTTAAAGTCGAACAATTCGAGGTGGTATTTTGACGTCACGACATGAGCTGCTGTACATATAGTGAATCCCGATTTCAGTGATCCGCGGGAACCAATTGAAGTCTGCCATCTTCGACTTGGGTGACAATTTTATATTTAAATTTCATATTAAAGCAATCATTTTTATCTTTTACTGAGCAGAAAATGCCAAATAGACAAAAAATTGTAGAATTTACCATTCCTTGTTTTGGACCGCGAGGTTCTCGAATTGCAGAAAAAGGCCTGGAACCAAGAAGTTTCCCCCAATTTTTCCAAAATGACGGCGCCCAATTGGTTCCAAATTCAGGCCCCAATGCCCCCTCTAGTAGTTATATATTATCTCTATGGTAAAAACTGTCGTGGAACACCAGTATGGCGAATCGCGCCCACGCGCATAAACGATTGATGACTTGTCAACCAGTGTGTCTCGTACAGCCGGCTGCTTATAAATTGTTAGAGTGGCATGTCAAGCTCTTCGAATGTTTGATCGTAGGACATCCTGTCCAGAAATCAAAATACTTCAGCGGATTAAAGAGATACTCCAACCAAAATACAAATGTACAGTACTGCCTAGAATTAACCTAACACTGCGGTTGCGGTTCGGTTGCGGTTCGGTTGCGGTTCATTTGCGGTTCGGTTGCGGTTCGTTTGCGGTTCGGTTGCGGTTCGGTTGCGGTTCGGTTGCGGTGATGTTGCGGTCCACACATTCGACCGCAACCGCAAGAGTATTGGCGACCGTACACTTCGGATTCCGATCTCGCCCGATCGTAAGAACACGAAAGCAAATGAAATTAGATCTATTCAATGAGTATTTTGGACGCTATTGTGTCGGCAAACGGTGATTTATACATTATTGTAAGAGTGTTTTGTCTGAGTTGGTCAAACTACATTATTTATGTATGATATTGATTCTTACTTCAACCACATGTATGGCTGTGTGTCGTTATTAAGAACGAGTGTAAATGACAAATTGCAAAGTGAAAAGGTGGTAAACTGCCAAGATTTTTAGTCACGAAATACTAACGTTTCGAGCCTAGGAGTCCATCAGAGTATGACCTTTAAAATTTAAAGTAATACGACTGGAAAAACGGGTCTTGTCAAAGTGAAAAGGTGGTGAACTGTTAATATTTTTAGCAACGTACATCGGCGCGCGTATTTCCGGCGTAAATTACTTGTTTGTTGAATTAATTGTGCGAGTTAGAATGCTCCAGAAACACAGTCATATAACAAGAGCTTTTAAATTGGAGTATGTATATGAGTCTCGTTACCTTTCACTGCCTGTGACTGGGCATAAATCGACAAATCATATTGATTCAATATGCCAACATGTCATATAAGACGACAAAATCATCAAGCGTTAAAGATTGGGCAGTGTACTATAGCAAGGCAGTTTTTTCGCTAAATTTCAGATTGCAAGTCTACGGTAGAATCGTCGGACTGTTTTTATTGGATTGAATAGCGATTGAGTGATAAACCAGGCAGGTAACGTGATGCCACAGGGAGCCGTAACGTCTATTAGTGAAGCGAGTTTAACAATAAAGCGGGTTTATTTGTTATTAATATATATCCGAGCGCTGGTGCAGTCTATGACCACTGGTCACTGCCATTGCCATTGAGGAGTTTTTTCTTTACGAGCGCTCGAACTTGCCATGCTTGCGGCTTGGCGCGGAAAAATGGAAACTTACCCGGGTATCGTATTGCCGACACTTTACACGAGCCCGGGGTCAAGTCAACCCGTGTTTACATGAATATATTAACCCGGTCGACCCGGCTGTCGTGTAAACGCTAACAGCAGTTTATTATTGTTAGTTTATTATTATTAGACGGGTCGACCCGGGTTGGTCTCGTGTAAACGGCCTCCAGATTATATATTTTGTGTAAAAGATTGACAGATGATATGTTTGACTAATTAACTTCCGGTGGTCGACTCAAGTCGGGGCACAGATGATACGAAAGGTCTCCACTAAAAATGTTTCCAATATATAAGTTACCACAGCTTTCAATTACAAAATTTTCAAAACGACTGTGAACATTAACCTTTAATCTATCATGTAGCCGATTTTCAAGCTAAGATTTTACCTAACAACTACATTAGACGTCAAAACAAATCACTACCGAAATCACTACCGCGAGACGCACAGTCAACGGCCTTCCGAATTATTTGATGTAAACACTGACTCATTGCCTTTCTGGTCTGGTTGTCTGTAATTTGTCCCGATTGTCGACAAAATCAACAAGTAAGAACATTTTAATAGCGATTTAATACAATTCTTGTGTAAAAATACCAAACAAACCCGCTTTACTGTTAAACTCGCTTCACTAATAAACTCCTAGTTCGCTGTTTATAAACTCGCTTCACGTTACGGCTCCCTGTGATAATGCACAAGTATTTATTTTAAGTTGCCACAAGTTCTCCCAAACGATATTATCAAATTCATAGCAAACGATATAATATTCTGAAATAAGTAATATTCTACATCGCTGCCGTAACTTAGCATATTTCATTATTTTGACAACTTTCCCATTTCTTCGAACTGCAACAGAACTTAAACCATGTGTCAAACGACGCCAAACTTCGGAAATAAACGACATATTCCGAAATGCGATTGCGGTTAATATTGCGGTTAGGTTACGCGAGGTTGAACCGCGGACCGACCGAGGTTCGACCGCCGATCGACCGAGGATCGCCTTCGGTGGAACCGGAGATGAACCCAGGTTGAACCGCGGATGATCCGCGGATGATCCGCGGATGAACCCCGGTAAACCGCGGTTTCTGTTAGGTTAATTCTAGGCAGTACTGTAGTTCATATGAAAGGTCTTACTGGCTTTAGTTTATTTCAAAAGTTTCAGCATTCCTATCAATTTAGTTAAGAAGATATGGCTAGTTGAATATGAAAATTTGAGGATTTTGACGCCATATTGGTTTTGAAAATATGACATCATTCAGTGATTTTTTTATCGGCAGTGAAGTTGTTTTATGGATGCTCTTTGGACGAAAATTGCATGAGGAACTAAATAGTTTATTCGACGAGGAAAGTAGAGGAGCTTCTTATAGGCATAATACGAGATAGAATCACTCAGTGGCGTCATATTTGAGAAATTAACAAATATGGCGTCGAAATTGGACAAACTCTCCAAATTCAACTTGCCATATCTTCATAACTAAATTGATAGGAATGCTGAAACTTTTGAAATAAACTAAAGCCAGTAAGACCTTTCATATGAACTACATTTGTATTTTGGTTGGAGTATCTCTTTAATCCGCTGAAGTATTTTGATTTCTGGACAGGATGTCCTACGATCAAACATTCGAAGAGTTTAAAAGACATGCCACTCTAACAATTTATAAGCAGCCGGCTGTACGAGACACACTGGTTGACAAGTCATCAATCGTTTATGCGCGTGGGCGCGATTCGCCATACTGGTGTTCCACGACAGTTTTTACCATAGAGATAATATATAACTACTAGAGGGGGCATTGGGGCCTGAATTTGGAACCAATTGGGCGCCGTCATTTTGGAAATAAACTAAAGTCAGTAAGATCTTTCATATCCCTTTAAAATGCTATAGAAACCTCATCCCATCCTCTCCTTCTGAGTTTTATTTGACTCTAAAACCTATTCATATTCGATCTTTATGTTCAGGATTTTATTTTCTTCAAAACTACAATATTTACCATAGCAAATGCTGCCAAAATAGTGTGTGGGAGGTCTTTACGAGTGTCTGACGTGAGGGCCTTCACTCGAAATGTTATATATTAGTGCTAACTAAGGCTAGTTCTAGACTCTATATATTTCACGAGTTTGTAAATTTTATGGTTATTCAATACTTGAATTGACGATTCTGTTTGATAGCTTGATTATGTCTATCTTTCTGTATACAATTGAAGTTTGTGCCTGTGCATATGAGGGCAAGTATCTCGGTAGAATTGATAAATTTTGTAAGCGAGCATTCTGGTATGGTTATATACATGTAAATATACCCCGATAAATGAAGTTATAATGAAACAAGATAGAAAACTATGGGATAAGATAACTGCAGACCCTAACCATTGTTTATATCAGAACTTCTGGGGGGACGACGTAGAGGACACAATTATGTGTTGCCTAGAGTTTGTACAGAACGTTTTAAGAGATCATTTTTAATAGGTGCTTATTCACATTTATTGAATTATTTAATGTGTATATATTCGTTGATTAACTGGAACTATATAGTTAAATACCGTATTTAACCTTGCTCTGCCATCTGAGTTCTAGTGGCTCAATGGTGTCAGAGCGTCTGTCTAGAATTCAGAAGGTTACGGGTTTGAGTCATGTCTGGAGCTCAGAGTTTTTCTGAGTATTGACAACTTAACATAGCTTGCACAGCAAAACCTTTACAACTGGAACTATATTATTTGGATAGTTTCCATAGTTTTTTAATTTGATTATACCATGTAAATTCGCACGTCTGTTGCGATGATTCTTTTAAGAAAGACTTTCATTGTTATTATTATTATTATTATTATTATTATTATTATTATTATTATTATTATTATTATTATTATTATTATTATTATTATTATTATTATTACTATTATTATTATTACACACATCCTACATATTATTTCGGCAGCACACCATTAGTGTGTTTTATTTTCTAGATCGAAATCGAATGCAAACATTTGAATGCTGAACAATGCCTATACAGTACGCGTCATAGAGGCTAGCGAATCAGCATCGTAACACTGCTCCTTTAATGTACACATGATTTACGTTTTTTTCCAGATTTTCCGCGGTTCCTTCATTCTGTTGATTATTCGACTTGTGTTAACCGTCTTCTGTATTGTGTGCCTTATCTGCAGTGGTTTTCAAGACAGCAATGGTGAAACAAAATGGTTTATCTATGTAACTAATTGGTCCTTCACACTGCTCACCTTAACCTTCATTCTTCTCAGTAGTTTATCAGTATATGATTTCTACCATGGCTGGCGTACCAGATTTCAAGATCCTGTAAACCAAGTTGGCAATTACGGTTCGTTTGACGAGCTAGAGAACGTGAAAATGAAGAATGCCAGTGAAGTTTCACAGTCTGTTGAGCTCCGAAGGAAACGTGATGCGTTTAGACCAAAGCCGTCCAGATGGTACCACCAGGTCACTTGGCTTCTCTATAATGTCGCCTTTTCAGCTGGCATACTGGTTACGATTTACTATTGGACTTTTGAATCGCAAGGAACACCTGAATTCCTTGATATCAGCGCCAATGCCTTGAATAGCGTTGTTATTTTGACTGAGATTTTCGTCGGTCGTGTTCCAATACGGCTTCTTCACGCCGTTTATACCATGGTTTATTGTACGGTGTACGTGATGTTCACTGTGATCTATTGGAAAGCCGGTGGCTCAAATGTAGACAACAAGCCTTATGTTTATGAAACATTGGACTACGAACATAAGAGCGCTGGCGTAATAGTAGCAATCGTTCTTCCAACGCTCTTGTTTGCACCACCGCTGTGTCAACTCTTTTTCTTCGGCCTTTATAAGTTACGTTGTTGGTGGTTTGACCCATTTAACAATGACTAGAAGGAGATCCCTATAGTGACTTCTTTCTATGGATATATATAGGCGGCTTTAAATGACGTCGCAATTTAATTTTCCAAGTGGATTTCAGAATGATATTTGGTATCTTGTGCATGGAGCAGACAAAATATACCAATTTATAGCCAAAATTTTAGAGCTACAGTACAATGCACTTCAATACAAGTTTTAATACAAGTTTATTTCGTTGTACCGGCAAAGTTCTCGGCCTTAACCACGGAACTGCGCATTGCAAAAATTCTCAAGAGAGAGCTTGATGTAAGAGCTGAAAAGTATGACCACTTCGAACTTAGAAACATTGTTATACAGGAAAATAATTTCCAAGGATGGTGTAGATTATCGAGTTGTACCGTACGTGTTTTTTTCTTATAATCCTCGAATAAACGCCGCATTCTTCTGATTGGGTGCGGCGTTTAATCGAGGGCGGCGTTTAATCGAGTAAATACGGCATTTGGATAATAAACACGGTGACCCCCATTTTTTTCAATTATGTTTTTCCTTCAAGCATGAACGATCAATAAGCAGATCAGGAAAAAATCTGTAATAACATTTAAAAATCTTTGATAGCATTTTTTTGGCATAAAACAATGTTTTCGTGTGGAGGCAGATTTTAGCAATACTGCGATAGAATACATCATTCAACATCTCAGCGTAGGTCACGGGACAAAATACTGAAATATGCCGATTTTGTATTGAGAAATGGTAGGCTTTGGTAGCATCACGCATTCGTCATGTCATTTTGATAGTCTTGATTGGCTAGACTTCTCCTAAACACGCATGATCACGCGAGTTTGTTGATATCTTACCGGTGATTCCTGTATGCAAAATAATATTTTGGGCTCATTTATTGAAATTTCCTGTGTAACCAGGCCTTATTGGCCGCCAGTATTAGCTAAAATGGGAGCTATATAATCGTCAGCATTTTGTCACTTAACCATGTAAATAACCACTAACCCCAAAACAAAAAAAAATCGTAACCCTAACCCCCCGCCTAACGAGTTTTCTAACCCCAGTGAACTCAATTGAGATAACTCCATATATATTGGCTGCCATTTTGGATAAAGCCTGGTTGCCCAGGACATCTCAAAAAATGAGCCCAATTTAAATATTATTTTGCCTCCAGAATCCACAGTGGCGAAGCTGACCATAGCAACTGGTCATGCTATGCTAATTTATAAGCATCTGCATATTTTGAAAAAAATACATTTCTAAAGGTCTGAATATGTAAAACATTTTTAAAATTTGCATAGCATGACCAGTTGCTATGGACAGCTTCGCCACTGCGCATCCATGGTTTGATATATCGAGCCACCTTAATTGTTTGCGTACCACTTTGCGTACCGAAAAACTGCGACACAAATGAAGCCAATTTTTTATCAAAATGATTTGTTTTCGGACGTGTTCCATTGCTAGACAACCGGTTGCTAAGGAGAGATAATTTGGTGCCCAATATATTTCGTATAACCAAGATATTCTATGTGTGGAATATGTAGGCAAATGTCTTTCGTCTGGTGACGTAATTCATGTCATAACATGTTGACGTCATCGACAAACACAAACACTCTATAATTATCGTCATTTTTGACATTATGCTACATTTGTGAGTGTCATGTAAACCTAAATTACTTGCTACAAAAAAGTACGTATGGATTTGTTGAGGATAAATTAATTAAAAATGAATTTATCAATACCTTATTGTGTTTATTCACCTTAAAATTTGATATCCCGGCTAATTCTTAAAAATTCTTAAAATCTATATAGTTATTTTGAAGATAACAGTCCAGATTCTAATCGTATGCGAAAAATTAATTTTACTTAATATAGAATTTTTTATTTTTATGTGACGTCATTATGACGTCATCATATTGCATTACCAAACGAAAGAGTTTTGCTCGCATATGCCACAAACAGACTGTCTTGATAGATTCTCAAATCTGTGTTCTATGGTAAGTTTTTAATTCTAAACTTCCTTAGCAACGGATATATGGCCTGCAAATCGAAATACGTCCGAACACCCTTAAAGTGCACCTGACATCACAATTTTTTATTGTCTTATTTGGAAGAACTTTTAAAACGATAAACTAACTTCTTTTGAAGATTTTCGTTTCTTCACTTTCTTTTTGAGATATAGCAGTTTGTTTGATATGCAAATGTACGGAATTTACGTCACACGTGTATAATGAGTTATCAGAGAATGTTATATATATTTGCGTTCATCAAATAAAAACACTAAAGTGTGAATAACACGTGTGCGTGTTTCTCCCACAACACCAATCCTGTCAATTTTAAAGGATTTCGTTCGAGAATGAAAGAGATACACACATTTCTCCAATAAGTCATTATGCATGTGTGTGACGTAAATTCCGGACATTTGCATATCAAACAAACTGTTATATCTCAATAAGAAAGCGAAGAAACGAAAATCGTCAAAAGAAGTTACTTTATCGTTTTAAAAGTTCATCCAAATAATACAATAAAATTTTTTGATGTCAGGTGCACTTTAACATGTTTTAGGTATAAGCGCACGTGCCTATAAGCGAAAAGTCAAGATTTTCGATATAATCTTCAGAGTCGAAATGGTCGTTTAGAGGCACATGTGCCTATAAAAATTCGCGTATAGGCGCACCCCTATCTTGTAAAAGCGCCGAGATCTAAAGCGATTCTAGCGGAGTGTATTATACAAGAATATCTTGGAAGAATAGGCCATAAGCAATAATTATTGGATTTTATTACCGTATAACGAATATTATCACTGTGACACTACAATTTCTAACAGACAATGTTCAATGGTTTACTGTGAGAAGTATGCGTATACATGTAATTATAAGTACGGTATTATATTCCTGTCTATCAAACTCGCTGATTTTGATCGTACGGGGGAATAGGGTAATTAAACCTAATACCCGAAGTAAAAATATACAGATGATATAATGGCCATGCGGAGATACTTTACATGAGGAATTATATTTAGCCTGCGTAGACGGCGCAATGGGGCTGGGGGTTTGGGACGGGCTGATCTCATTAACAATTAGACAACGAGCCCGAGTTGTCTATGAGCAAACAGATGAGATGGTCTCTGACGTCATGTGCAGGGTAGAGAATTTTCACTCATTAAAAATGTCTTATATCTCAGTGATTGCTACGTTTACAACGTTCATTATCATGAGGAGTTATTACAGGCACATTTTCAAGTAAATTTGTGGAACAAACTTGAAGATGTAACTAATATTTTAATGAGTGAAAATTCTCTACCCTACACCTGACGTCATAGACCCTCTCATTTACATATCAAACAAACTGAAATATTTCAAAAACGAAGTGAAATACCGAAAAGTTGTAAAAGGTGTTACTCTATCATTTACGAGTTCTTTCATATTAGACAATCTTAATTTTTGTTGCCAATGTACTTTAACTCTTTCCTGTCCGGCCCAGTCAACAGGGGTCATAGAAGACCCACGAAGTCGTCAATCGAAAAACACGGCACACGGTAACGCAAGATTAAAAATTGAAATTCGACAAGCGCTAGGCACACGAGATCCACTCACACGCCAAATTTGATTTGATTTCATAAACAACTCTGCAATTGGTGCCATTTTGAATTTTAAAGATGCTACGCGAGCGCGCAAGATGGCCTTTTCTAGAAAAACGAAAGTGTTCAACCACATTTATGTTAATAAATGACGTCAGACGCATCTAATTTGCATGTTTCAAAAACCTGAATATCTCTGGAACGAGATGAAATATTGAGAAACTGAGAAAGCCATTCCGTCTCATTTTGAAAATAATTTTAGATAAAATCAAAATTAGATAGACAATTTTTCCATCACAGTGGCACATTAAAAGCACAAGTAAAAGCCGGTTTATTGGGCTTTCATAAAATATATAGCTTTCGCTTTATTTCGAGAGATATCAATAGAACAACGAGGTGGTTCAATTTTGGATGTTTTCCAGCCGGACAGGAAAGAGTTAAAGTCCGTCTTGACATAGGGCGTAGTTACTACGCATTTTTGTACAACTTAATATAATTCCTTTCCTGCTAGTTGGATGCGTTGCCATTATTTTTTCGTATTTCATTTTTTTTTACTTTTCCTGCAAATTCCAATTGCAAAGTATTTTAAATATTTAACAGTACTTGCTGTTAGTTAAGTTAGGTAGTTGCAGAAGTTAGGTAGTTGCAGAAGTTAGTAGACAATAAACGTCATCTGTGCGCTCCGCTATTTGCTGGCCAAGCTGCGTTTCTCCATGACCCAGCAGTTTGCGTACAGCCTACTTCGAGTGCAAACTGTACTTTCAAATAAATAAACCATTGTTGCTATTAGAATGTTAAATAAAAGCTGGGCTTCTGCAAAATACTAACCTCCAAAATTTTTAAGACCCCCTCAAAATCTCTACATACAGTATATTTCCATAGCACCATGATTATTCATGTATATCTGGTGTAAAAGTTGGTAAATCAAAGATTTACCAAACCCTGTCGGCAAAATGACAAGGCAGTCCCTATTGTCAACAACAATATCCTAACCTTCAGCGCTTCGTACTGCTCCTCCTTCAACATCACATTCTCTCTCCCAAGAATGTGCAACGCTTTATCTAAAATTATCTAGCTTCGTGAAACAAATTAATTTTATCTATCTTCGAAATCGAAAGTATAAACTTCCCTTGTTTAGCCTTTCGAAAGTTTGGCAGACTGGGGCGTGGTTGTGAGCGCTCTGGGAACGAAAGACCCAATTTTGGGGACTTTTTCATCGGAGTTTCCCAGAGCCTCTGTTTCTTGGCGCAGGCCAAAAGGAACGCAGGTTCTGGGTACGAGATTGGACTCCTATGCGAAGATTTTTCAGTCGATGCTGGAGTCTGAAACATATCGCAATGGCTCTTTTTGCACGATATATTCACATATAGCATGCAGTTAATATTAACTGAACACGATACGTTGAGACTCGAACGAGTACACATATCACACATATGATCACATCGGACCATTAATTAACCTTCGCTCTCCATCTGAGTTCGTGTGGCTCAATGGTTAGAGCGTCTCGGCGGTGTTCAGGTTACGGATTCGACATTTTGGTGATTCATAATAACTCTTCGAATCGCATGGCCCCATTTCCCTTTCACGGGTTGTGAAACCATTTACCAAAATGTTTTTTTTACCCACCTTAGCCATATAGAGTATCCAACCCATTTACGGGACGTGAATTCCCATTTACGGGACGTGAATTCCCATTCACGGGTCGTAAAACCATTTTATCATCCGTACGATCTGTACGGATCAATAAAATGTTTTATCCTATACAGTACCTTAGTATAGAGCATCCAACCCACGTTACGGGTCGTCAATTCCCTTTCACTGGTCATGAAACGATTTTCCCGTATATACCTTAACCACATGCCATCCCAACTTATGCCATCCCAAACCGTCCCACTTATATTTCCACATGCTCACCTAATTTTCACGTGAATAGCAGAACGTTCACCCTCAGGGATCTTATTTTTTGGTTATACGGTTTGTCAATCTATTTTTACGACTTGTTAAAAGCCGGATCGTACACAAAATTTCACGAAACTAACGATCCGTATTCCGTATCAGTTCGTCAGTATTGCACAACCATCGGATTCACGCCATATTCTCAAAAAATAATTTTACTAATTAAACTATTTTAGATTCTTCCATCGTGGGTTTTTATGATGTTGCGGTCAGCTGTGGCCTTGTTTTGTGTCGTTATAACTATTGCCAGCGGTTTGCGAACTAACTCTGAGAAGTAGTTTATTTACCTTACTATCTGGAGTTTCCATTTGCTCACCTTGAGTTTACTTGGCCTGAGTTTCTTAAGAAATTATAGAAGAAAGTATAACATTATCCGAAATACCCACAGATGAAGACGCTGACATTATCGTTCGTACTGATTTAGATTCGTTTAAACAATTAAAATTTATATTCCAAGAAAAAGAAAGAATAATAATGTATAAATATGTTAGAATTGGAATTCGTATTGTGGAAAAAATTACAGGAAAACATTTAAAAAAATTGAAAAATCACGTAGTTAAAGTGTTAAAAAAAGAAATTAAAATCATGTAAAAAATAATTAATTTTTGTAAAATGAAAATATATTCTTTTATTAAAACAATTTTCATTTTTAAAAACGTGTGTTTTTTCTTTTTCTTTTCAAAAATATGGAAATTATTCTCGAAGAACTTGCTCGGAACAATATTAATCACAAGCGATTACAGCCGGTAATTGAAGAATGTGTTGCAAAACAAAAAAGAAACTTGAAAACTTGGCTTTACAAATCAAAAGTGTCGCTCAAATGGAAACCATTTATAATAATAAAATGATCGTCACGAAATGGGACAAATCATTGCTTTTTATTCATTAATGGAATACGAAATTGAAATAATTCAATACTGGACAAGATTAACAATTGTAGACTTTAAAAATTCAAACAATTCCTCTTAATTACACTTTTTTAACCCTAAAAAATTAAATAATACAAAACTATTTATTTTTTCTCTATTAGCAACTTCTTTCATTCTTATCTAATATCAACTGTTTGTAATTTTGCTCTAAAACTGTTAATATCAAAATCATTTGTAAATCTCTCTAAATGACCTTCTAAATAATATTCTAAATGTTCTATATTACTTTCTGTTAATAATAAATAATATAATCTACTATACTTAAAGATTATGTACAGTAGCACATTTTAGAGATATAGATTTTGTAGGAATTCTTTTTGTTGTAGGTGTTATTGTAAAAAACTTTCACATGTTATAAGAATTCACTAGTAAATATAAAATGATTTAAAACATTACTGTAACATTTTTTTAAAACGACAACATGTATTATCAAAATAACGAAAACTGTTAACAATGGAATCAATATTCAAAATCTTTTAGATTATCATTTTCCATTCTGCCATGAGGGTGAATACTTCCTTCAAATCATGCAGCTATTGCGAATATATTATAATATATTTAATTGATTGAGAAAGCTGAATACTTGCTATTAAATAATAAAGGTGCTACATTTAAATAAAGACAAAGTTCAATTAATACAGGGAAATCTTCATTATTAACGTATATTTTATAAAATAGATAATACATAAAACCTCTCCCAAGCCCAAAAGGAATCGGTAACTGATTATTTTCATCCCAAAAGGTTTGTTTAAATAATTTTTCTCTTGATTATATGTAGTATAATCACATATTGTGTAGACTATTAATATTACACAACATGGCGGGTCACACGTGTTGTGGTGGCTCTCTGACAATTTATCTTTTAGTCAGTCTTCTTAATGTCTCTCAGTTGATAAACAGTCCTGCTTACTCGATAAAATATGGAAACCTGTATAACTTGGCAGCAGCTAATGATCTAAATCGAGCAAAGGTGGACCGATACGCTCAGACGATAAAGTCGAGTATAGAGAAGGTCAAGGAAACGGCGATATCCTTAAAGATAGTATTGGGGATACGGCTGTTAAACATCACTATGGCTGCTTATTTGGTTCTTTTATCGGGCGACGTGGAATTAAACCCTGGTCCTTTTGATCTGCCATTACTTCGCTGTCTCTCGTTTAATGCCCAAAGTTTGAAGAGCTTTAATAAGCTGGCCGATTCGACTATCGATAACCTGAAGTCATTCCAGGACCTCGTCCATGCAGAAAATCTTGACATGTTTAACGATCAGATTGAAGACGACGAAATACTTCCATTTGGTTATAATATAATCAGGGGAGACCGTCTTGCCGGAAAGCGTGGAGGAGGAGTACGTACTTATTTCGCTTCGTGATAACATCCCTTTCACCAGACTTTCGTCTTCAAATCCTGATCGAAATTGGTCTGATCGGCTGGAGATAGACGCTGTTGAGATTAAATCCGCTAACTCAAAGAAGGCCCTTGTATGTGTTTGTTATCGCCCGCCGCAAAGAGGAGATTTTGAATCTTGGCTCGAATTGTTTACAGCGTTTTTGAAAACAACCCAGAATTACGACCTAATTCTTATTTCTGGCGATTATAACTTTCCGGAGCTAACATGGAACTCTACTTTAGTTATTGACACCGCCGAAAGATCTATATCTTCTGAATCAGCCAAATTCGGTGAGCTTACTTTTGATTTTTTTCTCGAACAAATAAACATGTATCCTACAAGACAAAATAACATTCTTGACCTTATTTTTACAAGGTCCCCTGAGGCTGTTACAAATGTGTCCTGTGTCCAGCCAAATTCAATGGAATTATTCAGTGACCACAAACAATTGTTTTATGATTTTACGCTGCTCGTGAAATTATTGGGCTGTGACAAGAGAACTGTGTTTGATTTCGGCCGTGCGGAGTGGCACGTGGCAATCACTTCGACTTATAGACCTTTCACCTTCTGATCAGTCAAACGAAGACCTTGACGCTGACTGGAATCGCTGGAAAGATCTTTTTCTTGGTGCTGCCGCTGGCCAAATACCTCGTAAAACGTTTAAGACGCGCGTAATACACCTCCTTGGATCGACAATGAAGAAAAGTTTCTTCTCAACAAAAAAGATACATGTAGGAAAAAGGCTAAGTATGACTTATGCCCGAAGCTCTGGGAAAAATTTCGTAAACTAAGGCGCGAAGTAACCCTCATCTATTTCCCTCTATTTCTTCCGATTCTTCGTTAGAGATTGTCTCATGAGAATCAGCATCTTCAACAAGAATTGTAATCTGCTATCACATATAGGTTTTTTTTAAAGAGTGAGTGTCAGGGTAGTGCTTTGCGCGCTTGTTTTCTTCTTGGCGGCCATTTTATGGGACGCCTATTTCAGTTCACAAACGAATCCGTCGATATTTGATCAATCCTTCTTATAAATTATCCATTTTCAAGTTTTCTAAGAAGTAAATATACCTGAGTGATATATTATTGTGATATTTTTCGTAAAATTGATCATTTACTATAGTAATCTTTTCGATACATAGAAGCTGCTACGAGCGCTTCGCCTCCGAAGCGTGGAAGGCCGGGTTATGCTGCTGAAACAGCGCGAATAAGTTTGCGAATGGAATTGTTTGATGAGTGACTAGTAAAGAAATATATTTTGTTTCTTCTGATGTTTTGTTCATTTGAATTTGTAAAGATTCAGGAACTAAAGCCATCCGGGCCAGCTTGTTCGTCAGAAACGGCGTTGTGCGTGGCCCGCACTGTTCAAATTGTCTTGAACATTAACTTCATAATGCCCCGAAGTCAGGATCGGACTCCAATTTCAACATTTCCAAATAAATCTAGAGTTCACATGCAAATTATAGTTCTAACGATGCGATGCTACTGCAATCAATTCGTATGAAAACAAAAACACAAGCGCGCAAAGCACTACCCTGAAGGGCCGTATATCAACGCAACTGTATATCAATTGATATTTGATATACATTAATTGAATATTATGATTAATGATTTAATGTGGTTTTATAATATACAAGAAATATCTACACTTATTTATCTACGATTATTCTCTCATTCACCTTCGCTTTGAATACTAGATCCTCCGGTTTCAATCTCTTCTGTCAACTCTTCTGTCGCTAGCGACTGCGTCGAATTGGTTCTTCTTTTCTTGGAAGAAGGGGCGCCGGCGGCGATAAACGAATCCATTGTCCTTTGTCGAGCTAAGGTTTCTTCAATAACGATCGCTGTTTGTACATGGCGACCTGATACATACATATCTTTGTGCTTTGATTTGTGTGCTTTGTGATGTAGTCATTTTGAAATACTTCATCGCAAATAGTGCAACGCACTTTGTAGCGAACGGCCTTCGCCATGCACAGCTGTTTAATCCGAATATCGGATTTCAAACTAAGGATGTCGATAATTATAATATATATATATATGTAATATTAGATCATATATGTAATATTAGATCAAGTATTAACTTTCATATTTAGAGTGAAACGTTTAACTTTACCATGTTATAAGTAAATGTTGCTACATTTCACGTCTTACGAACTGATGATATCATGATCGTCGTAAGACGTGAAACTCTGAGTACTAATAAGCAACATTAAACATTTACTTTTAAGTTTACTTATATATTTATATATATATATATATAAATATTGCGACGAGCGTGTTTATTATATGCGTGGAAAACATTATCTTGTACTGATTTAAGAAAACAACGACGAACTTTGGGACGGCGATTTCCCCGACGAATTGTGAATTTTTCCCCGACGAGGGGGCTAAGGTTCCCTGACAAGGGGGCTGTAGCCCCCCTGCCCCCTCTGGCGCCACCCCTGCGCTCAGCCTTCGGCCTTGATAATTCTTCATACACTGTATCATGCTCAATCTCATTCAATAATTGATAAATATTAAACTTGTCTTCCCTAAATACAAACATGAAAAGAAATCCATTCGTGAAAAAGAAACTGTTTTAGCTTTTAAAAATTCTTTAATATCTTACTTTAGCAATAGCTATAAGGACATAGACCATTTTCGTCTTTAACTATGACATAATTATTATAGTACATATAGCAATACTTGTCTGACTTGGTATATATATTTTAACATTAAAAATCATGTTTATATCTTAACTTTTTAAATTTTTAATGAAACTATAGTATAATTTTAATTAGTTTTAATATCTGTTTTATATATACAGTACTGTGATATATTTGTTGAGGGCCAAATATTTGTCATTGCAAACTGTTATATGCATATGATACCCTAATGAAAGTTGATACATACATACATATACATACTAAGGCATCAGGAAATGGTTTTAAATTATCAAAGTGATAATGCAGCGTTAAATTGATAATCAACTTGTCTTACTAATGAAAGCGTGGATTGGCGCTATCTTGGGTTGAAATCGCGAAACATTGGTATACAATTGCAAAGTACGGTAAACTCATGAGTGAGGCCTGCAGTTATAGTCAATAATAAAAGTACAGATCATCCAAAAGCTAGTTATCTTTTTTCTCTCTCTTTTCCGACTTTTCCTCTTTCACACGAGACTTTGTCTAGGTTAAAGACCTATCTTTTTATTAACTCTTTCCTGTCCGGCCCAGAGAAGACCCATGAAGTCGTGAATCGAAAAACACGGTATAGTACATGGTAACGCAAGATTAAAAATTGAAATTCCACAAGCGCCAGGGACACGAGATCCGCTCACACGCCAAGTTTGATTTGATTTCATAAACAACTCTGCGATTGGTGCCATTTTGAATTTTCAAGATGCTACGCCGGGCGTGCAAGATGTCCTTTTCTAGAAAAATGAAAGTTTTTCAACCACATTTATGATAATTAATGCTAATTTATATTGACATAATGTGTCTTGTTCAGGAAATTTAAAAGCTCAAGTAAAAGCTGGTTTATTGGGGTTTCAGAAAACGTATAGCTTTCGCAACAGTTATGGTTATTTCCAGAGATATCAATAGAACAAAGAGGTAGTTCAATTTTCGATGTTTTTCAGACGGACAGGAAAAAGTTAAAGGGTATATTTCCTTTCCGTTGATTTTCTTCGCAAGTTTTCGAATGTAAATGTCAATATTCATAATTATATAACCGATTCATAATATAAAACGAGGACATTATTGTTCTCAAATGTTTTCTTTCTTTATTGATATCCACCAAACCACCAGTTTGTTGTCGAATTGGGCCCAGATGTGCAGCGGAATTTTTTGTTGATTGTTTGATAGAAACCAAAATTATCTTCACCCCCTGATCCTGCAATTGCTCCAGGAATTGGATTAAATCGAGTGCAGTTGCCAATATAGCTATCAATATGAGGGTGGAAATAATTGACCAGTTGCCACCACTTGGAGGTACAGTTGTCGCAGTGATGGCCACGAATATTTATATATTCAACTTTCTTGCAAAGACCACCTCCCAAGAACGTCATGATGTCAAAATCTGTAAACTTTGCTCTGACGTAATCGGTGTAGTTGACGCCATGAGTTGGAAACCTGCACGTTGTTCTCCAGTGAGTGGACTGGGACTTAAGATGAGTCATCATAGCCAGGGTCATTCGATATTGGTTCCAGTTTGGCGAGCTCTCGTTCACTGGGGCATTCGTCTGGAGAGGGTGTTTTTTGAAGGCGGGAATTTTTGCATTCTCGAGTGAAAAGGATTCGACCAAGGTCCACGCTGCTCCTGCTTCAGAATTCATATCACAATAAACTGTCAAAGTACTTCCATGGAGATCATGCAGGTAGATCTTGTAAAAACCGTTGGTATTGTAACCCTTCTTGAAGTGATCTAAACAACTTTGTGCAGGTCTGCATCGTGTTACCTTTTAATAATAATAATAATAATAATAATAATTGTAATTCATTATTTATTTATTTATGGCGCAAATTCGCATGTGAATATGATCAAATGCGCAGCTCATATAACTAAGAATATATTAGGAATTATCGGATAAGATATTTAATCATAATGGCCTAACTAAATGGGCCTAGGTAGGTAAAATCTCGGAAAATTTGTGAAAGATTTAAAGTTAATTACGGAGAATAATTTTTTCGCGAGCAAACTAATTTTCGACATGACGGATGCTTTTTTGTCAAGCTGTGTGATATATGAACTTAAATGCGAGTGTGGTTCTCGCTATATAGGTAGAACAACCACTGATCTCGAAAGGACTGGATCGAGCAACTATGTTTAGCAAATGAAGCCGGAAATCCGCCATTACTAAGGGATCAACTGAGGATCCTATGAGGTTTTTTGTTCGATTATGTGCTCTTACCATCGACAAAATAAAATAATTTTACTACAAAGAGGACCAGAAGACATTTTTCAAATTACTGGGTAAAACGATTCATGGCCTACCTACAGATTTATTGCGACTTTGGTCGCTTAGTAATGGCCGCCGTTGGCTCTAATTATCCAGTGAGAGAAGCCTAATATGAGACGTCAAATTAGGTTCAGGATTTTTACATTTAATGCTAACAAAGAAACTATATTGGCCAGACACTAAACCTATTTCGCGAGCGTCAAAGTTTGATTTGCTTGCAAACTCGGAGCTTTAATGATATCTCGTCAATTTACATTATGCAAATGTACTAGCTTCAAAATCAGCTCTTCGTATACAATAGAAAGCTCAATCCAGTCCTATTTTTGAGATCAGTGAGACTACAGACTGAGTGCTATAGAATCAACCAACATGTTACTTAGCGTCATTCACAACTAAATTATCCCATCTCATCAACAACCTTGGTAATTAATTGTGACTCATCCATTGCCAGACACCTATTGTGACACTAACTAGGCCAGGTTTACACTAGTACGGTACGGTAAGTGATCCGGAGTAGGTTGGCGTACCGTTGTGAAATTTACGTCTGTTTACACTACAAAGGACAAAGCGAGGTTTTTCGTTGACATCAGCAGTTTTTTTACTACGCACATGCGTATTGCCCGACATATTTTACAAAATGGCGAAGCGAAAAATTGATGTCAAGCATGTTTACAAGCCGTTTTCTTTTTCGCCGGAAGCTCTCCGCACTCGCGATTGCAGAGCGGTTTAATGCTTGCATACAACCATACAAACCAGCTAAAATTATTAAAATTGCTGCCGATAAACAACCAAAATAACCTGGCGCCACTTTTTCTCGCTAACATTTTGAAACGCGTATGCATATGTTTACACTACTACGCTACGTTAAATTTGCCGTAGCGTAGTGATTTACATCCGGAGTGCTTGGCGTGGCGACTACGCTACGGCAAACCACTCCGGATTAGGCAGGTACAGTGTAAACACAACAAAGATTGAAACGTATTGATTTTTTAACGGATACTTACCGTACCGTACTAGTGTAAACCTGGCCTAAGAATCCTTTCATATAGTATTTCTTTTGTTCTCACAGGGACATATTAACAACTACACCGTTTGTTATGCATGTGGGCGGATTGGACAGCGAATTGCATGACACGCGTGTTCAATACAACAATTTGAATATTATCGTTTAAAGGTATTCAACCTCAAGAAATAAACATACAATAGAATGGATACGGGGACTATAGAAATCTAGAGATTAGTCATCAGAGTCAAGAATGTATTCATTATAATGAAAACGTTGTTGATTAATATTTCTAAGCACGAACAGGCGAACAATAAAATGAATGTATAAACATTACAATGGTCTTAATTACGAACTGTGTGTTTGTAATAACAATAGAATTCATATCAAGTTCATTTAACACAAATGTCTTTTCAATTAAACACTACAAAATATGTGGAATATCAAGCAGGAAATGTCATATATCCTTCAGCCCTGGATGGCCTCCCTGTTTAAGCAGCGTGGAATGTACGTTTGCATTAGGCGGTACCATTGCCCGCACTTCGCTGCCGTTATTGTACCGATATTTCGCTGTAGGGCATCTAGGAGAAGATGGGTTCGAAACTCTCCCAAAGGGAGTCGTCGATTTCTTGCCGCGTCTCTATCACCTATCAAACGCTGAATTTCGGGACGGGAAATGTCAGCTTTTATTGCTGCTTTAAGGGCGCTTATTGCTTGCTCTACGATGTTTAAGAATGGGCTGTATGGAGGTAGTTTTCGTAACTCGGTATTGACAGCAGGTACAGGTGGATTGTTATGTGCTGGTGCGCCGTCATATATGAAGATTACTTCCTCATCAGGATCTAGATTGAGGCGTGTCTGTGTAAGAAAATCAGCAAAGCGTTCACGATTCATTCCTCCTAGAAAGGCCAAGCCACCATTTGCGGATACTGCTAAGCAAACGGTCATGTTTCGTCCTCGCTGTTCGCAAACCTGCCGATACGCTCTTTCACCTACTCTTGCTCTCCCATTACTACAGGCGGTCCACACGTTATATTCGCATTCATCGATAAACACACAGTTCCGCAGGATGGCATGGTTCATGAACCAGTCTGCATATTCTCTACGTTTTACAATTACATCGGGTCGATTTCTTTCGGTTGGAACGACTCGCACCAGTTTAAGTGTGAACAACATACCATTCAGTGTTCGTGCAACTGTACTTTCATGTATTTCGTGCTTTTGTGGGAGACGTCGTCGTAATTCTCGATTTATCTGTACAAGCGTTAGGACACAGTTGTCGTTGATAATCTGTTCAAGACAGTCTCGCATTTCCTCGTCTACACGGATGTTGTTTCTGCCGCCCCGCGGTAACTCATGGATTCGTCCTTCTCTGATAAAGCGAGCAACTACCCTCGCGCCGTTGACCGGTTACCTCCCAATGTATCCGAAACGAGTAAATAGTCTACGTCTTCATTCTCAAAGGCTTGTACAATTCGCTGTCTGTGCTCTTGTGAGATTCTATTACGCCTGAACATGTCCACGTACACCTTGTACCGACCGCGTAGTGTACAGATACACACAAACCACGCTCTGTATTTATATGCTCGTGTGGGACTGCTTAATTATTTCAACAAAGGACGGAGACCCATTCATGTCTCTACACTGCGTGTTAGGAATATTCCACCACATTCATGCCAATTAGGTAGTGTTTAATTGAAAAGACATTTGTGTTAAATGAACTTGATATGAATTCTATTGTTATTACAAACACACAGTTCGTAATTAAGACCATTGTAATGTTTATACATTCATTTTATTGTTCGCCTGTTCGTGCTTAGAAATATTAATCAACAACGTTTTCATTATAATGAATACATTCTTGACTCTGATGACTAATCTCTAGATTTCTATAGTCCCCGTATCCATTCTATTGTATGTTTATTTCTTGAGGTTGAATACCTTTAAACGATAATGAATGATTATGCATATTCAAATTGTTGTATTGAACACGCGTGTCATGCAATTCGCTGTCCAATCCGCCCACATGCATATCTCTACATTTTATTGGACGCTGCTTCATGCACATGGTAGCTCGTTTTATATTGATGAGTAACAAACGGTGTAATATACCTCATTATATCCATTTTTGCTAATCTTACCTCCGTTGACTGCAAACCAGGTCTGATTAGAACTAATCATACCCGGTTTGACGCCAACGGAGGTACGATTACGAAAGAACAAAATAAATACCCGCAAACATTATATTACAAAGGAATATCATAAAAAGAGGTGCATTAACCATTAAACGTCCCGCTCGATTCGGGTCATTTAGTAAAATTCCCTCGGGCCTTCGGCCCTCATCGAACGGGACGTTTAATAGCTAATGAACCTCTTTTTATGCCATTACTTATAATAATAACATGGTCACCTCGGTTTCTTTTGTTTTAACAGGGACGATTACTGTCGTATTTACACCATGAATATTGGATGAGGGATATTTAGTTCTAAACATTCTTCATCAATATATTCATGAGGGACGTTTAGAACTAAATATCCCTCATCCAATATTCATTAAAAATATGCCTCAAAGAACTAATTGATTTGTTCCTACTCCACAATGTATTTTGGTGCTTAAAGAACTCGGTTTTCATTTGCTTCGGCAACTTCTTTATCGCTCACAAACGAAAAGCGGAGATCAGCCATCAATCACTCCGACTAAAAAATACCAACGTGTGTTTGCAAACCAAATTTATACACAGATTCACTGAACCAATTCGATAAAGACATTTCACAAAACAAAAGCCTCCATTGTCTTGTTTATTTCCTCGGTGACCATGTAATTACAAACTAAACGCATGGCTTTGACGGATATTAGTGATTAAATGTCCCCTAACCCTCGGGAGGTTTAGTAAAAGTCCCTCGGGCTTCGCCTTCGGGACTTTTACTAAACCTCCCTCGGCTTTCGGGTATACATTTAATCACTAATTAGTCCAGTCAATCTACCTGAAATATAGGTACAACTTCAAACAAATTGCAAAATAAATGGTTTTAGCTTTCTCAGTACCTTGATACATTCAGAAATCACATACCAAAAGTCCCGAGAAATCAACTTAGTGGAAAGTTCAGAAAATCCGGGTTTTCTTACAATTTAACTACAAAAGCACTATCCTTTAAAAAACGTGAAATTTCAAGTTCACTTTTACCAAATATCACCTATGTCGTTAGAGAGTTCTCAAAAAACCATATGAAGGACATTTATGCGGGTAGTAAAATTTTCCATTCCGATTTTGAGTTACGTAAGGTTAAACCTGCTAAAAAACAGAATTTTGTTGCATTTTCCACTTTTCTTGAGCGAATAACTCAAAATGGGCTTAGAAAATTGTACTATCCGCTTAAATGTCATTCATACAGCTTTTTGAGAACTTTCTAAAGACATAGGTAATATTTGCTAAACGTGAACTTGAAATTTCACCTTTTTTAAAGAATAGTGCTTTTGTAGGTAAATTGTAAGAAAAACTTGATTTTTTAAACTTTCCACTAGGTTGATTTCTAGGGACTTTTAGTATGTTATTTCTGAATGTATCAAGGTAATGAAAAAGATAAAATCATTTCTTTTGCAATTTGTTTGATGTTAAACCGTATATTGACTGCACTAAATCTCCCTCAAAACCATGCGTTTACTGATAATTAACGAGAACGAAGCCCGAGTTATAATCCAATTGTTTTTTCTTATTTGTTATTTCTTCAAAATTTTTGTTTTTTTATAATTTAATATTTTTCTTGCTAAACGCTAAAAGTTACCCGAAACCCAAATTTAGTTGTCTGGCACTAGGGACAGAGCCTATTTCGAGTCTCGAGATTTGTTAACGCATCTATTGATTATATGTATGATGTGTATATAGTTAGGAATTTTACAAACAAGTATAACTGGATGCAAACTTAAGAATAAATAATATATACTCACTGCGCTGTTATTTTCTGCCATCGTTTCGATATAAAACGAGTTTTCTTTGACAATAAACTCTCCAGGAAGAGCATAATATTGGGTTTCGTTATTTATCTCGCAAATATTTGGTCTTCCTTCATCAATGTAGTTAAGAGACATACATATTGAGTGGAGAGTATCACATTTCATTAGGCATTCAAACAGTGTTGAGACAACGAAAGATTCGTAGACATGGCCTTCAAGATAACCTAACACAATAAGAATATAACTGTCGTTAAAAGATATATTAATGCGGAAATTCGTTGCGCCAAATTACTTAGAAAAAGTTTCTTTTGCCCTGAGAAAGATCCACATGCACGAATCCAAGATGTCCTTAAATTAGATGTGTGAAGTTGATCGTCCAGGTTGTTGAGTAATGTTATACGAGACGAATTACACTTCAAGCAGATAGTTTTAAATGATCTAGGATTATCACAGTTATAGGTGTTTGCCAGGGATTTAATGTAGTATCTGAGCATGTTGATTTGAATAAAATTAAGGGTTTCCATACATAGGTTTAGTTCGTCGGCTAAAGTGTTCCATATTCTGGTGGCTCTTATCAAGTACGATCTTTGGTAGGTAGTTGTTTTACATTTGCTTATTATGTACTTTGTAACGGTAGTATTGCTTGAGGATCTAGTCTTTCTCAAGACTACAACAACCTGGACGATCAACTTCACACATCTAATGATACTCCTAGGTTCAAACCATTTACTTTATGCAATTAAATTGCCGCACATCAAGTAATAATAATAATAATAATTCCACCTAATATAGCGCATTCTCCTAAAAAGCCCGATTGCGCTTCACATAAAAATTAGTTACAATCATATATATATAGATATTTTGCATGTATAAATATTAGTATAAAAGAAAAATAATACCATAATTATAAAAATGTCATTGTAAAAATATAAAAGTATCTAGAATTCGTCAAAAGTTTTCCTAAACAAAAAGGTCTTTAATTTAGACTTGAACTCGGTTATTGTGCCTGTTTTCTGGCACAATTACTGGAAGACTGTTCCATAATCTCGGTGCGCATATAGAAAATGATCTAGATCCATACGTCTTAAGACGATAGGTTGGTTGTCTTAGCAAGAGCTTATCAGCGGACCTAGCTAAGCGCACGAGCTGGAATGTAAGGCTGAATTAGGTCACATAAATAAGACGAAGCCATATCATTAACTACCTTAAATGTATATAATAATACTTTAAACACAATTCTCTGATCAACTGGTAGCCAATGCAGTTCATAAAGTAGAGATGTGATGTGATCACACTTGCGCGATAGCATGATAAGCCGTGCAGCAGCATTTATAAGCACATATTGTAGGCGCTGCGTTAGGCTAATAATTGGTAGTCCATACAGTAAGGCGTTACAGTTGTCAATTCTATAGATATAACGAAGGCATTAATCAGTGTCTTAGTAGATTCGAAATTTAAGAAACGTCGAATCCTGGCAATGTTCCTGATATGATAGAAAGAGTTCTTGCATACATGTACATCATTAACGTGACTCTCAAGATTCATATAATATAGTAGAGTCAAATACAATGCCAATGTTCTTGGCGGAGTTGGAAGGAACGACAGAAAACTCTCCTACTTTCACACTGTCACTCAATGGGAGGCTGAACACGACTCTTGTGTAATACCAACAGTTCCGTCTTGTCATTATTTAACTTAAGATTATTCAGCAACACCATTTGTTAATATCACGCACGCCTCGAATCTTTCTTGACACTGCTCAACATCACCGACGAACTAAATGACATGTAGATCTGGGTGTCATCAGCATACATATGATAGAAAATCCCATGTTCACGCATAATATCACCCAGGGGAGCTGTGTATAACAGATAGCATCGTACCGAGAACGGATCCCTGGGGAATGCCGCAGCTCAGAGGACGGCTAGTTGACCGTGATTCCCCAATTTTGACAAACTGCATTCGTCCAGAGAGATAAGAACGAAACCAATTGTGGACAGTACCCTCAATTCCATAGCGTTCATTAAGTCTTGCCAGGAGAATTATATATCCACGGTATCAAAGGCCGACATGTCTAACAATAGCAAGATTACGCATCCATTGCCATCGATAGCCCGCAGAATATCGTTCTGGATCCTAATAAGAGCCGATTCGGTGCTGTGGCCAGTTTTATAGGCCGATTGAAAGGGCTCTTCAAGATTACTATTTATGCTCACACGATCTTGAACTTGGAAGTGTACCACCTTCTCACAGGTTTTTGAGAGAAAAGGGAGATTTGAAATTGGCCTAAAATTGCCAAAAACCTCATAGTCCAACGATAACGTCTTGAGGAGTGGTCTGAGCAGGGCCTCTTTCATATACTCCGTCACAACACCTTGTTCGAGAGAGGTGTTAATAATCCGCCGGCAAATCACTGGCAGCAGCAGGTCCAGGCAGCCCTTGCATGAGAAGGAGAGCAGGGTCAAGTTCACATGACTTCACGCCGGATGACAGTTCTTCAGTATTAATTTGACGAAACTCACTTAGCTTAACTGGACAGCTAGTACCACAAGGTTGTAACTCCCCAGCACCAGACCTCCTAGAGGCTAGGTCATTGCGTATTTTCAAAATCTTCTCAGTAAAGAAATCGGCAAAATCATTAGCCAAGTTTACTTTGTTTTCATAGGATGGCAGTTTCTGTTCAGCTTTCCGATGCATGAGCTTATACCAATACATGAAAAGAACCCCTTGGGATTTGCTCGATTTTCGTCTATAAGACTAGAATTAGTATGTCATCTTGGCCTCAAATAAGCACCTGTTCACAACAGCACACTGTTCCTTGTACATCTCACGGTCGACACACAATTTTGACTTTCTCCAACGACGCTCCAACTTCCTTCGAAGCAGTTTTTCTCCGTCCTAATCGTGTCATCATACCAAGGTGAAGCTGGGCGAATGGTGATTGTTCGTTTCTGCGAAGGTGCATGTTTATCTGGTAGATCCGACAACACAGTATTAAATCTACTAGTAAGCCTATCCACATCATCCACCAGGTCAGTTGTACACACCAACGGAGAGTTAACGATGTCAAGTCGGAGTTGCGATATATCAACTGACTTGAGCTTCCGATAAGCAATTTCTCTCCTTTCAAATGCCGGTTTAGGCAGAGACAACATACAGGATACAATGGAGTGATCCGATAGCATCGGATCAAATACAGAAAAATTACTTACAATACTTTCATCCACACGAGAAATAATTAAGTCCAACGTATGTCCATTTTTGTGA
>JAYKKM010000052.1:330000-335000 GCA_035772405.1 Chrysogorgia sp. JL179-B06 | reverse complement strand
AGGGTGTCACAAGTAGAAAGTAGCCAATCAAATGCACGGGAGATAAACAAAGTAATAATTAATGAGATGCGAAAAGTTAAATCATTTGCTATTTTTACAGTCGATCAGAGGGGGAGGGAGAAATGACAGGTCCAATATTAAGGGGATTAGGCGATATTAAAGCAGTAAGAAACAAAACTTGAAATGCATAAGCTAATAATAAAAATGTTCCAAGCAAACTAAAATAACAAAAAACTTGTAGGAAATTAAATAAAAGAAAAACGTTCGTTAAGACCAAGAGGATCTGTGGTGCCAAGTTTAAAAATGAGACGCTTCTCTTGCCGTTTGCGGTTATCGTTACTGCACCTGAGATGGGAAGGATGTCACAGTCTTTCATGTCTGAAACCAAATGGTTAGAGCTGTTGAAATGGCGGGCTACAGGTTTGTCAACATCATTGCTCCTCACGGAACGAGATGTTCAGCAAACCTGTCTGAAAGGCGTCGCCCAGTTTCACCGATGTAGATTTTAGGGCATTTATCGCAAGAAATGCAATAAATGATGTTGGTGGAAGTGCATGAAAAAGTATGACGGATTGTGTGTTATTAAATTATTTTTTAATAACTGTAGTGGGATTGAGAAAAGGGCATGTGTTGCAGCGGGAACGGCCGCAAGAAAATGTTCCCGCCGGTGCCGAGGTATTTTGTTTAAGGGCACTATGTACTAAGGAGTCACGAATGTTTTTATTACGGCGAAAAGATACCAAAGGGTTATCGGTGAAAATGGCTGACGTCTCAGGATCATTTTGTCAAATGTGAAAATTCCGATTAATAATATTTTTAACTTTAAAATTGAAAGGATGAAATGTTAGAACTAAAGGAATTTTGTTGTTTGAAACTTGTTCCAAAGGTGGTTCAAGGGCATCTAAACGGGGGACGAGAAAAGTTTTCTGAACGGCGAGGTCTAGAAGGTTGGTAGGGTATAACCACGTTGAACAAAAAAAGATTTCATTTCCATCGCTTTGGCTTGAAAATCTTTGTCGTCGCTACATAAGCGGCGAAGACGCAAGAATTAAGAGTAAGGGATGGATTGCTTAGTGTGGTTGGGATGAGAGGATGAAAATAGAAGATAACTATATGGGAGTCAGTAAGTTTGTACGAGACCGACGTTCTCAGCGAATCACCATCAATCGAAATTAAAATATCAAGGAACGACACAGAGGTCTCGCCGATTTCCCACGTGAACTTCAGAGCAGGATGAAAATCATCAACAAAGTTGATGAACTGCTCTAAAAGGACACGTGAACATGACGCTGTTCCTAAACAGTCATCGATAAATCTGCCGAAGAAATCAGGCAAGGGACCCGTGTATTGTTCAAAGACTGATCTGTTTTTCAACATAACCAACAAATAAGTTAGCGTAGCTTGGACTCATTTTGGTGCCCATCGCAACACCACTTATTTGTTGATAATGTTCACCATCAAACGAAAAATTGTTAAGGGTAAGCACTAGTTCTGCTAAGCGGAGTAACGTGCTAAATGAGTGCGCTTATCAAAGAAAAACTTCAGAACTTCAGAGCTTCAAGGCCATCACAATGGGGAATGACGCCCATGGTGAAAATAAATTTATCGGAACTAATGAAACGTAACTGGTCGAAAGGAACGTTTAGTATCTTAAATTTTTGATATAAGTAGGCAACTTCTTAACCAAAGGATACATAACGTTGTCTAGAAAACTGGAAATAAGCTCGGTGGGGCAACTACAAGCGGAAACAATCGGCCTGCCAGGATTTTTAGGTTTCATGAATTTTAGGTAGGAAATATATGACAGGCGTTCTGCGGGTTGTTAATATAAGGTTAGATGCAGAGGCAGGCAATTCGCCGGCTTGGATGAAATTCTTGATGGTTGTTTTGACGTTTTTTTGGTGAGATTGAGTGGGATCGGAATTCAACTTAGTATAAAAGATGGTGTCACTGAGTTGGCGAAGAGCCTCTTGTCGATACAAGTCCGCTCTCCAGACAACAACAGCGCCACCTTTGTCCGCAGGTTTTATGACAACGTCATTTCGGCATCGCAGTGACTTTTAAGCTAGAAGCTCTTCTTTGTTAAGGTTATGAACTTGTTTTCTGCGCGGAGGGTGCAATTTATCAATGTCATGGCGGCATTGTCATTCGAAAAGATCAAGGGAGGAAAAATCGCCTTCTGGTGGAGACCAAGACGATTTCTTGGGGTTGAGTTCTTCAAAAATATCCTTATTGTTATTGAAAGTGGGCTTATCATGATAAAAGGCTTTGAGGCTTTGAGGCGGAAGAAAGATTCGGTATCCTCTTTAACTGAAAATAGATCGATGGGCCCGGAGTTGGGAACAAACTCGAGACCTTTAGTCGCAAGAACAGATCTCTCGGGGTCAGATAAAGGCAAATCAGAGGGAATAGTGAAAACTAGACGATTGACTTCGTTAGAGGAACTAGTGCTCTGGGAGGGATTCGGGGAAGGACCCAGTAATTTGGCCAATTTGGACGCCTTAACAGAACGAAAAACATATAGTCTAGAATTTAGCATGAGAATTTGTTGAACGATAGCGGTAAACAAAATAGGTGGGCAGACCTGAGAGAGAGGACATACATCCCGAGATGTCGTCATCAGTATGTTGTAAATATATATAAAATACCTCGGCACCAGCGGGAACATTTTCTTGCGGACGTTCCCGCTGCAACACATGCCCTTTTCTCAATCCCACTACAGTTATTACTGCCCCCAAATTCGACCACACAATCCGTCATATTTTTTCATGCACGTCCACCAACATTATTTATTGCATTTGTTGCGATAAATGCCCTAAAATCTACATTGCGGTGAAACTGGGCGACGTCTTTCAGACAGGTTTGCTGAACATCTTCGTTCCGTGAGGAACAATGATGTTGACAAACCTGTAGCCCGCCATTTCAACAGCTCCAACCATTTGGTTTCAGACCCCGATTACCAGAAATTCGGGACATTTTGCGGCTGCGATCGCGACCAGCGGTTTCTTGCATGAATAAATATTTCGGAACCATTTAGCCAGCCATGGCGGCTGCTTCGCAAAAAGATCGTGTTTAATATCTTGTGCTGCACAACTTAAGCAGTGCTGATATTCTATACGATGAAGCAAAGAAGAAAAAGACAACAACAAGGAAAATTGCCGGTGTGTTTGAGGCCGAACGTCTGATTGCCCGCAATCAATAGTCCGCGAAATACATCTCGCGAAATCTCGCGGCTTTCACGCAATCGCTCTATTTCTCTCGAGAATAGCCTGGAAACAAGGTTTAGAGCCTTGCTGCTATTGGCTGGAAGCTGGCTTTCGAAGTACAACAAGAAACATGGCTGCTCCAAAGAGAAAGAGAGCCTTATATCGCTTGGCGGCTCGTAGCTCAAATCGCCCGTTCCGACTTAATGGCCGCCTGCTGATTACTGAACACACTGCTAAAATAAGAAAGTTCAGAGGCATTGGGAACCGTGAATTCGTTATATACTAAGACATTTGCGAGTTTTGTTGCCAGTTTGAACATTCTCAAATACATATCGAGCGCCGATTTTCGCATCGCCTGAGAGGAAATTAGTCTATTTGGTGGATTTGTACCGCATGTTTACACGGATTACTATGGTTTATATGATAGAATGAGTCATCGGCAGCGAAATACAGCGAGCGTTGGGAACCGCGACTACATCACGGTGAGCGAAATTTTTTTGTTATAACTCTTCGTTACTTGACTGTGTACAGGAATCGCGCTCTGATTCCGGGAAATATATGTGCCAAGTAGGAGATATTTTAGATTTTACAATTTCACTGTATTGTTCATTGGCAGCCATGTTTGTATTTTGCCTTAATTATGCAGCCGGCGCTCCGCCATCTTGTCCCGAATTTCTGGTAATTGATGAAAGTCTGTGCAATCCTTCCCATCTCAGGTGGTAACGATAACCGCAAACGGCAAGAGAAGCGTCTCATTTTTAAACTTGGCACCACAGATCCTCTTGGTCTTAACGAACGTTTTTCTTTTATTTAATTTCCTGCAAGTTTTTTGTTATTTTAGTTTGCTTGGAACTTTTTATTATTAGCTTATGCACTTTAATTCCTTTTCAAGTTTTTGTTTCTTACTTCTAATATATTATCGCCTAATCCCCTTGGATATTGGACCTGTCATTTATATCCCCCCCCCCCCCCCCCCCCCTCAGTCTGTTTGCTGATCAACTGTAAAAATAGCAAATAATTTAACTTTTCGCATCTCATCAATTATTAGTTTGTTTATCTCCGTGTATTTGATTGGCTACTTTCTACTTGCAACACCCTTTTGGCATATATATAAGCCCTATTTATTTTATTTCATCTCGTCTTACTCTGATGAAGGGCTCCGCTCGAAACGTTAGTATTTCGTCACTAAATTATTGGCAGTTTACCACCTTTTCGCTTTGCTATATATATATATATATATATATATATATTATATACATATATACATATATACATACATACATATATACATACATATATATATATATATATATATATATATATATATATATATATATATATATATATATATATATATATATATATATATATATATATATATATATATATATAATAGGTAATATTTGGCATTTCACTCGATCAAACTACATGTTGAAAGGATTTATGGTGAAGCTATTTACGGCGTTTTTTGCATATTTTAGACACATCCAGAAATATGCTACCGAGTTTGAACATTAATATCTCCGTGAATTTTTAAGTAAAATACAACTGTCATATTTCAAAATCTAAGTTAGTCTTCCATCTATCTAATGAAAGTTATTTCAGTTTAATAGCTTCACTCGTTTAGAAGTTATTATGAATCAAACCGGAGTACTTTTTTTTGGGTCACCCGGTACAATAAAGAGGTTTTTACGAAGGGTATACACGTTTGCATAATATAATAGGTACGTGTGTTATGTATTCCAACACTCGAAATTTTCCTTCACTATAAATCCTTTCTATATATATATATAT
>JAYKKM010000052.1:295000-325000 GCA_035772405.1 Chrysogorgia sp. JL179-B06 | reverse complement strand
AGGTTTTGCTATATATAATACAGGGCATCATTTTCACATTATTATAAATTCTAGTTAATATTTGTTACTATTATTAAGTTACAACATTATTTGTTACTATTATTATTAAGCAAAAACCTGTTATGCATTTTGAAACATTTTTCTATACCGTTTATAATCTCTCCCGCTCAAAACCCCTTTGGAAGTAAGTTGTATAATCCCAGGGCATAAACAGATTCTACAACGGCATATATATTCTTCTGTTCAGGTTTATAAACATTATATACCGCACCTTCAAAAAAAACTCTGAACACATTTGCTTATAGTTTTTAATGTATCGGGACCCTGGCTCCTTTATCAAAATGACACATTAGTTACAAAAGTGAAGCCCTATTTATAACAGATTACAAGATAATGATATTCAAAAAAAGTCTCTCAGCTTCAATTCCATGGGAATAAAGCTGTTTAATTTATATGTCCAGAATCATATTTTATTGACCCAATTAAAAAAAATGCACATATAAATGCTATTGTGGTGCATGCCCAATTAGTGTGTTGCCAGATTTGTTGATGAAGGTAATACGTTTAGTTCGAGTGATCACTCATATTATATTAATTTTACATTTGATTGTTTGTTTGTAAGAAATATAATAAAATCTATGTTAATAAAATATACTTTATATATCCTTCCGAAAGCACTTCAACAAGAGTAGCTTAAATATATATAAAACCGGCATTGCATATGCAGTTCTATTCCAAGGACAAAAGTGTTTCCCCACAAACACTAAGTGGAGGCCAGGCCAGGCATAACATGTGTAGGTCTATAAACCTGTACAATGCATGTTTACACTACTCAAATGTACAAATGCCTTTATGCCCATACAAAAATTAAAAGCACAACATTGTCATTGATGCAATGCATTACAGTAAATTATATCACATTATCACCACATTGATCAAGGGTGCACTTCACCTGCTTGTTGGTTGAGCTGACACATCCATGCAATATATCTAGTATTATAAAATAATCGGAAGTAAATGAGCGACAACACGCTGTCTGATTGAGATAAAAAACCGTGTCATTATAAGTCAATATTAAAGCATAAGCTAAGCTGACGTGTTCCTCGCGTAGATTTTGTCGTTTTTGACGTAGTGTAAATCACAAAAGGAAGTCAAGACTAATCAAGACAAGACTAATCAAGGTACTAACACAAGAGAATGTTTTAACTGCAACGTTGAGTGCATTTTCATCGCTAAAATCGCACATAGCAACGCCGCTTATAACAGTTAAATCTGCATTTTTCATGGGCTTTTAGTGTTAATTTAATGGTGTTATTTATAAAAGGAATAAAAAACTTTGTCTTGTGTGATTATCGAGTTATAATGGCACTCGAGAAGTTAGTAAAACACAGTGGCGAAGCTGGTCGTAGCATATGCTATGCTAATTTTAATATTTTGAAAACAATATATTTCTAAAGATCTGAATATGTAAATAATTTCAAAATTTGCATGCCGTACGACGAAATGCTAACCTAATATCATCAAAACCCTAAACCTAACCCTAAATCTAGCCAAATTACTAACCCTAACCAAAAAAACTATGCATAAAAGGCAAATTAATTGCTCAACACAGACTAGCAGTGTACTATTATTATCCATTATTTGAGAAATTATTAATTTATTTACCTTTATTTGTGTCTGTTCTTGCCCGTCAACACTGCAGTCTACAATTACTGCTTGAAATCAGCTGATAAAGTCTGTATAATTTGATGCTTTTGCAGTCCAGAGGTTCTGCAACTTGTAGTACGCCGCCCGCCCGCTCCGAGGAGGAGGCGGCGGCGTAAAGGTACGTTTGTCGCGCTGACGTCATATAAATTTAAACGCCAAATGTAACCACCAATTCACCAAAAAGCCGTTTATAGTAGCCATAGTACGTACGTCCCAATCACAATTCCTAACCCTAATAATCCTAACTTAACCCCTTCTACTGCCAAATTATCCCTCTCTAACCCTAATTTTCCTTTGTTACCACGGCAACAATAAAGGATCGTTTACCATACATACAAATATATATATACTCCGACATAAAGGCTACTTTCACTTCTCCTTGCATAAAAAAGCGCGGGGAAAAATTCCGTCGAGATTAGCACCCTCGCCCCAGGGCCTTCGGCCCTGGACGGCGCTTCGCGCCGCCGGGCGAGGGGACTACTACTACTGCTGCTGCTGCTGCTGCTGCTATACTACTACTGCTATACTGCTACTACTGCTATACTACTACTGCTGCTATACTACTACTGCTGCTATACTACTACTACTGCTGCTATACTACTACTACTGCTGCTGCTATACTACTACTACTGCTGCTATACTACTACTACTACTGCTGCTATACTACTACTACTACTGCTGCTATACTACTACTACTACTGCTGCTATACCACTACTACTGCTGCTATACTACTACTACTGCTGCTATACTACTCCTACTGCTGCTATACTACTACTACTGCTGCTATACTACTACTACTATAAAACTCTTACCTTGAGTTTGCTTTGAAAATAGCGCTCATCAGTAAATCGTGAAAACGTTTGCGATCATCTATCCGAAGAAAACACGTAAAATAAGTTAGAACAGATAGTAACGTAAAGCAATTATTGAAAAGATAATGCGAATATATTACTTGTTTAGTACACTGTATATTAGTAATGCTTTCGTGTGAGTAGTAGATGCCGCGAGCGCTTCCGGTGCAGACCCCCCGTTTACACGATGTCGCGACACAAAATTAAATACCCAGAACGAAAAACAACATCGGCCTTGCGTCTGCAGACAACTGCTTATGGTACATAATAAGTACGGTACCCCAGCTGCATTAGTTTGAATACGTCATCGTGTAAACACCAGAATATGGTATGAGTTCGTACCGCTTTCGAATGTATAGGATACGAGCTATTGAAGTACAAGGCAGGCCTTAAAATATCGGTCGGTCACGGCACGGAAAGTACCTGGAATATATCGAGTCCTTTTTTTCTTGGCTGCCTCACAGAGTATTGTCTTTGAACATAAACAAAAAACGAGAAAGAACCGACATATATATATGGACCCACATCTAGTTCGCGTGTTAAAGATTTAATCGTCAACTAACCTCGTTCCTGTCATTCTCAAAGTAGTTAACCTTGCTTTCATCAACGAGATTTAGGCTAGCATTAGGCTTCGTGTTATTTTTCATTTGCCGTTTCTCCTTAACTTTTGAAAACGTCTTGTCGTCAACGATTGTGGCCAGCTGGTCGCCTTCATTAAGATCATTCTGCATTTCCCCAGAAGATGCTGATTCAGCAGATTGGGAAACGTTTGAACCAGAACCTTCAGTAAAAAATGACAAAAACTGATGTTATATATCGTACCAAAATTCGAGCGTAGTGTGTAAACGTAAAAATACTTATAATTATATTTTAAAACAATCCTAAAACTTACTTTTCTGTGAAAACGCAAACTTGTTTGCATTATAATAAACACTGAGTAACACAACCAGGCGAAATAGAAGCCAATGTGAGAGAACGCGTTTTGGGCTGTTTCGTCTCGAGGAATAATCCAGTCGCTTTGATGGACCAGCTGTCATTTTTAAAGTCTCACAAAGAAGAAAATGCATTTAAGAAACAACGGTCTTTAAGAGCCATAACATCGCTTTCTAAACGATTTGACAGAACTATTAAAAAAGAAGCAGAAAACTATACAAATAATTCTTACTTCTCTCTTCTTTGCAAGATAATCTGTTTATCTCTTCCCTGTAGTTCCTTATTAAATTAGCTATCCTCCCAATTTCAACGGCACGAGAACGCAAGATATACACCAAGAAAGAAACCAAACAGAAAATGTTTTGCCAATTGAAAGGCGGTAACTGAGATCTTCAGCCGCTCCTGTTTTTACTCTCCAATTCTGCAACTTGATCTGAGAAAAGCTGCCAAGATTAACGCCTATATGTTATAGTCTGTGAAGTTTGAAAAACACAGACTATGATTGGACGCCTAGAAAATTTAGTTAAATACCCGATACTCAATTGGTTAAGAACTGCTTCCGTTTTCAATGTTTGTATAAACGAGACTATTAAAGACTTTGCTAATACTTTCAAAGGCTGACTGTTTATAGTCGGCATAATTTTGGTTCAAGGATGTTTAGACAAAGAAATGTGGGAATCGAATTTTTAATTTGATACGATATTTACAGGTAGCCATCGAGTGCCGATTCTTGTTAATGCTGTTTTGCATTAATAATAATAATAATAATAATTTAATTCTAGTGCATTACAAAAAATTCTCAATGCCCTTACAGTTACAATGCTAAGAAATTTACAAGAGAATATTCAGAATAAAATAAGAAACTAAGATAAATGATAATATACAATCTTAATAATATCCATTAGGAATTAAAAAGATAAGCTTTAAGTTTTATTTTAAAAATATCAACAGAAACGGAGGATCGAATTTCTTTAGGTAAGTCATTCCAAAGCCTCGGTGCACAGTTCGAAAAAGACGTGGCACCATAATTCTCTGTTTTATACAGGGGAACATTGAGTTTATTAAAATCATTAAAATTTGATGGTAAAAGACGGGAAGGCTTATGGATAGAGAGAATCTCAGCTAGGTATTTAGGACAAAATCCATTCAAAACGTTATATGTGATTAGGAATACTTTAAAAATGATACGCTTACGAACAGGAAGCCAATGTAGCTTCCGAAGGATGGGTGCAATATGGTCTCGGTTTTTCGAATTTTTGTCACAAGTCTGGCAGCAGAATTCTGGATCCGTTGGAGTTTCGAGATCTCCTTATCAGAAGGCCAATAAGCAGGCTATTGCAGTAGCTTTTCAGTTTGTCCTATTTGTCTATTAGAACTAAGTTTGCTCTTCATATGAGTTCTTAATCTTGTGAATGCTCGTTAGTTGCTATAAGCATTGCGAACAATCGGCGCGTAAACACTACTTAGCGCCGCCTTTTTACGCCCACGAGCTATTCGTCTGTACGCAGCTACCACTTTAGGACATAAATAATTCTGGTTTTTAACGCGACGCCTCCCCTTTGTTATAACCGTTCATTACTGCAAAAGCAGCTAATTAAAACAAGAGTAGTATAGGGGAGAGGGGTCCTGGACCAGGTGGAGCAGGTGGAGCAATAGCGCTTCACCCATGACGTCATAGGAATCATAATACACGTGATATGCGTTCAGTGTCAGCGGAATGCAAGTATTTAGAGTTCATTGCAAAGACATTTCTCAGGAGCATTTCCTTCTCATAACGTTTCAAACGTTTGCCCTCCCTTCCCCCACACTATAATAACAGACGTATAAATTTGATTTTATAAATATATATTGATAAACACACAACTTAGATTAATTACACACAAACTTAGCGTTATCTAAACTTATTGAGTAGAACTCTAACAACTGTTATCTGCTATAATACATGAATCACACACCGCTTTATAATCGTTCATTCACACTATTCGTATATACGCTCTTATTGCAATCATCATACAGCCATATTTTCCTTTAATCGTATTACAATATTACATCTGGTGAGTTATACGTATTTATAGAGTAATACTGTAGTGTCCATGAGCTAGAGTACTAACACCGTCATCCAGAATAAAACGTTTGTCATCATATGGACTTAGAGCGATCTTATTTAATTTAATTGAGTAAATTTCATGACCGTCACTGCGAATCTGATTCATGGAAGCTTTTGTTTGCGTCTTGTTGAATAAGCAAACCTTATAATTATCATGTCTTATCTGTTTCTTTGTGACTGATTTCTTAACCCCTTTAGCTGTCTTCTTTTCTACTGGTTTGTTGTTTTCCACATACAGGATGGAGTACGTCTTCGGTCGAACACCGACAAATTATTGAATAGGGATTCCGTGCGTTTCATCTTTCATCTTCCCAAGCACTTTCTTGTTCGCTGTGCTGTGTAGTGTATGGTCTTGTTTGTATTCCGACGTGTCAAATTCGTCGATATCTTGTAACTAGGCCACCGTAATTTAACGAATACGAAAATGTATACATTTTCAGAGCAAAACATGAGAGCGAGGCATATTGTATTAATTAGGAGATCACACAGCTTGACTTAGCGCATAAATTAATTTGGACATATTAACAAACACACGCATTAAGTTTCATTGTAATTTATTTCGAAGTAATAATGGTTTACATGTTTATAATGACATCTATTTTAGAATATACATATGCACAAGAGTTAATAGCGTAGCCATTGATTACAGACGCTAGTTGTTTCGTCAGTGTCCAAGCACTTGTTTTCCGTCGTATTAGGTTGACATGCTTTTTGCTGCCGCCTCTTATTAGAAACAGTGGTCTCTCCATGCTGTGATATTCCAGCTTTGTTGTCTGGTTTGGTAATGCGAGGCTTCTTCTTTTTCTTTGCACGTCTTTTAGCTCGTTCGTTATCAACGAAAGATTGTTTGTGCTGTTCTCTTGCATCTCTGAGACATTGAATAAAGTTCACTTCCATATTCTTTTGCCGTTTCAAAACGATTTCCAACGTTTTCTGTATATCGAGTTCTTTCCCAACAACAAAAGTTTCTTTATCATTCGCCGATGGATTTAATCTTGCTTGAGTAAGATAATGTTGCCTCTCTTCACAGGAAAGTTGATGAAAGTCAGTCAAATGGTTGGACAACTTTATTAAACGTTTTTTCCCACAAATAGGACAATCCTTTCGCATTCGTGGCATACTGCAAACTGATTGCTGTATTTCACTTCACAGACATAAAAAGTGTCCCACAATAGAGTCCCGAAGGTCCTTTCAACACCGCTTGGCTTTGCCATGAGGTGTGCGCGAAGGCGCTGAAGGGACCTTCGGGACTCCGGTACTCTATTGCGAGAAACTTTTTATGTCTGTGAAGTGAAATACAGCAATCAGTTTGCAGTATGCCACGAATGCGAAAGGATTGTCCTATTTGTGGGAAAAAACGTTTAATAAAGTTGTCCAACCATTTGGCTGACTTTCATCAACTTTCCTGTGAAGAGAGGCAACATTATCTTACTCAAGCAAGATTAAATCCATCGGCGAATGATAAAGAAACTTTTGTTGTTGGGAAAGAACTCGATATACAGAAAACGTTGGAAATCGTTTTGAAACGGCAAAAGAATATGGAAGTGAACTTTATTCAATGTCTCAGAGATGCAAGAGAACAGCACGAACAATCTTTCGTTAATAACGAACGAGCTAAAAGACATGCAAAGAAAAAGAAGAAGCCTCGCATTACCAAACCAGACAACAAAGCTGGAATATCACAGCATGGAGAGACCACTGTTTCTAATAAGAGGCAGCAGCAAAAAGCATGTCAACCTAATACGACGGAAAACAAGTGCTTGGACACTGACGAAACAACTAGCGTCTGTAATCAATGGCTACGCTATTAACTCTTGTACATATGTATATTCTAAAATGGATGTCATTATAAACATGTAAACCATTATTACTTCGAAATAAATTACAATGAAACTTAATGCGTGTGTTTGTTAATATGTCCAAATTAATTTATGCGCTAAGTCAAGCTGTGTGATCTCCTAATTAATACAATATGCCTCGCTCTCATGTTTTGCTCTGAAAATGTATACATTTTCGTATTCGTTAAATTACGGTAGCCTAGTTACAAGATATCGACGAATTTGACACGTCGGAATACAAACAAGACCATACACTACACAGCACAGCGAACAAGAAAGTGCTTGGGAAGATGAAAGATGAAACGCACGGAATCCCTATTCAAGAATTTGTCGGTCTTCGACCGAAGACGTACTCCATCCTGTATGTGGAAAACAACAAACCAGTAGAAAAGAAGACAGCTAAAGGGGTTAAGAAATCAGTCACAAAGAAACAGATAAGACATGATAATTATAAGGTTTGCTTATTCAATAAGACGCAAACAAAAGCTTCCATGAATCAGATTCGCAGTGACGGTCATGAAATTTACTCAATTAAATTAAATAAGATCGCTCTAAGTCCATATGATGACAAACGTTTTATTCTGGATGACGGTGTTAGTACTCTAGCTCATGGATACTACAGTATCACTCTATAAATACGTATAACTCACCAGATGTAATATTGTAATACGATTAAAGGAAAATATGGCTGTATGATGATTGCAATAAGAGCGTATATACGAATAGTGTGAATGAACGATTATAAAGCGGTGTGTGATTCATGTATTATGGCAGATAACAGTTGTTAGAGTTCTACTCAATAAGTTTAGATAACGCTAAGTTTGTGTGTAATTAATCTAAGTTGTGTGTTTATCAATATATATTTATAAAATCAAATTTATACGTTTGTTATTATAGTGTGGGGGAAGGGAGGGCAAACGTTTGAAACGTTATGAGAAGGAAATGCTCCTGAGAAATGTCTTTGCAATGAACTCTAAATACTTGTATTCCGCTGAGACTGAACGCATATCACGTGTATTATGATTCATATGACGTCATGGGTGGAGCGCTATTGCTCCACCTGCTCCACCTGGTCCAGGACCCCTCTCCCCTATACTACTTCCAAAAAATTGAATTTATTTTGAAGCAGTCGTGTATTCTGTCTTCTTTTTTTCATTACAAAAAATGTGTTGGTCCAAGTTCATATTTCGCTAGCTTGGTATCCGCTTAACTCCTTAAAATGACACTATTAATAATGACACTGTATGAATAGAAATATTAAAATTAAAATGACACTGTATGAATAGAAATACACAGTAAACACCGTTTTTTCCTTATTTCCGGTCATTATTTTGTTCTCAATTCCCAATAACTCGAACTCCCGATATATAACTCGAACCTTTTTTGAAGGTTCGAGTTATCGGGAGTTGACTGTATATATATAACCTCCCCATGAATGAACATCTTCGGTAAGCGGATGTGGAAATTATCCAGACTACATAAAATAAATTTGAAAGAAATCGTTATCGGTTTATGTTCCGATTTTTGGCGCTGCATCTTCGCCATCTCTCTTCCGACTTTTCTTCCTGCATACGAGACTTTTTAAATTTATTTATTTATTTATTTCATGGGCAACTTTTTCGGCCATGCGCCAGCGATTCATAAGCGGTTTCTAACATAAACAACTCTCAAAATGGCCACACATTTTACTATGAAATATATAGAGACACATAAAATTTTCGCAAATATAAACGAAAATAATACATATTCTCAATTTTCCGGACCGGCAGGTTATTCTAACACGTCAAGTCAACAGAATCTCATAGATATTCTGGCCTAATGTTTGAAAAATAGCTTGCGTTTCAATATTGGCTCTTAAGCGACCTAGACTAGCGCAAAAGTAGAAACATTAGTCCATCATAACTCTAAACCGATAACGATTTGTTAATTTGCCGGACTGAATCACCATAGTATATACTATTATAGTTCATGCCTGAAATTTATAAGCTCCAACGCTAAAAATATAGTTTGCGTTTCTTCGTTTGAAAAGGACTAAAGTTTAGAAATACAAACTAAATACCAATGCAGTGCCCTATCCTTCATAGTGATTTCCGGTTCATGAAAATACGCTTGCTCCATCCTCATTTTCGCACAGAAAATCCGTCGAAGGTACACATATTTTGTACCGATTTGATCGCTAGAATGTGCTCTATGTTATGGACACGTGATATTTAGGATAGCTGCTAAGCAGTCCGCTTGATCAGCAGTTAAACCTATGAGTATTTTACTTCCGGTAAAATTATGGCGCAAATAATTTTAATGATATTGCGCCCAAACTGAAATCTGCATAATATGAATCTTTATCAGTATGTTGAGAAGATAGATGAACAACAGAATTTTAGAACACTGGAGGACAGATTACGGAATGGTTGGTGTGGTAATAGAAGAAATGACTATCATATTAGGTGTCTAGGAGAATATCCAGTATGAAACAATATGTTCAATGAAATGTTTACTGAGTAATATTGGTTGATGACCAGTGGTTGGTTTATACTACATGCTTATCTTTATCATCATAGAATTACTGTATTCTTCATGTTGTTATACTGGAGGATTCTTGAGGCTTAGTTCTTGATATTATAGTCATCTTCCAGTTGTAGGATTTTCCGATTGGCGATTTCGATAACATAGATTACATTTTAGTGTGTGTCAATAATACGCTTATCGATGAAGGAGTGAAGATGGAAAGGGGGATAATGTTCTAGATATGTTTTTCGCCTTTTATTACCACCATCAGCGTATAACACAACGGACGAAAAATTGTGAAGTTGAAGATAATAAACTCCTTGCGTTTTGCTCCTTTTGCGCTGGCCAGACGCCATGCTCGATTTGCAGTTTCAAAGCGAAAACCGCTGATGTATCGCTGGCGCGCCATGACCGGAATAGTTGGCCATGAGCTTTTATTGTACAGAGTGTGTAGATAAAAAATAAATAATAAACCAAATCAATGTATAATAAGGCGAGATTACAACAGGTATACATACACCCAGCAAGGTAAAATGCCGAAAATAAAAATGATAAAATATATATCTACAATATAAAAATTATATAAATGTTGTTAAAAATTGTATCAGTATCAGAAACATTAGCGAAAAGATGAGGAGTCCAGTTTTCGTGTATAGATGAACATTTTAGACAGATGGATTTCCAAGGTGGAAATATTATCAGGGTCGAAGGTATATATTCCAATTAGGCAGAAAATATAGAGAATAGAGTGCAAGGAAGGAAGTAACTGTCGATAATAGACGAGTCGAAGAGGGTAAATTGTTCCAAAGTTTCACAGTTCGTACAAAATAGCTTTACTGAAAGAGAGGTTTTACATATCGGAACTTCGAGGGAACAACTCTTCCAACTAGTACTTTAGGTTTAACAAAATTGTAAATATCAATATTATAAAAACCATTAACTCTTTCCTGTCCGGCTGAAAAACATCCAAAATTGAACTGGAAAATAAAAATATTGAATTTTTGTTTTGTTCGTGTGAGATGTGCATGTTAAAATATTGTATTTGAAAATGAAAATGTAAGAACTTTATTGGGAAAATTAAATAAAACTACATACAAGTATATAACCCAAATGGGAAAAGTGCGAACGGGTCTTAATTGCCCATAAAAAACAATGACACACTGTAAGAAAAAATAATTAATATCTGTGACAAGGGCAGACACGAACAAGAGACTCCAGATTTGCAGCGGAATTTATTGTTGATGACTCCATACAAACCAAAATGATCTTCACCCCCTCCAGCAGCAATGGAGCCAGGATTTGCGTTAAATTGACAGCCATTTTTAGAGCTACCAATATGAGGGGCAGCGATATTGAGCTCTTGCCACCACTGGGTGGTACAGTGGGCGCAGCGATGACCACGAATATTTACATATTCAACGTTCTTGCAAAGACCATGTCCCAAGAACGTCATGACGTCAAAATCTGTAAACTTTGCTCTGACGTAATCAGTGTAGTAGACACCATGAGTTGGGAAGCTGCACGTTGCTCTCCAGTGAGTGGACTGGGACTTAACATGGGTCATCATAGCCAGAGTCATTCTATATAGGTTCCAATTTGCCGAGTTCTAATTCACTGGTGCATTCAACTTGAGAGGACGTCTTTGGAACCTGGGCATTTTTGCATTCTAGAGTGAATAGGATATAACCAAGGTCCACGCTGATGCTGCTTCAGAATTCATATCACAATAAACTGTCACAGTACTCAATCCATTGGTATCGTTTAGATTCCTCTCGTAGATTTTGTCGTTTTGACGGATTTTTAGTAGTTTAAATCACAAAATAAAGTCAAAGAATACCTGGATATAAGGCTAATCAAGGTACTAACACAACAGGATGTTTTAACTGCAACGTTGAGTGCATTTTCCTGGCTAAAATCGCCAACGTATTTTCAACAAAGGCTTCCTAGAAACGCACATAGCAACGCCTCTTATAACAGGTAAATCTACATTGTTCATGGCTTTATTGTTTATTTAATGGTGTTATTTTATTCTCGAGAAGTTAGTAAAACACTCGGCTATCGCCTCGTGTTTTACACGCATCTCTCGTGCCATTATAAGGTAAATCTTTATTTAAAAAATAACACGCTAGCCCCAACAACAATAGCTGATTTCCACGAGGGGCGTGTTCACACACAAAAATACTATAACACAAGTAGAAATTATAGGTATAAAAAACTAAACTAAAAACTACATTAACTAACAAAAGTGAAACACGAATCAAGGCATAATATGGTTTTTAAAAGAGTAAAGAGTCTCCGCAGTCTTCGCTTCACAAGATAGTTTATTCCACAGCATAGCACCACTATATTTAAATGTCTTTTTAAAAAACATTTTTCTTACTCTAGCGGCACGAGATTGGAATCTTTGTAATTTATCCTTTAGAATTTTACCGCAATTATCCCAGAGAGGGCAACAGTATTCAAAATATGGTTGGACCAGAGCTTTATAAACAGTTTCTAATGTATCGCTCGGAACAAAATTCTTCATACGTCTCGCACTGGCCTTTTTACAAATCGTCTCAATATGTTTATCCCAACTAAGTTTATCATCTATCTCCACCCTAAACATTTGTGTGTAATTACTCTTGAGATAGGAGTATTATTAATCGTAACAAGATGGTCGCTTATTTTATTATTAAGATTATAGGTAGAACCAATAAACATAAGTTTGGTCACAGATGGATGAGTTTGGAGTTTGTTTACTACAAGCCACTTGCGGACATTGGCGAGATCAGAATTCAAGTTTGTCACCAACTCTTCAGGATCATGTGAGGAGGTGAAAACTTGGGTATCATCAGCGTACAGGCATGCATGGAGTGGTTAATTTCAAACACTTTGGTAAATCATTAATATACAACAAAAACAACAAGGAGGCGAGGATAGAGCCCTGAGGGACTCCACAAATTATTCTCCTCCCATACGATAAATGACCATTAACATAACATTGTTGTTTTCTGTCAAATAAATACGATTCAAACTATTTTAACTCCATACCAGAAATGCCGAAATTTTCGCTCATTTTTTTCCAAAGAATATCATGATTTATCGAATAAAATGCTTTTTTAATATCAACTAGAAAGGCGATACCGTTCAACTTTCCATTGTCCATATTTTCCAACCACTCATATTTGTATGAGTGCAGTTACGGTAGCATCTTTAGGACGAAATCCAGATTGGAATTCTGATAACATTGAATTGTCAGTTAAATAACGATAAACAAGGCGAAATACCTCCTTTTCAAAAACTTTGCTCACTGCAGGTAATATGGAAATATTACCGGATTTGAAAATTCGCCTTAAACGAGCGTGTTTCCATTCATCAACATATATAGCCGTTGAAAGAGACAAATTGAATAAAGCTGTTGGTGAAGGTGCAATGATATTCGCACATAATTTAAGAATTTTTACAGGGATTTTATCAAGGCCAGCAGATTTAGAGGCCTTCAGACCTTTTAAGGTTGTGATAACACTGCCAACACATATAGGTGAAAATTCAAAGCACGTTTGCGGTTGAGCAGTGTCGTCATTTGTAGAGTAATTATTATCTAAAGATTCGTTACCATTCTCTGCTGCTAGCTTAGGACCGATATTAATAAAATAATCATTAAAAGCTTCCGCCATATCTTTAGGATTTGAGATCATTGTACCATCAATAGACAGCTGGCTAACATTAGACGTTTTATTTTTTTGGCCCAAAAGGGAATTTATAGATGCCCAGGTTTTCTTCGGATCTTTTGATTTGTAACTATCATTAATTTTGTCATGAAAAAAATTTGATTTAGCTTTTCGCATCTCGATATTCACTTTATTTCGTAGTTCCTGGAACATTTTCCAGTTGGACTGGGAGGAAAATTTCACTGCTAGATTTTTATGATGGTCACGATTTCGCATCAATTGTTTAATGTTTTGTGTAATCCAGGGAACTGAGTTCATTCTAAGCCGTTTGTATCGCAATGGTGCATGTATTTCTAGTGTTTCATTAAAGAAATGCTTCCATGCCACCCAGGCTTCATTTGGGTTATCAAATTCCTGGCATTCATGCCAAGGCAATCTAGATAGATAAGCCAAGAAATCCGCCTCGTTAAAGTGTTTATAGTCTCGAACTTCCGTTATAGTTGGTTTAGATTTTGTTAACGTAAATTTCCTCACTGCATATATTAGACTATGATCAGAGATCCCCAAATGTATGACGCCGGAGGCAGAACATTTTCAGTTGCATTATAGTAAAAATTACATCAATCAGAGTCGACGATAACACTGACACTCTTGTAGGCTCACTAATCAGCTGATCAAGCTGGTATAATGAACATAAAAATTGCAATTTTCGAGTATGGGAATCGGGTTGGACTTTCATTAGGTCACAATTAAGATCACCAACTATTAAAATCTCCTTGTTCTTCACTGAGTCGCATTTTTGGAGAAATGTATCAAACTCAGCAAACAAGTTAATATCAAAGTTAAGAGGTGGTCTATACCAGGTACTTACAAGAAAAGACCTGGCGTGCGGGCGACTAATCTCAGCGCATGCCATCTCAAGGCGATCCGATACCAGATCATCTCTACAAGAAAACGGTATATAATCGCAAATATATAATACCACACCACCGCCTGCTCTATTGCGATCCTTCCTGATTAAATTATACACAGGAATACTTATCTCAGAGTCTAATATCGACTCATCAATTTTTGATTCATTAATAGCAAGGATATCAAAGGAAGTATTAATCAACATAAGTCTAATTTCATCAATATATTTTACTAGACTATTTATATTCAGACTAGCAATTTTAAAACCTTTTAGTTTGCTAACGTTATGTAATGCTATGCTATGGTCAGAGTTACAGTACCTGAGGTTAAATGTGAAGCTAGCGATGTTTTTTCCTGTCTCGAAGTGGCCGTGATTGTTGAGACGCCATCTGTTTCTTTCGTTGACGCAGTGTTCCCTTTCGTAAACGTCTTTGCCATCGCGAACGTTATTTTCTATCCAAAACAATGACCCCATGGAATTTTTGAATAATATATACGTACAAACTGTGTCAAGCTGTGGCAGTGTTGCGAAAAATTCCGGAGTGTTAGGATTCAGGGGAGTTGGGTCCTTGTTTAGGATGGCACAGTACCGGTTACAAAAGGGAAGACTGCATAGACGACGAGGTTGGCCATTTCGTTAACGGTCGTTGCCACGAATACCAATCAATACAAGATTGTACGAATACTAGAAATACGAATCCGCAATAATTCCCTCGCTCGCCTTTTCTACCACTACCACCCCCCCCCCCCCCCCCCCCACCCCACCCGCACCCCGTCCCTAGAGTTTCTTTTCCCCATCCATGGTATAAGATTTTGAAGGTTATCTCGGCCAATATTTACTCGATTTCAATTCTGAAAACAGATTTGGAATTACCGAGTCTAAATACATAACACACGTACCTATTGTATTACGCAAACGGGTATACCCTTCGTAAACTAACCTCTTTATATAGTTCGTCAGATCACTACTTGCCAATGGCCGCCCTTCGCGTTGCAAAAATATTGTCCGATTGAAACGGATCCCCAAAACGACTTTTTACTTCCTTTTAAGGAGTTGGTCCTACCATGCTCCGCTTAAATATATAAATATATATACATATATACAAACCTTTGTGAGAAATAGATCCCTGCCGCAGCACGATTATCACCCTCGATTCGCGACCTCGCTTGCGAGGGGAATATAAAAACCCAGACTAAAGTGAACATAAAACCTATTTTTTTTAAATCAATTTTTTTTTCAGTGCAATTCACGTAGAGCACAGAAATAGTAAAAAAATCGTTGGAAAATTTTAAAAACGCAATTTTGCAGAACACCATTCGACAGCAAATCTATCTCAACAAAACCCTAGAGAAATACTTTCCGTAGAGACCTCGCAATTGGTTAATAAGTAGATGATTGGTCAACTTGCGGACCGAGGCGATTATGGGTTTTCTGACGCTTTTGGCGGGAAATATTTTCGGCTGGAAATTTGAGCGTATTTTTATTGAAAAATTAAGAACAATAAAGCATGCTGGAATATTAGGGTTGTTTTTATTTAATGCTGTTCATGCTAAAGCATGACGACGAATGTTTTGTGGCGCGTACATACCTCTACCAGGGCTTACAGAAGCTAAGGTTGGTCTCCTGTCTCTCAGGTTTTCTATTCTTGCTCTTTCGTCCGCTTCATGTTTCTGTTGCTTGCCGATTGCGGCGCTGGAAGGGTAAAATAGCCCGCTGGTTTGTGTAGCGTGGTGGACGATGTCGCCTGACATACGAGGGACATCAACAGGAATCCATGTTGTCAAGTTACTTGAACTAACTTTCTATACAAGATAAAGGAAAGTGCGTCAACTGTGAGGAAAATTGTGCTGTCAACTGTGAACAATGTTGTGATGTTAACTGTGAACAATGTTGTACTGTTAACTGGGAACAATGTTGTGTTGTCAACTGTGAACAATGTTGTGCTGTCAACTGTGAACAATGTTGTGCTGTCAACTGTGAACAATGTTGTGTTGTAAACTGTGAGCAATGTTGCGCTGCCAAGCTGTGAACAATGTTGTGTTGTCAACTGTGAACAATCTTGTGCTGTCAACTGTGAACAATGTTTCTTTTTGAGATATATTAATTTGTTTGATATGGAAATGTCCGGAATTTACGTCATACATGCATAATGACTTATCAGTGAATCGTGTGCGTTTTTCTCCCACAACACCTAACTTCTCTATTAAAGGATTTCGTTCGAGAATGAAAGAGATACACACATTTCTCCAATAAGTCATTATGCATGTCTGACGTAATTCCGTACATTTGCATATCAAACAAACTGATATATCTCAAAAAGAAAGCGAAGAAACGAAAATCTTCAAAAGTTACTTTATCGTTTTATAAGTTCTTCCAAATAAGACAATAACATTTTTGAGGTTAGGGGCACTTTAGCTAAAGATTACTTACATTAATCTAGACCCTAGTAGCGTGCACTTTACTATTAAACAGCCTATCATAACAGCATATCAAACAAAAGCATGACGGCCTTGCAAGCGCGAAATATGGTAATACGACTTCTGCTAAAGGGACACTCCCTTTAAAGTGCCACTACGATCAAATTTTTACCTATCGATATTTTTACGTATTTATAAAGCAGAGCTGCTAAACATTACTTGGTAGAAACCGTTTTGCGATTTGACGATGGCAAGTATTATTTTACTTACTCCGAATCTGGAGTTGTTATGTCCGCCATTAATCGTTCATGTTCTTGACCAGCGTAACGAAGTGACGTCAGATTCTCAACGCGAAGACTCCACGTGGCTAATTCTTCAAGTAAATCAAGGTCGTTTTTTCAAATTCTTCGTCTGAAAGGCTGGACATTTCATCTACTTCTCGAAAAAACAAGAAAACAAATAACCTCGACCGAAAGTCAGGAGTAGCATTGAGAATCTGACGTCAAAAACAATATTATCTTTTGAAATTGGGGGCTCACTTGGAACACGTTTTTAGTAATGGTAGCCTAAATAATAGTGATTTCAGAGCTCAAAATACTTACTTCAAAATACCATTTTTTAGTTTTTTTACATCGATGATCACTTTCGACCCTGAAATACTATTCTATGCTAAAGAAAATCTAAAAGACGGGGGTGAATTTTCATCGTAGTGGCACTTTAACAAGTATTGCTTAAATGAAAGTTCTTTGTCGTCTTACATGAGAATGGGTATTAGTTTTCTTCTAATCGTTTTAGTTTTTAAATAAATTTGACTTTGTTTATCGTATTTTTTTGTAAATTGAAGGCGGCCATTTTGTTTTGACGTCATTGGTCTTACGACCGTATTCGCCCGCAAAAAGAACAAAATTGGCGGCCTTAAATACATCAGAAATATTTTCTGACGTATCGTAACATATGTAACAGATCTCCATGGTCTACAATTTTGTTTCCTCTTGGCCGCATTCTTTATATCATTTTCTTTCCTTGTAGTACTTAAGCTTGCTTTTGGATCGCTCCCAATAAAGTACATTTCAGAGAAATAGAACGCCTACTGAAGTAGAAATCTCGAAGTAAGTTTGACAGGGTGTGTGGGTTAACGCAGACGGACAGAAACAGTAGGTGAACACTTGCTGACGAAGAGGCTAAGAGACTGACAGATTGATAGGTGAACAGAGGAAAAGTAAAGATGGTATGAAATAAATCAGCTGCAATAAATGTCGACAGTCCGGCACGTAAACAAGCAGGAAGATAGAGAAACATGCAGGAAGACGGACGGACGGACAAACAGGGAGGCAGACGGAGACAAACAAAGCAAATACACTACTTTTCATTTACAAAAATGATATATAGAGCAGGAAAATGTGTGATTCATGACATGACATAGAATTTTCTCTTACTAGATGCATTTACTGTTTTGCTCTACGTCCCTCGGACCCGTACTCCACTTTTTGTAACGATTGTGGATCACCATTACCACAGCTGCCTACCTCAAGACTTCCTCCACCTCATACTGATACGGTATAACATACGGTTTATCTACTGGGCTGGATACTGCCTGAAGTAGCTGATTTCGAATAATATAACGCTCAATTTCATGTCTCGAAAGACAATGGTTCGCGCATTAAGAAATGCATGAAATCCTAGGCATCATTATTTATTCCTCATCAACTAGAATAGTTTGTTCACGGTTCGTGTAAAACAGGATTTCAGAATTTGTGATGGTTGATAATTACTGACTGAGACGTTTATACACATTTTTATCATAGATCCTCAATTTTCATTGGCTATCGCAGGATTTACTATCCGCTGTCAATAGAAACTGACCATATATGGTCCATTACAAATGCTGCATTCTGATTGGCTACTCAACCGTTGTTTATTCGTGATTTCAGATGAGTTTTTGGATAATTTTTTGGAGAATGCATGATTTGTCATCGTCCACTAATTTGTTTCTACTTCGCCTTCGTTGACTATTCGCTCATAGACAACTCGGACTCGTTGTCTAATTGTTAAATAGAAATCTCTAATGTAAAAGTCGCGTTATTTCGAAAGAATATTTACTTTCTTCATGAAAAATATGAAATTTATACTAAAACAATTAGACAACTCGCCCGTGTTTTTTTACGAGCGATAGTCAACTCGGTTGACCAATAAGGAACGAGAATGAAGTTTGAATGTATAATATAGATTATTATATGGCACAAGCTACTTCCGGTGAAATTGCGTGCTCTGATTGGCTGAGACACGTCACGTGCCGGTCCGTTATTTCCCGTAATGGACCGGATTACGGATTTTGCCAGCCATTTTATTTACAAAGGAGCCGAACAACGATAGGAAACTTTGAAAAGCAGCAAAAATTGAACGAATTTAGTAAATTAAGCACTAAATCATATACGAGTCGGACGATGAACAATCCAAAAGAGAGTCTTACTAGCACGAAAGCAATAGAAGAACAAGATTGAAAATGACGATTCTGTCACTCAAAACGTATGTAAAGTATGTTGTTTAAAAAAGCCATGCCATATAACAAACCTCTTATTAACCTCGATCGCTTTGTCATTACGGGAAAATATCAGATCTCGGTCTTTTATGTACGAACCTCGCCCTACGGGCTCGGTCCGTACTGTCAACACCTCGATCTAATATTTTCCCGTAATGACCGCACTCTCGGTTAATAACAAGTTATTATTTTCAATTCTCAATTCGTATATATAACTTTAAGTTTGTCTTGTTTTAGCTTGGATTGTGTAAGATTTGTCGCTCGATGGTCCCACTTGCTATGGCTCCGCAACGGCTGCCCCAAGGTCACCAAGGATGCCGGTAATGTCTAGCATATACGATTAGCTTCGAGTTGGTGAGACGAGCGTAGTCTGTTTTCCCATTTTAGGATAAACTGGTTTGCGATATTTGCGATACAGTTAATCCACCCGACATCACTAGATGCGTATCATGTGAGAGTAAACTTCCTTTTAAATCCAAGGTATCTTCGACGGTTACCCAATTACTTTATGTTACTTTAATTCTTTGCTTTGCTTTGCTTTACTTTGCTTTACTTTGCTTTGCTTTGCTTTGCTTTGCTTTGCTTTGCTTTGCTTTGCTTTGCTTTGCTTTGCTTTGCTTTACTTTACTTTACTTTACTTTACTTTTACAGCAAATACCTTCTGGATCCTCAGTTCCACCTCTACCTAAAAATGACGAATCGCTGATCACTTGTTCTAATTGTCTGCACCTTAATAGCGGCGAAGCCCGATTTTGTGACTGGTATGGTTCTAAGGTGAGCATTCCTTCCTTCTTGACTCACTCGCTTCTTCGCTCCCTTCCTCCATCTCTTCCCACTATTCAGTACTCCCTTTGTCCTTCTATTCTTCCCACCATCCCTTCCTCCCTTCTTCCCACCGTCCCTTTCTTCACCCATCCCTTCCTCCCTCTCTCCTCCCCATCATCCCTTCATCCCTCTCTTCTCCCCAACATCTCTTCCTCCCTTCTCCCAACCATCCATTCCTCCTCTTCTCCCCACTATCCCTCCTCCCTTTCTTCTCCTCACCATCCCTTCCTCCCTCTCTTCTCCCCACCTACCCTTCCTCCCTCTCTTCTTCCCACCATCCCTTCCTCCCTTCTTCCCACCATCCCTTCCTCCCTCTCTTCTCCCCACCATCCCTCCTCCCTCTCTTCTTCGCACCATCCATTCCGCCCTCTCTTCTCCCCATCATCCCTCCTTCCTCTCTTCCCACCATCCCTTCCTCCCTCTCTTCTCCCCACCTTCCCTTCCTCCATCTCTTCTTCCCACCATCCCTTCCTCATCTTCTTCCCATCATCCTTCCTCCCTCTCTTCCCACCATCGCTTCCGCCCTCTCTCCTCCCCATCATCCCTTCCTCCCTCTCTTCTTCTCACCATCCCTTCCTCCTCTTCTTCCCATCATCCTTCCTCCCTCTCATCTTCCCATCATCCCTTCCTCCCTCTCTTCTCCCCACCTTCCCTTCCTCCATCTCTTCTCCCACCATCCCTTCCTCATCTTCTTCCCACCATCCCTTCCGCCCTCTCTCCTCCCCATCATCCCTTCCTCCCTCTCTTCTTCCCACCATCCCTTCCTCCTCTTCTTCCCATCATCCCTCCTTCGAAGAAACGAAAATCCTCAAAAGAAGTTACTTTATCATTTTGAAAGTTCTTCCAAATAAGACAATAAAAAATTTGAGGTTAGGGGTACTTTAAAGGTTAACATGGTTAAATAGCTTTTTATAAAATAACAAATTATAAACGTACGCGCTGATTGGCTGAAAGCCGTGTTTCTATAACTGGATGGAAAACGTGGATTTTTCCCGCCATTTTTATGAAATGGACTGTAAGACGAACCTTACAGCTAAAATGTCGATAAATATGTTCTGTAACAGCCAACAAGAAGAAAAACGAGAAGATTGGATGCTTTTCTTCACAGTTAAGAGTGTTTATGTTCATTTGAACGCCGACGACGCTGTCTAGCGTGAGTAAGGAGAATGTATATTTTCAAAATTTCAATAAAAGAGTCTTATTACTTATTTCCTCAGTGTTATTTTATAAAAGAAATAGAAAACATTTTTCCGTGTTCCCATACGTTATAGAAACACTCGTGAGAGTTTGGGAGAACTCGAAATACCGTGGAAACACTCGCCCCGCGCGAGCTCGTGTTCCCACTGCCATTTCTCGTTCTCCCAAACTTCCACTCGTGTTTCTATAACTCTATGGAAACACGGAAAATGTTTTCTATTTCTTAATTGCTTTAGACTTTTGATGTACTATTCTAAATTACTTAAAGTGGTACTACGATCAAATTTTTACCTATCGATATTTTATGTATTTATAAAGCAGAGCTGCTAAATGATACTCAGTCGAAACCGTTTTGCGATTCGACCATGGCAAGTATTATTTTTCTGACTCCGAATCTGGAGTTGTTACGTCCGCCATTGATCGATCATGTTCCTGACCAGCATAACGAAGTGACGTCAGATTCTCAACGCGAAGACTCCATATGGCTAATTCTTCAAGTAAATCCATAGTGATCAAGGTCGTTTTTTCAAATTCTTCTTCTGGAAGGCTGGACAATTCATTCATTCTCGAAGAAAACAAGAAAACAAGTAACCTCGACTGAAATTCAGGCGTAGCATTGAGAATCTGACGTCACGAACAATATTACCGTTTGAAATTGCGGGCTCACTTGGAACACGTTCTTAGTAATGGTGGCCTAAATAATAGTGATCTCAGAGCACAAAATACTTACTTCAAAATACCATTTTTTAGTTTTTTTACATCGATGATCACTTTAGACCACGAAATACTATTCTATGCTAAAGAAAATCTAAAAAACGTGGGGTGAAATTTCATCGTAGTGCCACCTTAAAGTGCCCATGAAAAAAAAAAGTGCTCTAAGTTGCATTTTTCGCAACTGGTCCTGGGTTTGGTCTTAAAATGTATATATTCCAACACTCGAAATTTTCCTTCTTGAATTTTCGTTCTTCGCCAAATGTTACTTGTACGATGGTCGGTTGATAAGGCTTTTCCTCCTGGAAGCGCGGGCTTCTATTTACCAGCGGTTTCGCCGTGGGACAATAACTGAGCTCTGGCGGATTATAAAACCGTGAATTTGGGTCTATGAACGAACAATCTTGTTTCGATAAAATCTGGTATGTTAGGCGTTGAAATATCAAAAAATATCTGGATGTAGTTTCAATTTGTAATAAGTTTAATGTTGCATCACGTTTTGTGAATTTTCGTCGGAAGAAAATACGAAAAATCACGCCGGCATTCCAACACCAATGATGAAATTTAAACCCAAATTATCCAAGTAGAAGTGCCAATGTTGTTCTCTTTATTTCTACCTAATATCCACTTCGGTCACAAACAAGAATTACAAGCTTTATTGATCTATCTATATATATATATATAAGTAGAGTGCTGCGTAGACAGTGTTTTGAATATATAGCAAAGTGAAAAGGTGGTAAACTGCCAAGAATTTAGTGACGAGATACTGACGTTTCGAGCGGAGCCCTTCATCAGAGTAAGACGAGATGTAATGAAATAAATAGGGCTTATATATATATGCCAAAAGGGTGTCACAAGTAGAAACTAGCCAATCAAATGCACGGGAGATAAACAAACTAATAATTAATGAGATGGGAAACGTTAGATCATTTGCTATTTTTACAGTCGATCAGCAAGCAGACTGAGGGGGTGGGAGAAATGACAGGTCCAATATTCAAGGGGATTAGGCGATAATATTAGCATAAGAAACAAAAACATGAAAAGGAATGAAAGTGCATACGCGAATAATAAAAAAAAATAATAATAAAGGTTCCAAGCAAACTAAAATAACCAAAAACTTGTAGGAAATTAAATAAAAGAAAAACGTTCGTTAAGACCAAGAGGATGTGTGGTGCCAAGTTTAAAAATGAGACGCTTCTCTTGTCGTTTGCGGTTAGCGTTACCACCTGAAATGGGAAGGATGGCGCAGACTTTCATGTCCGAAACCAAATAATTGGAGCTGTTGAAATGGCGAGCTACAGGTTTTTCACCATCATTGATCCTCACGGAACGAAGATGTTCAGCAAATCTGTCTGAAAGGTGTCGCCCAGTTTCACCGATGTAGATTTTAGGGCATTTATCGCAAGAAATGCAATAAATGATGTTGGTGGACGTGCATGAAAAAGTATGACGGATTGTGTGGTCGAATTTGGGGGCAGTAATAACTGTAGTGGGATTGAGAAAAGGGCATGTGTTACAGCGGGAACGGCCGCAAGAAAATGTTCCCGCTGGTGCCGAGGTATTTTGTTTAAGGGCACTATGTACTAAGGAGTAACGAATGTTTTTATTACGGCGAAAAGATACCAAAGGGTTATCGGTGAAAATGGCTGACGTCTCAGGATCATTTTGTAAAATGTGAAAATTCCGATTAATAATATTTTTAATTTTAAAATTAAAAGGATGAAATGTTAGAACTAAAGGAATTTTATTGTTTGAAACTTGTTCCAAAGATGGTTCAAGGGCGTCTAAACGGGGGACGAGAAAAGCTTTCTGAACGCCGAGGTCTAAAAGGTTGGTAGGGTAACCACGTTGGACAAAAAAGATCTCATTTCCATTGATTTGGCTTGAAAATCTTGGTCGTCGCTACATAAGCGGCGAAGACGCAAGAATTGAGAGTAATTAGGGATAGATTGCTTAGTGTGGTTGGGATGAGAGGATGAAAATAGAAGATAACTATGGGAGTCAGTAGGCTTGTACGAGACCGACGTTTTCAGCGAATCACCATTAATCGAAATTAAAATATCAAGGAACGACACAGAGGTCTCGCTGATTTCCCACGTAGGATGAAAATCATCAACAAAGTTGATGAACCGCTCTAAAAGGACACGTGAACACGACGCCGTTCCTAAACAGTCATCCATAAATCTGCCGAAGAAATCAGGCAAGGGAGCGTGTATTGTTCAAAGATCTGTTTTTCAACATAACCAACAAATAAGTTAGCATAGCTAGGACCCTTATTTGTTAGCTATGTTAACTTATTTGTTGGTTATGTTGAAAAACAGATCTTTGAACAATACACGGGTCCCTTGCCTGATTTCTTCGGCAGATTTATCGATGACTGTTTAGGAACGGCGTCGTGTTCACGTGTCCTTTTAGAGCGGTTCATCAACTTTGTTGATGATTTTCATCCTGCTCTGAAGTTCAGAACTTATCCGATTTGTTGTGTATAGATCATGCTCTGTACCCTTTTGTATTTATTTTTGTATTTAATAAGTTCGTCAAAGAAGATTTACATTCATGACAGGTGGAAGAAACAGGACAGATGTCCCAATTGATATCATCCACCCTACCTATAGTATATTATTATTAAAAAAATTTAAAATATGTTAGCTAAAAAGTATATATACAATATAGTCGTATAAAGCAAATTTCATGCAAGTTCATATAAATTCAGAGTTGAATTTCTTGAAGTAATAATCGTGCAATTTTGTTTTGAAGGAAGTTAAATTATCAATAGTCTTTAAAAAACTCGGTAATTTGTTGCATAAAAAAATTACACGATTAAAAATGAAATGTTTCAGATAATCCTGTTTCACCATTTTCGCACAGTAATTGTTTGGATCAAAATTTCGAGTTCTGTAAGCATGAGCAGAGACTTTCTTAAAATACTTTAGGTTTTCTATATCTGAATGACCTTTCTGAAACTTGAATAGTAAAGTAAGATCAGCCATTTCTCTTCTATACTCAAGAGGTAAAAAGCCTAACCTCGTTAGTCTTCCTTTGTAGTTTGTCATATAAATTGGATTGGGATTTTAGACAAATTAAAATTACACCCGTAGTTTGTTGTATGCCATAGTTTTAGTCGATGTAGTAGAATTTTTACCTTTCGCTGGTATATTAGTTTAATTTTATAAATGTAGCAAAACATGTAATTGTAGCTCACAACCTTATATAACCATACATTTTAATATGTATAATAAGACGGGTTTTTAAAATATATACTACTTGCAAATTTAGTTTTGATCGTATTACATCGCCCTTTTAAACGTAACTATCACTAATTTTGATTGCTGCGAAGCAGCAACACTATAGTCCTTCTGTGTGTTATCTCTGTGTTGTCTTGGGTTCTGTGTTGCATATGCCAAAAATAATCTCGACCTGCGGATTTCACGGACGATGATTTTGGGAGCATGAAAAGATCACTCATGTACTCTTGATGTTGTCATTGTTACCAAAAGAAAAATAAACATCACTTACAGGTTCTGGAAGATCAATCACTTTTCTAATATCTAGGGCCAGGTACAATTCGCAGTACTTCTCATAGAAATTTCTAGTTTTTATCATAACTGCATTTCTGTTTGTGTTTTTGAATTTGTTTATTTTAAATACAATATACTTTGTTTCAGTCTCCCGCGTGCTCTTATTTATTCCTTTGGCTCGGCAAGAACATTATACATATACTGAAAACGTCGCAAAACTGAAAACGTTGCAGCTAGGAAGACACAGAGTTGCCTGCAGAGGAGGCTAATACATTGTATACCTAGTCGTGATTCGAAAATGTGAAGATAAAAATGGTATCTTCATTGCTCATGGTGAAGATATCATTTATATCTTAGCATTCATCGATTTTAATATAATAAACAGAACGTTACATGGCCGCTTGGAGATACGAATTTTATCTTCTCGTGATGATAAATGTTTATATGATAAAATTCATATCTCCGTATAGTCATGTAATATCCTCCATACAACAATAATGTCCCTTAGCTTCCGTTTACACCGATACATTTCCAAAATTAAACGATAACATTTTTTAAAATTTATTCTATGCGGAAAAGAAACACTAATACTTGTTTTTGTTGAAATCCCGCAAACAAGTGTTTTCTGTTTTTTCCGGCCATGTCAAGACGAAGAAGTATAGAAGTGATAAACGCAATATTATATGACCGATTATAAACACAATGTTTTGGTAGCTTATCCAATTTTCATTGCAAAAGCTAGTTTGCATGCACTCATAGATATTTTAACATGGGTTCCAAGATAGGTTTTTTATAAAACGACGTTTATTTTAAAGTGTTTCATAATCTTGATGCCCATTTGTAATCGTGCATTTTTAGCAACGGCGCGGTGCCCTAATTTCGCAAAATTTCTTGCAAAATAAAAAATGTTCCTAGGGGGGCATGCCAACAGACCCCACTAGTGGGTTCGACGCCGCGAACATACACCAAAATGTGCTGATTGTTCATGTGCGCCCCCCCTCTTTCGAACAACCCTGGATCCGCCACTATGACGGGGTGGCACAATCCCCTGGTCTGGTGTCCCTTCTCCGGTAAATGAGCGATAACGCGCCTGGATAATGGCACGGCGCAGATGTGATACTTCGACTAGGTTTTGTCGTTTTGGATGAATTTTAAGTCGTTTTAATTACAAAAAGAAGTCAAGGTATATCTGGATACAAGTTAAATCAAGTTTCCAACACAAGGGAATGCTTTACTTGCACGTTTGAGTACATTTCCATCGCTGTAAATGCCAACGGTGGTGTTGACAAAATCTGTGTATACTAGTACCACTGCAGTAACGCCTCTTTCTTGCTTTATTGATAATTTAATGATATTATTTTATAAAATAAATAAAAAACACTTTGTCGATGTGACTATCGAGTTATATAATGGCACTTGAGAAGCTAGTAAAACACTCGACTATCGCCTCGTGTTTTACGCGGATCTCCCGTGCCATTATAACTCGATAATCACACGCGACACGTTTTTTATTTCTTAAATATATATCAAGTAAGTTTTGACAAAAACTGATAAACATTGCTTTATAAATTAAAGGCAGAGTAAAATAAGTAAAAAATTGGATTAAAAACTGTTATAAAGTTACTCAGAGTTTTACGTTATACGTTATATAACCATCTTGAGAATATAGGAAAATATGCATTTTTGGTGTTCGATGTTTATACAGAATTTACATATGCTAATTGTCGGCTATTATAGTTCATTGTATAAAGTTCCTCTGTTGTCATTCCGGTCTTTACGAATTTTATAGCTCTTTATATAAAACTTGTTCTCGTGACGGCATTGGAAATCAATAGGGCTCTTTTGTTCAAGAGGTTGGGGCTGTCAGCTTTTATAATAGCTTCTCTGTTAGACATAATTTACATCGTTTGGATCCATTGTTGTGGCTTTAATTTGGCTGAAGTGATAATTGACCACTTGATGCAACATCAAGTGGTCAATTATGTTTATATACTGTGATTTAAACACTTGGCAGATGTTGTGAGAGTTTTGAAAAGCTAAAAAACACTCGCCTACACTCGCACAACATCCCGCTACGACCGCAAAGCATATCGCTATTTTCGAAATTCTCATTTTACATTTGGACACGGCCGAGCGAACATCTCTGAACTAACTAATCGCAATACAGTCATCATTGTCTCTTCACATAAAAATACTGATAGGGATTTTAAGAAAACACAACGACTACAGCAACGTGTTTGAACAATAGAATTTTATGTCATATACAAAGAGCTTTTGCAAATGACTGTCCCAAGAGTAATTATCATGCCGTCGTGACTCTGTTGACAAAGAAAAAGCATTTTTACATTGTAAAGACAACGCGGAAACTGAGTCACTACAGAATACAAAAGCCTTCGAAAAGCCAAAAGCTTAACTTTATTCTCGTGACTAACATAGATTGAACAAGTGTTTTTCTTCGAGAATTTAAGAGCAAAACGAGTCCGTGCGATTGTGTATCTTGAAATTTCAATGCATAAATACAAATACCACTGTTAAACTTTCACGTAAATGTTTCCGGATTCATCATAAACCGAGTATTCGCATTGGTACTCTGTTTACACTCGGGAGTATTCGGATTCATATCGTTTACACACTCGATGAAATCCGGAAACATTTGTGCGGGAACGGTTACCAAGCATTTCGCGAAAAGACAACTCCAAAATGCCGCCCAAAAAGAAGGCTAGAAAGGATGTTGCAGAGAGTGTCAGTTGGACGGATGATGAAGTAGAACTACTTCTTGGAGTAGTTCGTGCGTACTCCTCCCAAAAGGATTACGAAGGATTGGAAATGGAATGGGAGAGTATCAAAAGTATCGCCATTTTGTCTGTACCGCAAACTCGTGTGATCGCGGGCGGAAAAATATTCGGATTCATTGGAATACCCGTTTACACTACAAAAGATTCCGGATTCATAAGTATCCAGATACAAAATTTCCGCTTTAGATTCCGGATTCAAAATCTCCGGAGACGCGACCAAACCGGGACGTTTTATTTCGAATTCATCCTCTTGTGTGTAAACGGCAAAACGAATCCGGTACCAACCCAGAAAAAGCAATGCTCGAGAGGGCCACACAAACCGCGTGACGCGGCCTCGAAGGCTCTGGGAACGAGATTGCTTAAGTTCCAGATTTTCGATAATAATAATAATAATACTAGCACGGAATAGTGAAAATTACACTAAGTAATCAATAATGAAACGATTGGATTATATGTACAAAGTTTTATCTGAAGAGTACCACACCATTTGCGTGTGGCACGAAACTAACTAGTAATAAAATGTCTAGTCACAAGTGTTGAGTCTTTGAATTTTACTATATATATATATATATATTTAACAAATAGATTCCATTTTGCCGTTGTCTGTTCAGTTATAGATGCACAGATGACGTCAGAACGTGGTAAGAACAAAAAAGTGGCCCACGAGACGATAGTCGAGTGGGTCACTGATGTTCTTTCCACGTTCTGACGTCTTCTTTGCATCTATAACTGAACAGACAACGATGTAATCTATCATCTATACAAAACAAACAACGTCATTGGTTTGTGACGTTTAACAGAGAACTGTGATTGGTTAGCTAAAATCAGACCATAGTTTGTTAAAATTTCAACAATGGTTAATTTTTAATTTTAATTTTTTTTTAAATTTTAATAACTTTGCCATATACATTACAAACATAAATACAGACATTAAGACAATAGGCTGGGTAACCGCAACAGCTAGTGCCAATTACTGCGGTCCCAAAACAAGTACGATATAACAGTCACTTTAAAGATACATAGCGATATACAACACACATTAAATACAACAAATTTACTATGATATATACTAAAAACAACACGATGGTGGGTTCGTAAGGCTTCGAGCTCTATCATATTTTAAGCATATGCTTTTCCATGTTCGTGAGTCGTCTATGTCATATGTGTTGTTAAGTGCGTTAATGTAGTAGTTGAATAGTAACTTCCTGAAGTTTGAGAGTGTGATGTTTTTTTGTTGTAATAGTTTTTGGTAGTATATATGTTCCATGTTCTTGTTGTCCGAATTGTGTATGATTTTTGGTATGTCGAAGTATTAGATTTTTTGGTTTGATATTTGTCGCAGTCAGGGTTGGATGATCTTGTTTTTATGTGAAGTTGAGGAGTTGGTAGGGTGGTCTTGTTGAGGATGTTGATGCCGTGGTTAGTTTTGTAGAAAAATACAATGTCTAGGTATTCATGTCAGTATGTTAAAGGGAGGAGTTTAGTCGTAA